>OU426857.1:2287500-2317500 GCA_911387685.1 Dolichovespula media | reverse complement strand
GAAACGACGACAGATTGATACGAAGAAGACCCAGGAACGATCCTATTTGTCTTTTTCAACGAGCTAAGATTTTTACGAATTTCAAAATAATTAATTGGAATGAAGAATTGTATCTTACTTTTATAGAACAAAAAAAAAACATATATATATATATGGACAGTTTTTATAGAAATACAAATGTACTTTTAATTCTTTAACGATCGAATTTTATTCCTTTTTTATTTTATCGTATTTTTTTTTTTTTTTTTTTTTCTTTAGTAATTCAAATTCGTCGGAATTATTAGGTTTACAAGAAGTGACGTTAGAAAAATGTTCGCGTTTGGATTTGTCATTAGATACTTTGGTACGTAGACTCGATCACGAGTTCGAAGCCTTTACGTATCAACGAATTTGTTTTTCTTTTTTTTTTTTTGTACGAATTCGTTGCGATTAGGAATTTTAATGATTATTTGTATTTTATTTTTTGATTTATTTCTTCTTTTTTTCTACGAGTACGTTCTCGTCGAGGATTATCGAGATTAATAATTACGGGTTCGTTCTGATTAGAAATGAACGTCCAATGTACATGGGTGTATAAAGAAAATAATAATTTCGTTACTATTAAAATAATAATTTCGTTACGTTAAATATATATATATATATATATCAATTCTAATATTAATTAACTTCAACGACCGATGAATTCCGTACACAACGATTCGTGAGATTACGAATCGATTAGAATCGAACAAAACGTTACGATTTCTAATTCGTTGGAATGTACAGGCTCGTCTCGTTATATCGGATTTCCATTAATTGAGAGATCGCACTTATCCTTAATTTTCTTTATCCCCCAATCCCTTTCAACCCTATTTAATCTCATTCTTTCTCTCTTTGACCGATAATAAAAGAAAAAAAAAAAAGAAAAGAAAGAAAAGAAAGAATCGACGAACGTATATCATTAACATCGCTATTCTCCCTACACTTCTATTCTTTTTTTACTTCTCTCTTCTTCTTCTTTTTTTCTCTATTTTCGAAAGACATATCTCACTCGCTCTCTCTCTTCAATGGGTTGGGCGGGTGTTAGAAGGGTGGTCGGAAGAGACGGGACGGGGTGAGTTCGATAAAGCTGACCACCAACAATGGCGCTGATTGAAAGCGATTATATCAGTCCACCTCTCTCTCTCTCTCTCTCTCTCTCTCTCTCTCTCTCTCTCTCTCTCTCTCTCTCTCTCTCTCCTTTTTTTATTTTACCCTCGACGATACCTCGAAACGTTATTCCAGTGTGCTCTCGACACCAGAGGATTCATTTCCAGTCGAGGTGTTACGACCCTGTGATTTTCTCATGGCGAGGTCAAACGTATAAAAAAAAAAAAAGAAGAAGAAGAAAGAAGAGAAAAAGAAAGAAGTAAAAAATATAAAAGAAGAGAGAGAGAGAGAGAGAGAGAGAGAGAGAGAGAGAACGAAAAAGGGAAGGAAGCCGGAAGGCTGAAAGCTCTGGCAAAACTAACCCCCTCGATGAACGAGAAAAAGAGAGAAAGAGAGAGAGAGAGAGAGAGAGAGAAAATCTAGAGAACCACCCCCTTCGTTTCCAGGCCGAGTTTATTGTCCCATGGAACACGAACTACCGGCCGAGAAAAACTGCCTTCGTACTTTTAGCTTCGCTTGATAATCCCTCGTGCTCCTTCTTCTTCTTTTACATTTTTTTTTCCTTTTCTCCTTTTTTTTTTTATTCTTCCTGTTTTTTTCTCTCTCTCTTCTCCTCCTCCTCCTCCTCCTCCCAATTTTTCTCGTTTTTCCTTTTTTGTTCACTTTTCCCCACCTCCTCCTCCTCCTCCCAATTTTTCTCGTTTTTCTTTTTTTGTTCACTTTTTCCACCTCCTCCTCCTCCTCCTCCTCCTCCTCGTTTTCCTTCTTATATTTTGTTTGTTTCTTTTTTTTTTGTATTTTCACTCGCGAAAGAAATCAGGAGCAAAGCAAAACTCTTGGAATATTTCGAATAATCTCTCCCTCCCTCCCTCCCTCTCTCTCTCTCTCTCTCTCTCTCTCTCTCTCTCTCTCTCTCTCCTTCCCTCTATCCTTGTCCCTCTTTTTAACTACCGATGAAAACCTTTTTTATTTTTCTTTTTTCCCCCCTTTATCTCCCTTTCACGTACGCATACATTTACGAAACCTGGACACGTATATATGCGTATCGAATATCAACGACAATTTCACACTTACAATATTTTCGCATCGGCGAACACAAGTATAACATGTTATAGCATTTTTCATCTTTCTCAAACATATATCTACTACATATTTTCAAGTGAGAGAAAGAAAGAGAGAGAGAGAGAGAGAGAGAGAGAGAGAGAGAGAGAGAGAGAGTGATAGATAGATGGATAGATAGAGAGAGATAGAATACCATCAAAGGAAGCTTCTTTTCTACCCTTCGATCGAGGGTGACGTTTATTTTGTCTCTCTCTCTCTCTCTTTCTCTTTCTCTTTCTCTCTCTATTTCTCCTTCTTCTTCTCCTCCTCCTCCTCCTCCTTCTTTTTCTTTTTTTTTTTTTTTTATCCATAAGCAGGCAGAGCAAAGGTAAAAAACTCGGTGCTTTTCGTTGAGAACGTTTTCCTTCCCCTTAGCATCTCTCCTCAATGAACAAAAGCATCGGGTAGGGGTGATGAAGGGAGGGTGGGAGGGAGGTAGGAAGGGGTAGGAGAGGAAAACGACGATTTTTCGCATAAGCACGCGTCTCTGACGTAAGCAAAAGCCAGGAGCCGAAAATACCAAGCGTTTGCCGTATATTCGCGAAGGGATCTAGAGAGAGAGAGAGAGAGAGAGAGAGAGAGAGAGAGAGAGAGAGAGAGAGAGAGAGAGAGATGCTTTTTGTTAGTTCTTAGCTTTTTATGCACAGAGCGAGTGTGCGCATAAAAAGCATTGCATTGTTTCTTCCTTACTTTATGAGAAATCGATGATTCCTCTGATTTTTCGAGAACGATTTATCGATTATTTCGATATCGAGTACGAGTAAGTAAGTACGAGTACCTATACCTACTATTCCTATTCCCTTCTTTTTCTTTTTTGTCTTTTTTCTTTCTTCTTTCTTCTTTGTTTTTCTTTTTTTCTTTTCTTTTTTTTTTTGTTTTATCATAGATTTTTCTTTCGAGAGAATACTTTTTCGCAGTAGTTTCATCGTTAAAAGTAGTAGACGATATATCATTCTCTTTGGTCGGATCGTTTTTATTGTCAGTTTTTTAATTGCCATACTGTATGTAATATCCCTCGTTTATTTATTCATTCATTCATTCATTCGTTCATTCATTTATTCATTCATTCATGCATTTATTTTCCTTTATTAATCGTCGATTAATTTCTATTAATATCGTTACGACATTTTTCGTCTTGACAGATCTGATACGAATAAGAGTGAAATGTGTTTTCTTTTTCTTCTTGTCTTTTGTTCTTCTTCTATTTTTTTTTTTTTTTTTTTTTTACGAAAATTGATTTCCATCGTAAATAAGACTCTCGACGGAACCTCGATGATATAATTTCATTTTAATATACATTTAATTATACTTTTTGTCTCGTCGTTATCCATCGTTATATTATTCGTATTATCGATACGTTTTATTTAGATGACACACGAAACCGGCGATGATTAGATCCTAATATATATGATTTTTATCATATATATATATATATATATATATATATATATATATATATATGATTTTTATTTTGTCAAAATTTCAAAAGAAAGAAAAAAGAAGAGAAAAAGTAAGAGTTTCAAGTCGGGCGCATTAATAACAATAAAAAATATTTATAAACGAGTACGTAATCCATTCGGGGGCAGAAAAGAAAAAAATGAAATCTTGCGAGAGTGCGATGAAGTATAAATATCCGAAATCGATTTGAAATATCGAGAGTGCCAGATTATACTCGTATATAACTCATAGATACGCGACTTCTTGAGACTCGAGACTCTTCGGAGGGATAAAAAAAGAAAGAAACGAACGAACGAACGAACGAACGAACGAACGAACAAAAAAACAGAAAACGGGCGATCTTTTTCTTTCTTTTTTTCTTTTTTTGTTGTTTTGTTCGTTTATTTACTTTTCGTTTTTCCCCTCTTAATCTCCTCTTTTCTCCTCTCGACGATAGAAAAAAGAAAAAAAAAAAAAAAAAGAAGAAAAAAAATTATCGAGTGTCCGTGCGACGCATAATACTTCTTCATTCGAAGAGATTCGACGATCGAGGAATCGCATTTTAATGTCGATAACGTTTATCTCCGTCGCACAGTGGCTTTATTCAATATTATTCGACGTAACTATCGCCTCATAATTCTCTTTCAATTGAATTCTTTTATATATTTTTATATATATTCTACCGTTTCTAAATTATTTTGATATAAATTTTCTTAATAATAATAATAATAATAATAATAATAATAATAATAATTGAATAAATTTCATTGGATTATTAATCGAAATTGACTAAGTAAATTTCACGCGACAATATTTAAGCTACCTGATATATCGATTTGGGTTAAGTGAAAATTTATTAAAAATTAACAGAGCCATCTGACGTCATTACATCCCCATTCCCTAATCTCTCTATCTCTGATCTCATTCTAAACGATATACCTACGTGTATATCTAAAACATATCGAACGATTCTTCAAATATTATTTCCAATTAACTTATATGATCGTACCCAACGATCGATCAGATCAGAACAGATCAGATCAGAACAGATCAGATCGAATTTAAAGTGTCGAGTTTAAATTCGTGATCATTTTTGAATCTAATCTACGGGTATATAAAAGTGTAACGTTATAAAATACGATTTATCAATTCCCAAAGAAGATTATCTCTTTTAGTTTCCTATTTAGTCTCGTTCTTTAATTTTATGGGGAGAGGCGTGGAGCTTGGCAGGAGGAAGGGGCGAGGGGGAGGAGGGGGAGGGTGAAAAAAGAAAAGGAAGAAAAAGTAAAAAAAAAGAAAAAGGTTGAGGGGTTGATACGAAGCCCTTGATGGTTTCTTTGGTAAATGTTTATGGGGGTATCTTCGCACGCTATCCTTGAAGGAGAAAGAGAAAGAGAAGGAGAGAGAGAGAGAGAGAGAGAGAGAGAGAGAGAGAGAAGGTAAGGAAGGAACCACGAAATGTTCCACCTCGTCGCTCTCCGATTGGTCGGTTGCTCAGCTTACGTGCGAGTCGGCCATAATGCTCGAACCGGATGATGGAAAAGCCACCCCCGATTCGGTCCAATTAGCTTCCGGGCGAGTAAGTGGCAGAGGAATCCCTAAGGATTCATTCCTCGACCTACCTATCCTTCTCTTTCTCTCTCTCTCTCTCTCTCTCTCTCTCTCTCTCTCGTCTTTAATCCATCTATCCATTTATCTTCAATCGATGGTAGATTCTCGATCGACTTTTCTCAGTATCGATTACATTCTATATATGCGCGATTTCTCGTGGCTCTAAAATTGTCGGAGATAGAAGGATAAATAATAGGTTCTCGATCGTTGGATGAAAATATTTAGATCGAGGTACACGCTGATTTGAAATATATTTTCTTGGATTATTGTTAAACGACTCCATATGTCTTTTTATATGTTTTTTTTTTTTTTTATTCCGTTCTCTTTTTCTCTCTATTTCTTTTTTTCTTTCTTTTCTTTTCTTTTCTTTTGGACGGGTGCGAAGAGAGGTTAGGGATTTGGATTTGTGTCGCAGGATAATAAATATTTCATCGTATTCTTTCATAAAAAAAAATTGTAGTCTTCGAAAATGAATATCTTTTGCGTCTCGTTCGTGCGCGATAACGGATCATTAAATTAATCTCGGTGAACCTACCCTTGTATTTGGTAAAATTGATTTCTAAATTTTTGTTGTTATTAGAAAAAGAAAAAAAAAAGGAAGGAAAAATACGAAGAAAGAAGAAGTAACGTTTCGTAAAAATTATTCCCAACGTTGTTTAAATACATCCTTAACGTTTCGGTATCCTTCCGAACGTTTTAACATCTCTTCGCATTACTATCTCGTACAATACGGTAAAGTAAGAGAAACGAAAGGAGAAAAAGAAAAAGCAAAGAAAAGAAGAGAAAGAAAAGGAACATCTCTCTCCTCCATCTGTCGGAAATAATGTTGGTCGTAAAAAGAGGTGGGCCTTTCTTAGAGTCCAGAACACGTCCCAGGTTAAGCCCTGGTCCTCCTCCGCCCAGGGGTAGAAAAATCCACCCCTTTTTCAGTCGGTCGATACCAGGACAACCAAGGCGGGCAAGCAAGCAAGCAAGCAAGCAAGCGAGCAAGCGAGCAAGCGAGCGAGCAAGCAAGCATGGCATAGCACTGCTGCGCTGTACTGTGTTTTGCTGTGCTCTGCTGTACACCAGAGTACAGCAGAGTACAGTAGAGAAGAGCATAGCAGAGGAGAGGAGAGGAGAGGAGAGGAGAGGAGAGGAGAGGAGAGGAGAGTAAAGAGTACAGCACAGTAGTAGCATTAGCAATAGCATAGTATGGTATAGCATAGCATAAAGCATAGTATGGTATATAACGGCAGAGTCTTTCCATCCTCCTCCCTCCTCCATTCTCCATCTTTTTCCATCCTCCCTCCTCCCTCCACCCTCCACCTCCACCACCACCTTCCAACCACCTCTCTTTTTCTTTTCCATGTCTCTCTTTCCACGTTCATTCGTGTAGGAACGTGATGGCGTTGTGAGCCTCGCCTTTTCTTTCTCTCACCCTCGGTGTGGGTTGCCACAGCTTTTACGAAGGCTATTCGCCTTGCTTGCCTAGCCACCTTGCTTTTAGGACAAACTTACGTTCCTCTGCCGTTTCCAGCCAAGGTGGCGCCACTTTAGCTGCCTGCCACAGAACCACCCTTATATTATATATAGATATATGTATATGTATATCAAACTACCCTTATATAAAATGTATGTGTATTTATGTACGTACGTATGTTTGTATGTTCGTACGTATTTATGTATATGGCATCAGATGGAAAAAGGAAAGAGAGATAGAGAAGAAAGAATGGGAGAGGTATATTAGTTGATAAATAAAACGAAAAATTATACATAAACGTTGTACCACCAACGTAACTGGTGATGAAGAGAAAGATCGTGTAATGATTAAGAGATGGATATAGAAACGAATAATATAATGTTGAAAGGAGGAGAGAAGAACGGATATATAAACGAATAATAGCACGAAGAAAGAGAGAGAGAGAGAGAGAGAAGGGGGAGAGGAGAGAGAAATAGCGAGGTTTTTCATTGAAGAAGTTAAACCCCATGAATTATTTATTCGTCGGATTATTTAACAATGATAAAATAGTATATAAGTACGTTATAGTTATTATACACCTATTACATACCCTATATATATTACGATAAGGGTTTACCCTGTGCTCGCGCTTGCGTCATAGTATGAACCTAGAGGCGGTGGCTATGGCGAAGAAGGACGAGGAGAGGGTGGAAAAGGGGGATGGAAAGGGAGTGGACTATAGGGTGATCTACCACATTTATATATATATATATATATATATATATATATATATATATATATCGTTGGCTTCACATTCATACGTACCTGCATACCTATATATTTCTTACATCCACGTACATATTATATATACGTACGTATAAGTAAAAGTGCATGTTATTAATATAAATAATAATAAAATAAATATTGAAGTTGAATAAAATGAGAAATCATTATGATTGACAAAACCGTCGTTGGTAAAAAGTTTAATTAATAAAAATAAGAGAGAGAGAGAGAGAGAGAGAGAGAGAGAAGATAAAGGAAAGAGAATTACGTTTTATCATTTTAACATTTGGATTAATTATTAGAAAACGTGTATGTATAAAATTAATAATACGAGTATTATTGTGAAATTGTCTGACTCGCCGAAACGTTCCATCGGACAGAAAAGTTAAACGCCAAGTATCAATAAAAAAAAAAATACTAAAGAATGAGACAGGGAGAGAGAGAGAGAGAGAGGAAGAGAGAGAGGGAGAGAGACGAGATAATATCAAAACGTATAAATACAAAGGTCGAGAAGTTCACACGAAGGAGAAACTTCGATGACGATAATCGAGATATTCAGGAATTAACGTTGACGAGTTCGGAGGCGCAGTGAATAAAGATCATCGAGGAAAAAACAAAAGAGAGAGAGAGAGAGAGAGAGAGAGGGAGAGAAATAAAAAAAAAGGAGAGAGAGAGAGAGAGAGAGAGAAAGACAGTAAATGTGGTATAGCAGTCGACGCCATTATGGTGTCGGCAATCGGCTCGGCACAAAGTGGAAATAATTAGCGCTGGACCAAGTGATAAGCTCTAATCTAAGCGTTTGTCATTAGCCTATCAAACGAATATTACTTTCTCTCTCTCTCTCTCTCTCTCTCTCTCTCTCTCTCTCTCTCTCTCTCTCTCTCTCTCTATCTCATACATAGGTATCTTTATCTTTCTCATTTCTTTTAATGTCTCTTTCTCTCTCTCTTTTTTCTCATATTTTTATCTATTCGTTTCTTCTTTATTTATTTATCATTCTCTCTCTCTCTCTCTCTCTCTCTCTCTCTCTTATTTATATATCCGCCATCTTTTTTTCTTCTTATTTATATATATATATATATATATTTTTTTTACAAATATATTTCTTTCTCGTACTTTCATCCTTCTCTATCTTTTAATTATATTTTACGCGTCTTTCTCCCCCTTTTCTCTTTTACTTCGGCGTTTTTAAATCGTTAATGAAAAATAAGAAGTAATGGAAAGACAAAGAGACAAAAAAAGAAAACTACCATCCTCACGTACGATCTAACGATCTCCGAAGGATTCTCCAAGTTGTGACGTTTTAAAGGTACCTCAGCGAATTTCACGGCACGCCTACGGCGACGGCAAAGGAGACTTGCGACTTGCGACGGCGACGGCGTTGAGATCGAAAATAAATAAATACATACGTACATACATACGTACATACATACATACATACATACATACATACATACATACATACATACATACATACATACATACAAACATACATGCATACATACGTGCGAACGGGCCGATCGAAGCAATTAGTATTTCTTTCGTGGCTAATCTACTCGAGTTGGATTTCGCCAATGGTTCGTTCGCCAAAGGACAGAGACAGAAAGAGAAAAAATAAATAAAATAAGAGAAGTAGGTAAACGTCGGTGAAATGAAAAGAAAAAAGAGAGAGAGAGAGAGAGAGAGATAGAAGATTGATAAAAGCATGTGGAAGGACGTGGAAAGAGAAAGAGATAGGCGAAAGGATGTGAAAGACAGAGACAGAGAGAAAAAGAAAAAGTAAAGAGAGAGAGAGAGAGAGAGAGAGAGAGAGAGGGAAGATCTCAAACTGTCCAACGTATATATCGTTGCCACGTGAATTGACCGGGCAGATAAAAGCACACGGAGTGAGGGCTCGAAGAAGAAGAAGAAGAAGAAGTAGAAGAGGTGGAGGAAGGTTGAAGAGAGAGAAAGATAGAGAAAGAGAAAGAGAGAAAAGTGAGAGAATACCCTGGACCGACACAGAAGCCGACGCTGCTAATGACTCTGTCCGCGGTAATCTCTGGGTGTTATCTGTCCTGGCTACCTGGGGCCCACCTACTTTGAATCACGAACCTGTACTCTCATGCTACTCTCTTTCTCTCTCTCTCTCTCTCTCTCTCTCTCTATCTGTCTCTCTCTGTCTCTCTCTGTCTCTATTTCTGTCTCTCTTTCATTCTCGATCGGTTTCTTCTTTTTAAGCAGGGAAGTCTGTCTCCGTTTGATTCTCATTCTCTCTCTCTCTCTCTCTCTCTCTCTCTCTCTTTCTGGCTCTGTATCTGTCTCTCTCTCTCTCTCTCTCTTTTAGAATGAGTTTCACGACGTGGGAACCATTGGTAAAGATCATGAGGTAAAAATTAAAGCAACGATTTCTCTCTTCTCTTTCGAATCGATCGATCGATCGTTCGTTCGTTCGTTCGTTCGTTCGATCGATCGAGATTATTCGAGATAGCATTAAAGTTTTGTAATAAACAAGAAGAGATAAGGATGATATTGAAATATTTGATTCGTTCGTTAATTGCGATCGTTAAGACATATATACATTTATATTTGTTAATATAACGAGGATAAAATTATATCGATGAAAAGATTGTTATATATTATTAATTACGTATTAATATATATATATATATATATATATATATATCGCTTACATATTAATGTTACATTATTAATTACGCATTGTTAATACGTTCGATACGAATTTGACTTTCGAATTGTAAATGTCGATAATCGTTGAAAGTTATACACTTAACCGTATCTCGCGAGTCGATTGTATTTATTTAAAAGGACGTTATTTAATGACATTATCGCGATCGTTCGATTATATGAAACGTGGATGATGATGACGATGATGATGATGATGATGATGATGATGATGAATTAATCGTAAAATGAACGATATAGATCGATGATAATTATTAACGCTTTAAGGAAGTAATTGGAATCGTTTGGAATGAAATAATCCGATATAGAAATGGGGAGGGTTAAGTGGCCGGAAGGAAGAAAAGAAACAAAAAAGTACAATAAAGGAAAGGAAAGAGAAAAAATAAAGAATAGGCAGATAGTAGTGGAGGTGTATCTCTTCTAAGATTCGGATCGATGAAGATCCATAACAAGCTTTGAAACACATAGGAATAGAAGATATGTATTGTAGAGTAGCAGGTTGGTAACTCTCCTAGTGTAACACACTCACGCGATTGCTTTATTATTTATTCACTTCGCCATTAAGCTCCTTAAGCTTATTGATCTTTTATTATCTAAGTTCTCGTCTTAGATATCTATCCGTCTATCTATCTATTTATCTAACTATCTATCTATCCGTCCGTCCACCCATCCATCCATCCATCCTAGCTATACTTCATCCGAGTATACTTACACGTTGATTTAATATTAAAGATTTAGGAAATGGATCATTTTTGCGAGCGGAACGATTTATTAATTAATTTTTAACTTTTTATTGCATGTATTAGTAGTCTCTCTCTATCTATCTCTCTATTTCTCTATCTATTTCTCTGTTCCTCTTTTTTTAAATACTTTGCATGCACGAAAAAGAGGAAATTAATTTTTGTAGGAATAATTTTTATATTTATTTTCTCTCTCTCTCTCTCTTTCTCTTTTATATGTATGTATATATATATATATATATATATATATATATATATATATACTATCGAACGTCGATTATATATTTATTATAAAATATATATTATATATCTATGGAAAAAATTTTAAGTATATGCAATAAAGGATTAATAAAAATATTCTTTATATATATATATATATATATATATAATTTATATATATTATACCTTATATCGTAATAAAGAAAAATGTATTATTATAATTAATTTTTCTTACTCAATGACTACTATTATGAACGAATGATAAAAATGATGATTAAATATATATACGCATGCATATATTTATGATTTAAATAGAAACGATCAATATCGACGTTCCATTGTTAATTATAGAGAGAAAGAGGAAAAAATAGAGATGTTATAATTTTGTTTATGAGGTTGAGATTAATTAATTCGATCGTAATGATATTAAAAATAATCTGTCCCAATGTATGCTCCCTTTATTTTTGTTCCAGACGATATTGAATTCAATGCACAAATACCAACCGAGGTTTCACCTCGTAAGAGCCAATGACATCTTGAAGCTTCCCTACTCGACGTTCAGGAGTTACGTTTTCAAGGAGACGGAATTCATTGCCGTGACGGCCTATCAAAACGAGAAGGTGAGTGAACCTCGGCTTCCTTTTCTCGTGCATACGAGAAAGAGAGAGAAGGAGAGAGGTCATCGACTGATTAGAAAAGTCTCTCTCTCTCTCTCTTTCTTTCTTTCTTTTTCTCTTCTTTACGATACATTATACGTAGATTTACAATATATATATATATATATATATATATATATATACACATATGTATATTTATATATTTTTGTACGTATTTATTATATGCATAGGTATGTGCGTTCGTCTCATTCTTTGTTTTTCTTTTTCTTTTCCTATCGAATATAAAATTAGAATAAAAAAAAAATATATATATATATATATATATATATATATATATATATATATATATCATCGTCATTCCTTATTTTTATCAATACCCATTATATTTTTTCGAACGATATTTAACGTCTCCCATTAATATATAAATGTTTATTTTTTTGTTTTGCTTCTCAATTAAAATCTTTTCTCGTGATTTAACAAGTACAATTAAAAGATCGTATCTTGTGATCTAACGAAACGCACATTTTTGCATTTATTTCTTAACGAGTCACGTTTAATGTTTTTAATCGAACGAAAAAGAGAAAAAGAAAATTGTGGTGGTTATTATTATTGTTATTTTTTTTTCCTTTTTTTCTTTTTAATCTCGCTCGCTCGTTTGCCTTTTTATTTCATCTAACTTCTTTCTAATTACGTGATACGCATATTTGATATCTATCACGTAATTACGCAGGTATCGTCGGCGGAGTCGTTGTCATGTTTATTTATAAAAAAATTGTTATAAATATATTTTTGTCTTCTTCTCGTCCGACATTCGTACTACTTCTCTTCATTAATGTTTTCTAGAATAACGAATATCGAATATCGAATATCGAATAACTCTGTCTCTGTCTTTGATTCTCTCGTACATACTATATAACGTATATGTAACGTCGATTCGTCATTCTTTATTTACTTGAAAAATAAAATGTTACACCCCGTATCCGGTCGTATATCATTGGGCCCTGTAAGTTCGATTAAATGAAAAATGTGGAGAATAAACGGGAGTTTCGTCGTTTCGACGTTGTCATTAAAAATTAACGCGACGATGCGGCATTCGTTTATACTTACGATCGATCCGATTCGTTACTCCAGAGGAATTTATATCGACTATTATCGATTCGGAAGAATTATTAATTGTTTCATTGATCGCGCGAAGATTCGTTTTTTTTTTCCTTTCGTTCTTTCAATTCCCGTTTCATTTCCATTCGATGTCAGAATTAAGATTCGTTTCGTTTATGAACATTTTTTATTCTTTTTTTTTTTTTTTTATAAATTAATTTCTCCCGTAGTTAATAACAATATTCGATATAATACGATTCGTCAATTGTATAATAGCGTTTTATCGCGAAGATATATTTTTCTACGTTCGATATTATTATTATTATTATTATTATTATTATTATTATTATTATTATTATCGTTATTATTGAAGAATGATAGCGTCACGTATCTGCTTTTGTTACGGATATCTTCGGTAAAAATTTATATCAATTTTTTTGTTCCGTTTTCTAATATTTATATATATATATATATATATGTACATATATTTGTTTTCTTTTTTCAGATAACACAACTGAAGATCGATAACAATCCCTTTGCGAAAGGGTTCCGAGATACCGGTGCGGGGAAGCGAGAGAAAAAGTGAGTATCGCTTTCAAAATTTTCTCCGCCTTTTAGTCTTCGTTATATCATCGATTAGATGAGAAAATTTTTCAATCGATCTATTTCTATTTCGAATTTTCGAACGAACGATTTAATGTTATCTTCTCTTTTTCATTATAATTAAATATTTACGCGATGCGTGCGTTACGAATGACGAAGAGAAATTGACGGGCCAACAATTATCGTTAAAATTCTACGAGCTCGCTTACTCGACCTTTTTCTTTCCTTCTTTCTTCCTTTCTTTATTTTCATTTTTTTTTTTTTTTTATTCTATGCGAGACGTAATTTTCTCCTCTTTTTTTTTTTTTGCCCCTTCCATCCCTTTTTTTTCGTTGACAAAGAAGCGAGTAATGCGGCCGATGACGAGATCCGAGTCTCGACCTAATTGATCGTGGACCTTTTTGGCTTCCCCTCGATCAGTACCATTATCCTGACCTTAGGGTCACCCTCGAAGCTAAGGGTTGCCTGCTTTCACGGGCCTCATTTGCACCCCGCATAGCCCAGGCAGAAGCGTCCATTTGTATTCAATATTGCGGCTTTATGAGCTTATGACAGTGAGACCACCCCCTAAGGGATGTTACCGAGAAGGATAGACGGACAAAGAGAAAGAGATAGATAGAGGGAAAGAGAGATAGAGATAAAGAGAGAGATAGAGAGAGATAGAGAGAGAGAGAGAGAGAGAGAGATAAAGACAGAAATAGTTTTGGTTAGCTCGCCTTGCCACCAAAGGCCCATTTCAATTTTCATACTGGCAAACGCAAGGGGTGAAAACTCAAGTGGATTTTGATGAAGTTAACTTTTCTATGCATACGATTCCTACGTTAGTTCTCCGAGTACCTTACGGTTTCTTTTTTTTTTCTTTTTTTTTTTTTTTTTTTTTACGATTAGACGAGGTCCCAACGAGGATTAGGACAACGTATGGACGTAGGGTTAAGAAAATGAGAAATCGTAACAATCGTGAAATCGAACTTACGAAATTCCAAATTTTTCACCCTATATATATATATATATATATATATATATATATATATATATATATATATATCGATGCGGCGATTAATCGGTGGCTCGGTTGAATCTTCGTACGATTATTATAGATATATCGATCGAGACAAAATTTGGATCGTTTGGATCGTAATTGAAATAAGGATAAGGTGTTTTTTTTCTTTTTTTTTTTTTTTTTTTCTTTCGCATAAAGTTAGAAAAGAGGGTGAAGAGCTTAATCGGGATGCATGCGAAAAAGTGCAACTTTTGATCTCTCTACCTCTCTCTCTCTCTCTCTCTCTCTCTCTCTCTCTCTCTCTCTATCTCTATCTCTATTTCTATCTCTATCTCTATCTCTCTATCTCTCTCTTTTTGAGAGCAAAGAAAGAGAGAAAATTTCTCATGGAAAATGAGGATGAGCAGGTTGATGCTGCTGCTGCTGCTCGAGCTCGAGCTCGAGCTCGAACGGATAAAGAAAGGGCGAGGTTAATCGAGAAAATATGCAAAGTAGGGGGCGCGTCGTGGCAACGGCTAATTAGAATAAGGGTTAGTTTTGGCTTATGGTTTCGGTTAAGAGTGGTTGGATGCCATCGGGAAGCCACAGAGGAGTTCAGGGAATGCTGTGAACACGAAAGATAGAGAGAGAGAGAGAGAGAGAGAGAGAGAGAGATGTATTAAGAGAAGGTCGAAAGAGAGAGAGTGAGAGAGGGAATGAGAGGGATGAAGAGGAAGGGAGGAACGGACAGAGATGAACCGCAAAAGAGAGAGAGAGAGAGAGAGAGAAAGAGAGGAATAGAGAGAAAGTTCGGGGTTGGAACATAGCCAATCATCGGATTAGCATACTGATGCTCAGGGGCGGCGCTGTCGTTAATGTGGAGGGTGCCACTTGGTGGCTTTGAATTTTATATATCCTCGCTGCAGGTCGTAACGCCGGATACAAAGAACGTCTTCTTCGAAGGGTAGATAGATAGGACGGACGTGTTTTGAGCTGCGGTTTTGTTCCCGTCACTCGTCAATCGTCTTCCCGAACACGTACGTGGAGAGAGAACCCTGAAGTTTACTCTTCGAACTTAAATAACTCTAAGAGAGAGGGAGAGAGAAACTTCTTTCGTTTTCTTTCTCTTTTTCTTTTTTTTTTTCTTTTCTTTTCTTTTTGTTCCCCCTACCGGCTAATGATAATTACGGATTTGTTTTTTTACTTTTTTATTTTTTTTTCTTTTGTTTTATTTTATTTTTTTTTTTCCACCCCCCCCCCCCCCCGTTTCGTTTCTCGTCAATTCATTCAGATCTCGTATCGTTCGTTAACGTTTCTCGAGTATGTAATTGTTTTCTCTTTACTTTTTTCTTTTTCTCTCTTAATCTTTGCGTGCTACGTCGAAAACTTGAATCTTTAAGCGTACCGAAACAACGGGAATCATCGTTCGGTCGTGGAAATATATTTCATATTTTGAATGATGTTCTATATAAACGTTCCATATAAACGTAATTCTAATCGTTCGTATCGTCGATAGAAATATATCTTTCTTCAGGAAGATCTAACGTGCAATGCATGAGCACAGATTTGGATATTTTCGTCATCGTTAGGCCAATCGAACGGTTCCAAAAAAATAACGATCTCATGCAGATCACAATCTATAATATGATTTAATTTCGCTAAAATTTCAATCCTCACAAATTTCGATCGTTACGAATAGTCAATTGGGAGAAAAAAAATCTTCTTCTTCTTCTTCTTCTTTTTTTGGATCGATTGTCGTCATCTTCGGGTCTAGCGGTTGGGGGCGGGGGGAGAGAAAAAAAAAGGGAAAAGAGAGAGAAGAAGGGGAAGAAAGTAGAAGAAGGGGATAAGGAGGGGGAGGAGGAGGAAAGGGTAATAATAACTTTTGGATGGGAGTAACAAAAAAAGAAAACAAAAAAAACGAAAAGCAAAAAGGGGAAGAAAAAAGAAAAGGAAAAAACAGAGGAACAAAAGGAAGAAAAAAAAAAAGAAGACGAAGAAGACGAAGAAGAAGAAGAAGAAGAAGAAGAAGAAAAAGATTATTCAATTCGCTCTCCCCGTGAACGCTTTCTTTTAAAGTAAACTCCAAAAGGGATATGAGTTCGTTAACTTCTTAAGTATGACGAGCCAGTTTGTGTGTCGCATAAGCAGAGGCATAAGCGCAGAGGCAAAGGCAAAGGCATATAAGGCAGCAGGTGCAGGGCGGCTCGCAGACCCTGTGACGAGTCGATTCGATGCGGCTCTTAAAAAGAGAACGTCTTGCTCTCTTCGACGTGAAAACACGTTTTTTGTTTCTTTTCTTTTCTTTTTTTTTTTCTCTCTCTCTCTCTCTCTCTCTCTCTCTCGCTCTCTCTCTCTCTCTTTGTTTTTCCCTTTTATTCTTCTTTTTCTTCCGCCTTGATTTATTACCATGGCCAACGTAATAACCGTAACGACTACTTGATGAAGTAATAACAAAACGATATAGGGAAATTTTTCTTGAGAACGTACTATAACGACGCTATCCGCGATTTAATTATAATAATCGTTATTTAATAATTGCCTTGAAAAATTTCAAATAATACAAACGATAACGCGCGAATTCAAATATTACACGCCTGTCTTCGTATATTTCGTTTTCTTTGTTTTCTTTTTTCTTTTTTTTTTTTTTTTCTTTTTTTCATCTCTATCTCTGAAGTCACTAGACCAAGAGTAAAACACACACACACACACACACACACACACACATACAGAGGGAGAGAGAGAGAGAGAGAGAGAGAGAGAGAGAGAGAGAGAAGGAAAGATACAGAATATACACACAAGTAGTGAAAAAATGGGAGACGTTGCGTAATTTAAAATTCAGGGTACAACAGCTTCGACGGTAACAGTGGAGGAAGGATAAGGGGATAGGAGAGAGGGTTTGAAAAGGAGAAAGGGAAAATTGAGAGAAAGAGATAAAGAGAGATAGAGAGATTTCGAGAGGAAAGAGAGAATTCACGGTTGTGGCCTTTCTCCACCCACGCGACATCGCCTAATCCAAGGTTGACTGTGGGGTTCCTGGGATCACTTTGAGTCGCTTCCGATCTCTCTCTCTCTCTCTCTCTCTCTCTCTCTCTCACTCTCTCTCTATCTCTCTCTCTATCTATCTCTCTCTATTCTCTACTTTTGTCGGGGGTTAAAACGCGTACGGAGTGTGTTAGCCATCCCTCGGTACCCCACCGAGGGTTGATCACGGTGCAAACGAGAGGGTGGGTGGGTGGTTGGTTGATACCGGGGAGGGAGGTGGAGGAGGAGGGGTTCGAACCCGATAGGGGTGATGAACGGGGTGGTAGACTCGCCGATGGGGTGATTATAATTCCGTGCAAAGAGACGACGACTCAGACGACGACGCAGACAACGAGGATGATGTGAAAGAACAGAGAGAGAGAGAGAGAGAGAGAGAGAGAGAGAGAGAGAGAGAGGACAAGATGACGATGATACTAACAGGTCGCATTGAACGAGTCCTGTCAAAGGCAACGTCAAGCTGAGTTTTCATTTTGTCTGACGCGAAGAGCCGTCGATGAGAGATGAAGGGTATGTAGAGGAGAGTAGAGGAGAGGGGGAGGGGTTTATGGCGACGAGGGAAATATAGGAAGAAGAGCGAATCTCCTTTGAGACGTGGGCGGGGTCAACCTCGGTCATATCATTGTCGTCTTGTTTTATGACGAAATTATTATGCGACGTGTCGTCCTGGTTACACATATATGTACACATAATTTATACGTTTGAACGTTCGAATTTTAATAAACTCCATCCAAAGCTTTGACGATCACCTTAAACCCAACCTCACCAAACACCATCACCATCGCCAACAACCACCACCACGCCCGTCACCATCATAAACTCTATTACCTCGTCCCTTATCGACATCTTTCCATATCGTAGTTTTTCTACGTTAAATTAAGAGATGGATCGCGTATCTCGAAAGAAAAATTAAATTATCGTCCGAACCTGTGGCGTGGTTATGGGGGGGGGGGGGAACAAAAAAAAAAAAAAAAAAAGGAAGGGAAAGGCGAAGAAAGATGATGATTATTATTATTCTTGAATAAAATTTCAAAGGAAAGTAACGATCGGTTATATGGTTATATGGTTGGTGTGTGAGCGCGCGCGCACACGCGAGTATGGTGATGTCACAATAGAAAAGAACGCCGAGTGATACTTAGAGGGGTTTTACTTATCGATGGATTTTCTATCCTGTTTACATGGCTCGCTATTGATTTATCGCGCTTACGTCTGAAACCAAAGAGAACGAACACGCCGTCGTCGTCTCGGTTGCATCGAGTTCGTATGCATGTATGCATGCATACATGTATGTATGTATGTATGTAATGAACGTACACATAGAAGTGCTTATGCTCTGTGTGTGTGTGTGTGTGTGTATATATATATGTATGCATGTACGTACGCATTTGCGTTTTCGTTAGCGTTTGCATTTGCGCTGCGCGTGTATATGAACGCCTGAGTGTGTGATTGTGCGCGTGTTTGTGCGTATATATGTGTGTGTGTGTGTTCGTTCTCTGATCGCATTACACGGCATTAGGGTATCGTTAAGCCTCTCGTTGTGTCCGGCCTGTGTTGCTCCTCTATCTGGGACTTACAACGAAGCTTAAATTTGTCCGAACTATTACATAAAATGCCTTGATTAATTTCCATCGAGCCTTACTTAAGCTCCTTTTAATCCGATCCAATTACGATTTATATTTTATGTCTTTTCTTTTCTTTTTTTTTCTTCTTCTTCATTTTCTCTCGTTTTTGTTTTTATTTCTTGGCTTTTTCTGTTTCTTTTTCTTTTTCTTTTTCTTTTTCTTTTTCCCCGTTTTTCGTTAACTTCGTTCATTTATTTTTCATTTGTTTAGGCATACACAGAGTGATTACGCTCGTCGTCGTAAAATTTCTAAATTTTACGGCGTTTGAATATTTCAAACGCGTCGAGGGTTAATTCTACCATTTATTAGATCGTATTGGACGCTTGCAAAGAAGAACAAAAAAGAGAGAATGAGAGAGATAAATACTAAATACAAAGACAAAAAAACATTCTCGTCTCACTCGTCGGACGTAGCAAATATCTAATCTAAAATGTCCGATCTAATGCATACGAAATATTACACTTTTCTTTTTGCGTCTTTTTAAACACATCAACAATGTTTTCTTAATAAAAAAAAAAATAATATATATATATATATATATATATATATATATATATATATATCTATATAATATCAAGATAAAAATTTTGTATTATAGAAAACGCGTGTAGAAGCAAAAAAAAAAAAGAAATTGATTAACAATAAGGATACAATACAAAAATATTTTGATCGTGATTAGTTGAATATTGCAACGTCTTCTCGTGAACGGATTAGATCGATTCGCGAGGGATGAATTAACTCGAACACTTTTGAGGCCAGCTCGGGTGCTGGGTCAAGGTCATTTTTGTCCTCTTTCGAAAAGTAACAACGGAAAGAAAGAGAAAACAAAAAAGAGAAAGAATGAAAGAAAGAAAAAACGTTCTTATCCTTAATTCTTCGATACCTCGTACTAGAATTCTCTCTCTCTCACACACACACACACACACACACACACACACTCGTGTTCTCACCTCGTTTTTTTCTAATACCAGGTGTTTGTGTATACAGTAAATCTTATTACGCGACAGTAAGGCGTCATCGATCTATCGAAATGTAATTTTGCAATACCTACTCATCCTATTTACATACCTCTCTCTCTCTCTCTCTCTCTCTCTCTCTCTCTCTATCTATCTATCTATCTATCTATCTATCTATCTCTTTCTCTCTTTCTTTCGTTAATTATCTGACAATTTTTATTTACATTAACTTTCTAATCATTAGACAATAAATTACGATCTACCCTGTCAATCGTTAATCGTTAATTCTAATCACTTCGATTTCAATTTTATTATATTGCTTTTCTCTCTCTCTCTCTCTCTCTCTCTCTCTCTCTCTCTCTCTCTCGATATATTTACAAATGTTACATAAAGAGAAAAGAATGAAAAAATAAATTAAAATGAAATACAATAGGCATATACATATATTAGATATAATGACATATTAATTTTATTGGATTAATATATTAAATAATATTATAATAATAATAATAATAATAATGATATACGTACATCAATTAATTCTATCCTATTATCTAATGCAATAAAATTTGATGGATATTCAAGAAAAAAAAAAAAAAAAAAAAACAGAAAAAAAGAAGAAAAACTTATTCGACGTTAATACGAAATGTATTGATATTGAACGCGTCGAATATTATTTGTTACTAATAGATTCCAATCGATCTAAACAGGCTATCTAATCGTTTTAAGATTATAATGATTGTCGTGATATTAGCTTGACGAGTTTAATCGACTACCTATAATTTCCATGAGCGAGCACGAAGGTGTGAAACGATGCTTGTACAGATTAAAAGCATGGATTTCTAATCGTGAAGTAATCCAATTAGAACAGAGAGAGAGAGAGAGAGAGAGAGAGAGAGAGAGAGAGAGGTGTTCGCAAATCAGAACAGCTGTATTAGATCGTTGAAAATCATGGAGGAAAATTAGAATTAGCGAAAGAGAGATAGATAGATTGATAGATGGATGGATAGATAGATGGATAGACGGAGACAGATAGAAACACACTAGTCAAAGCAAAATCGCAAGTTCTAAATTCTCTTATTAACGAAATTAGACGGGATTAATTCCGTGTCGGTCTCTGACAACAGCTAACTATCATTGGCCCTCGCATTTTGATAGAAATCGAATTAGAAAGTAAATAGACAAATATGGTTAATAAATTATAACTTTCTCCTGAAATCGATGTAAATTTCTTAGATATTTTTCTCTCTCTCTCTCTCTCTCTCTCTCTCTCTCTCTCTCTCTTTTTTTTTTCTTTTTTCATGATCGACAAAAGATCCCGTGTATGTCGAGGAGATTGGATCGATCTAACAATTGTTCGAAATGTTAGAATTAGTTCGTTCTAATTTTATTTTTTTTCCTTTTTTTTTTTTTCTTTTATAATACATTTAGATATATTTAGCGTTCGTCGTTTCGCATCAATATTTAGATTTATTTGCAGCGCGTAAAAAAAGTGCATACGTACGTGCATGCACGCGTACATGCATACATGGACTTTTACGAAAACGAAACGTCCGAATCGATGTAATATCTAAATGAATGAATTAATTGAATGAATGGAAAAATTACGTGACGAATTTTTTAATTCGTACGTGGTAAATGAGAATGATCGGAAGCAGAGAGAGAGAGAGAGAGAGAGAGAGAGAGAGAGAGAGAGAGAGAGAGAGAGAGAGAGAGAGAGAGGATTGCCTCATTCTCCAAAATTTTAATGTGGGATTTTATTTAATTAAAAAAAACAAAAAATTAATAAAGGACAAAAGAAAAGAAAAATGGAGACGAAAGAGTCGCTGAATTATTATTTTTTTCGTTGTTAACAAAAATTACTTTCATTGTCGGATCTTTCGAACAAAAAAATAATATACCTCTATATATATATATATATATATATATATATATATATGTACTTAAAAGGAATTTGCAACGTGATCAGCGAACGATCTAACTTTTCCAAGGATTAGAACGCACGCACGCATTATTTGTAAAACGATCGCGCAACAGTTTCACAGTTACAGAAGCAACGATCGCCCTCCGCACCGCTCCATACCCTGGGAAATTTATTATACCTTACCTGAACCGACTATAATTCATGCCAGGAGAGAGAGAGAGAGAGAGAGAGAGAGAGAGAGAGATACTAGTTTTCTATATAAGCAATAGTTTCCCAGCGAACGGGAGTGATACTAACTCACAATCATACTTAGAATCGTGCCTTCCAATTCCTTTTCACCGAACGTTACTCTATCTACGTGTTTTCTTTTTTCTTTTTTCGAGATAGAGAAAGATAGGATAGACAAAGTCTGCTACTACAGGGTCGTCCACTTAAAACTTCTACGACTCACATATCTCTCTCTCTTTCTCTTTCTCTTTCTCTTTCTAAACAAAATTATTATTGTAAATATACATACGCACGTACTTATATGTATATATATATATATATATATATATATATATATATATATCTATTTTTTTTTTCAATTACGTACAACGACAATATATTTTTATTTTTAATTTGTTCTATTTTTTGTATATTCATATATAGTAAAGCCCAATGATCCCTGAGTAAACGTAAAATCCGTTCTTGAAATATATCTTTTCAATTTTTCATTTTATTCAATATCGCGACTATTGATCGATACATTGATTAATTATCGTTATTATTCGAACGAGATTGATGACTGACGAGTAGTATAGGATCGATAGTATTGTTAATCGCTCGTAAATAATTTAAAAATTTTCAATAGACTCTCGTAACACTTTATGTGGACCAACCTATATATATATATAGATATAGATATATGTGTGTACATGCATTCGAAAGAGATGGATATACGAAGAAAGAAAGAGAGAGAGAGAGAGACAGAGAAAGAGAAAGAGAAAGAGACAGTAGCATTAGAAAATACTATCTATGTATTTACACATGCACGTAACGTACTCGTTTCACGTTCCTCGTTCGAAGAATTTTCTTTTCTAAGCCACGAAGTGAGTTAGGCATCCTCTTACAGCACACCGGCCTATCGAACCTTCGACTTCTACTACTCAATGTCTTTTTAAATCGTTTCTCTCTTTCTCTCTCTCTTTTTATCTATCTCTTTCTCTTTCTATCTCACACATGCACACTTTGACACACACACACAAACAAACATTGTCTCGTAATACACCGTTTCCGCGTATAAAGTTATTCTCGATGAGCATAGCAATGATTTCTTATTTTTTTTTTTTATTGTTTTTGTTTTTTTTTCTTCTAATCAGAATCAATCTGAGACATATTAATATGTTTCTTTCAGGAAAATTTATTCTCAATCTTTTCTTTCTTTTTCTCTCTACTCCCCTAACTATCTATCTCTTTCTTTCTTTTAAACGTTCAGATACGTTTGAAACAAATTATAATTGAGGAAGATATAATAATCGAATGATGTAAAACTAAAAGAATGTTCCGATCGAGGATCACTTGTTTATAAAAGAGATTAATACGATGATCGGACGCTTGCAATTTATCTTATTCGTTGGGAGCCCATTTGGAATGAGTAAATACGTAAAGAGAAAAAGAAAGAGAGAGACAATGAAAAACCAGAAATGCTATTACGATAGGTAATGATAAAGATAAAAGGAAAAAAGTGTTCGAACAATCGGTCAATCCTTTTTTCCATTGCCTTTCTCTCTTTTACTTTCATTCTTCCGTTCTTCCGTCAACGTGAAACTACTTTGGAGTCAATAAAAAAAAAAAAAAAAAAAAAAAGAAAAGAAAAAAACAAGGAACAAAATATTCAAAACGAACCTTAACGCGAGCGTACCTTGAATCTCGTTGTGTTGTTTATAAAAAAAAAAAAAAAAAAAAAAAAAAGAAAAAAAGAAAAGAAAAAAAAGAAAAAGACACACGCGCAGGCGCGCGCGCGCGCATATAAAATGCGATTAAGATTATTATCGTGACGACACGGGGACGGGGACGGGGACGAGGACGAGGACGAGGACGATCTTTTACACTTGGAAAAGGCGTCGAAGGTGTAATTAAGATAATTAATTTAATAGCGTTAGAGAAAGAGAGAGAGAGAGTGAGAGAGAGAGAGAGAGAGAGAGAGAGAGAGAGAGCACGTACCTCCAGGCGATACGCTTACCCGCTCGCATAAATCTCACATATCGTTGAGTACCAAGCTAAATAGCAGGAGGAAAATAGAAAAACAACAGCAGCAATGTTCTTACGTTATATAGAGAGAGAGAACCTTTATAATCTTGCTAAACGTATGTTAGCGAAATAGAAATAGAAATAGAAATAGAAATGGTTAGGATAAGGATAGGGAATGAATGAATTATCGTAGTATACTCGCGGTCGGGATCTTTTGAATCCGTTGCGACGACGATCTTTGCGTAGTCGCGGCTCCGCGATCGCATGGAATTTCTCGGCCGAGGTCGACGAAACCGATAGGATAAAAGGCACCTACCTTCCCGATCCGTTTGAAAATCCGTGTCAAGTCGATCCGTCTTTTTTCCCTTCCTCCCCCCTCCCCCCTCCTCCTCCTCATCCTCCCCTACCCGCCCCACCACTCACGCCTATGCTCACTTACCCCGCGGGTATTTACTTTGCAATTACGACGTATGAACTAACGAAGAGAGTTAATTATTTCTATCCGATGGCTACGAACTAAGTTATCTATAATTAAAAATTAATCTCATTCGTGTTTGTATGTATATATATATATATATATATATATATATTATATATTTTTTTTTTCTTTTTTTTCTTTTGTTAAATATAGTATAGCATATATTTTAAATATATATATATATATATATATATATATATATATATATATATATATGTATGTATGTATATATATGTATGTATGTATAAAGTTAATTTCATACGTATCGATATATATATATATATATATATATATATGTATATATTTTTTCTTTTTAAATATAATATGGCATATATTTTAAATATATATTTTGAATAGCATATTTTTAATAGGGAAATGAAAAGGGGATGATAAGGGGAGGGGTTGAGTGGTTAGGAACAATTAAAAGTACAAAAGAAAATAAGGAAATGTATCTCTTGAAAGAAAGTTGACTCGTTGTTCGAGAAAAAAAAAGAAAAGAAAAGAAAAGAAAAAGAATACGTCGATACGTTAGAAATTAATGATAAAAATAGAACGAGAGAGAGAGAGAGAGTATTATAAATTATGAAAGATTGCTAACTCCGTCTATTTGTTGCAGAAGGCAGGCGCTTTTGACGGTATCGGGAGGCGGTTCTCGTTTGACGTCGGGTGGTCCAGCGTCGCCGGATAAAAGGCGATCGTCGAATTCGGCGAACGATATGTTGGACGACGAGGATAAATTATTGGACGTGGTAGGCCCGGAGACCCCTCATCCGGCCCATCATCATCGTGAACGCGAACAGTCACGTGAGAGGGACGATAGAACAAGCGAGAGAGGAGAGGGTAGCGAATCGTCGGGTTCGGAGAGCGGCGGAGTGTCGGGGGGTGGTGGTGGTGGTGGTGGTGGTGGTGGTGGTGGTGCGGCAGGATCGGAGGGGCCACGTCCAGACGTATCGGTCGGTCCACCATTGCATCCGCCATTACTGCCGTACCTCTATCCACCTGTACCAGGATTATACCCAGGCCCGGGACCATTGATACCGCCAAGCCCGTTGGGCTTGCACGGTGGCGTTACACCGAGTATGCTGTTCAACGCCCAATTGGCATTGGCCGCGTCTCAGCATCCGGCATTATTCGCTCATTATCCTCATCCATTGGCGAGTCCGTTGCATCAATTGAAGGGTCATAGATTTGCTCCTTACACGTTGCCGGCACCATCCCACGGTTCGGCGTTCGAAACCGTAACACCAGGAAGTAGAACTCTAAGCCCGAGATCGCCACCGCCAAGGCCATCCACTGGTTCACCAACGCCAACGGGCGGTGGTCCGGCAACCGTGTCGTCGGGTACGACCGGCGGCGGCGGTGGCGGCGGCGGGGGTGGAGGTGGTGGTGTTGTTGGTGGTGCTGCTAGTGGTGTTGGTGTTGGTGGTGTTGGTGTTGGTGGTTGTGGCGGTAATAATGGTGGTGGTAACGGTGGTCCTGGTGGTTGCCCGCCAACGTTAGGTTCCACGACCTCGGGCTCGGCCGGTGAATTGAAGTCGATCGAGAACATGGTCAACGGCCTTCAGGATAAAAGGAGGAGGAGTCCAAGTTTAACACCGGGACACCGTGGCGACGGGGAAACGGGCGGCGGGGGGAGTCCGTGACAGGAGAACGAGCCTGTGACTAGCACAAACGACGATCTTGAAGAGGACGATCTAGATCCCGACGATGGATCCCTCGATCTCGACGACGACGATGATCCGTCCGAGGATGACAGGGAACCTGACTCGACCTCGGAGCCCACGTAGCGCGAAACGGATAGATAATCATCTCCTTCGTAATCTCATTATCTGAATCCGATATCCTCGAACTCTCTTGCGCTCCGTTCTTCTCTCAATTAATTATTACTCTCACGCAATCACCATGTTTATCATCGTTTGCCGTTCTTTATATATATATATATATATATATATATATATATATATATATATACCGTGTCGGACTCTCGCTTATAATCTCGCCGATATATTTCGAACGATTATTGCAAAGGATAAAACGGAAAAAAAAGAAAAATTAAAAAAAAAGAAACAAAAAAAGAAGAAGAAGTAGAAGAAGAAGTAGAAGAAGTCGAAGAAGAAGAAGAAGAAGAAGAAATATTATCTATCAAAACTAAAGTGCAATTTTCTTTCTCCGATATGCGAGAATGAGGGAGAGTGAGAGAGTGAGAATGTAAGAGTGAGAGAAAGAAAAGAGAAAGGGAGAGAGAGAGAGAGAGAGAGAGAGAGAGAGTGTGTGTCCTCATTTATCCTTTTCCTCAATCTTCCTTATCTCTTTATTAATTTTTTTCTTTCTCTCTCTCTCTCTCTCTCTCTCTCTCTCTCTCTTTCTCTTTCTCTCCCTACCTCCCTCCCTCCCACTCTCTCTCTCTTTCTCTCTCTCTCTTGCTCGTTCGCTCGCTCTTCGTTGAAAAGGACTTTTTCGAAGGACATTTTTGATTTAATGAGAGTAACGACGATTCGTAAAAATGGCCACCGTCGTCGTCGTCGTCGTCGTCATAGTCGTCGTCATAGTCGTCGTCATAGTCGTCGTTTATCGATCGGCCGAGCGATCGTGAGAGTCTACAAGAGGAGGGAGAGGAAGAAGGATAAAGAGAGAAAGTTAGAAGGAGAAAAAGTTACGATATATGCAGCGAGCTTCTATAGCAAAGGCTCTAGAAAAAGGAGAGATGGAGAGAGAGGGAGAGAGAGAGAGAGAGAGAGAGAGAGAGAGAGAGAGAGAGTGCGAGAGAATGAGAATGAGAATGAGAATGAGAATGAGAATGAGAGAGAGAGAGAGAGAGAGAATAATTAAAAAAAAAAAATGTGTGAAAGAGAGTATAAGAAGATAATTATATCTGTGGAATGCTCGTGAGATTTTGCAATACGAAAAAAAAAAAGGGAAAACAAACAAACAAACAAATAACGAAGCACATCCTAATTATATTATTTGCGAAGGTCCCCGCCCCTCATTGTACATATGTACCCTAGTGATATTATATATATATTATATTATATTATATATATATATAAATATAAATTACGCCTCTATCCCGCTCTGTATTAATTATTGAATATATTAATTATACGAATGATTAGAGAATGGAAAGAGAGGAGAAAAAGGTGGTGGTGGTGGTGGTGGTGGAGGAAGAGGAGGAGGAGGAGGAAGAAGAGGAGGATAAGGAAGAAGAAGAAATAGAAGAAGAAAAAGAGGAGGAGGAGAAAGAAGAAAGAAAAGAGAGAGAAAGAGAGAGAGAGAGAGAGAGAGTAAAAAAATGGGACAAGAAAAAAAAAATTAACTAAACGGATCGTCAGAAACGATTCGCCATCTTTTCGGACGTAGGTTAAAAAAAAAAAATTTTGCGCCAATTTCATTCGAGGCTAGAAACGATAGATATAGTATATGTATATGTATATGTATATATATATATATATATATATATATATATATATATATATATATACACACAAATATATGTAAAATTTACATACATATATTATATATCGATCGACGAAACGCGCGGCCAATCGTTCGTACCGATTACCCCCGCCCCCGCCCTCGCCCCACCACTCTACGTAGCCAATCGATCGACCGATCGATCGATCGATCGATCGATCGATCAATTCATCCGAAATTTTCTCGGGTCCTTTCGTTTTTTGTTTTTGTTTCTATTTTCTCATTTTTCTTTTCCATTCTCTCTCTCTCTCTCTCTCTCTCTCTCTCTCTTTCTCTTTCTACTTCCTCCTCTCGATCGTATTAAATAACGTTCGCAGGATCATGCAAGGAGGGGAGAGGAGGAGAGTAAAAAACGAAATGGTGGATGGTTGCGTCGGGGTTTTAACGAGTGTGGGTTGGTGGTTTATAGGAGTAAAATCACTGGATAACGACGACGATAGGCTTCCTCGGTGTGTGAAACGCGCAAGAAGAAGGATCGATGGGATTCGGTTCGATGATCCATAGGATCCGTTCTCCTTGCGCCCGAATTTTACAAAGTTTAACGAATGGAACTGCAAGGGAGATATGAGGAAAAAAAATAAAATAAAAATAAATAAAAACACAAACAAATACGAACGTTACTAATCACGTACACACTTACGCTTAAATACACACACACACACACACACACACACACACACACACACACACACACATATAATAAAAATAACGTGGACATCATTTTTCTCTCTCGAAAACTTTTAATCGTAGACACCGATCGGATTGGATTCGTCGTTTAATTTCTACGTCGTTCGTGGAAAAGATCAATAGAATCGGGAGGGACGTTTCTTTCGACTTCTAATCTTTGAGCTTTTCTAATCACGGCATACGTATCTCGCTTAGTTCGAGTTAACAATTTTCGATTACTTTCTTTGCGTTCGATTCTTTCTTTCTTTCTTTCTTTCTTTCTTTCTCTCTTTCTTTCTTTTCCCTTTGTTGTTGTTTTTTTCTCTTTGTCTCTTCTCTCCTCCCTCTTTCTTCTTCCGACGATTTCGATAGGACGGAAAGAAGAAAAGGAAAAAGGAAAAAAAACAAAGAATTTAAGAAAGAAAGGAAGAAGAAGAAGAAGAAGAAGAAGAAGAAGAAGAAACGACGAATCCAAGCCCGTGGCTAAAGAACTTTGTATAAATAGTAACAATTGATGTAGATAATTATCGAGTATGTAACGATAGGGGGAAGAGAAAAAAAAAGAAACAATTAAAAAAATAAAAACAAGAGGGACGAGAAGATGGCTTTTTAAAAGAAGCTACAAATCGTTGATAAAGGAGAAAAGCAAAAGAAAAAAAAAAGATTTGAACGGGACGAAAATGAAAGGGGAAACCAACAAAAAAATTGGAGGGTGACGTCTGTATAGGAATCGAAAAAAAAAAAAAGGAAAAGTAAAAGGGAAAATAATGGAAATGCGTCGAGAATTGATATGAAGGAAAGAGGGGTGAGAGAGGGAGTGAGAGAGAGAGAGAGAGAGAGAGAGAGAGAGAGAGAGAGCAGATGAAGTATATGAATGAGAGATCCTGTTTTTTCTTTTTTTTTTTTTTTTGGAATGGCACACTGATCGATGGGTGCCAAAGGAACGATCGATAGATCGATTCATATGGATCATTCTATGATTTTGTTCGAAAAAAGGGAAAGGTAATAAATACAGAAAATTAATGTGTCCTTCATTTTATTCGTTCTTACATACATACATACATACATTCATACATACATACATACATACATACATACATTTTTCTTTTCGTGGTATTAATAAATAATACATCAACGAATTCGTAAGATCGGATTGACTCTCCTCTT
>OU426857.1:2270000-2282500 GCA_911387685.1 Dolichovespula media | reverse complement strand
TCGAACGAACGTTCCTTTTTTTCTTTTCCTTTTTCTCTTTTTGATTTTCCCTCGTTCGACGATTGATCATAGGAAGGAAGAAAAAAAAAGAAATGGTAAAAAGAAAGGAACGCGTTTGAAAAATGTTTTCTTGTAGATAGATAGAGTTACATTTTAAGTTACGTATTTAAGAGGTAGAAGGAAGTGGGGATAGGAAAGGGACGGGGATAAGATAGATATATTATATTATGCGATAATTCGTCGTCGTTCAAGAACCAGCGTAGAACCATTTTACTCGTCTCACGACGAATAATTGAAATATGTACATTGAGTAAGGGAAAATATTTATAATTAAAGCTTTTTCTTCTATTCGTACCTCGAAGCTAGTATGACGAAATACGTATAAATAAAAGTTATTGGCGTACTCTAATCATGTAAAGAAAAAAAAAAGAAAAAAAAAGGAGAGATACCTCGTGAATTTGTATAGAATGGGAGTAAAGAGGAGAATTTTAATCTGAATAATTAATGATCGATTGATTGACTGGATATGTACACGTCGGTTAAAGAAAAGAAAAAAAAATAAATAAATAAAAAAGGAAGAGAAAATAAATAAATAAAACGAAAAAAAGAAAAATATATAAAAAAAAAACGTGTAATAACGATCAGTACGTTTTTATCCGGCGCATCGTAAAAAGTCATTCGTGGTATTATATTCAACCGATATGCGCTTAAACACACACGCATACCGAGGAATGATATAATAAAAATTCAAAAAAGGAACGAAACGGAGCGAAAAACAGTATCCAACTATCATCAACCTATCAACCTATCAACCTATCAACCGGGTACAAGTATCTGATGTATCCGGCGGAATTCCTTTCGGTGGAAGGATCGATGCATTTTTTATTTATTTATTCGTTAACAAAGCACAAAAAACAGAATCGCCATTTGAAATTTCGATCGAGGTAGTAACCTCTCTCTCTCTCTCTCTCTCTCTCTCTCTATCACTCTCTCTATCACTATCTCACGTCGTTTCTAAATTCACTGTTTCTTAACATGTAGGTAACACGTATATATACACGTAGTACATGACAAATCGTAAAAAAAAAAAAAAAAAGAGAAAAAAAACACTAATCGATAAATTCAAATCGGTGTCCGGAGTTCCCTATCAAATATGGATAGAAACAAGTAATAGTAGTCGTACCAGTGATAGTAATAGCACCAACAGCAACAGCAACAGCAACAGCAGCAGCAGCAGCAGCAGCAGCAGCAGCAGCAGCAGCAGCAGCAGCAGCAGCAGTAGCAGCAGCAGCAGCAGTAGCAGTAATAGTAGTAGTAGTAGTAACAGGAATAAAAGGATTAGGGTAAGGGAAGGTACAGGGAGGTCGAAGTCTAAGCGTAAGTGTAAGCGTAAGTGTAAGTGTAAGGGTTGTTCGGTATCCAAGGCGTGTTGCGTGGCCAAGCTAAAAGAGCTCGCTTTAATATCGTTTATAAATTATTCCACGAAGATAGCCATCAGCATACAAATTGCTTCGGCGACTACCTACCTAGCTAGCTAGCTAGCTAGCTAGCTGCCCGGAGCAATGTTAGAAAAGGGCCGTGTCCTCCTCCTCCTCCTCCTCCTCCTCCTCCTCCTCGTCCTCCTTCGTAGGATTGTTCTAGTCCATCTTCTACGTTATAAGGGAGAAGTATCCACATGGAATTAAATCAAATCTGCATCGTGGATTATTCGAATATTCGCGATATTCCTCTCTCTCTCTCTCTCTCTCTCTCTCTCTCTCTCTCTCTCTTTCTCCTTTTTCTCTCCATTCATGAAAATCATTCTACGAAGAGAGGATCGTTGGATCTTGAACGAGAGAAAAAAGAGAGAAAATAGACTTTGCCGAACTAATTAATTCGAGTATCGATCAGTAATGACGAAAACGAATGGAAAATAATCGATCGATATACCTTAATCGATCTTGTCGAAACGATAAATGGCAAAAGAAAAAAGAAAAGAAACAAAGCAAAGAATTCATGCGAAGTATTATTTAAAAGAGAAAAGATTTTAGACACACACACACACACACATATATATATATATATAGTATCGAATATCTATAAATAAGAATCTTTCGAGTGTAAAATAAAAAAAAAAATAAATAAAAACGATGTACTTCGGGTGGCCGACAATGGTGATGGAATAAAGTAAATAAAGTAAAAAAACAAAACAAAAAAAGACAAGAAGGAAAGAAGAAGTATATTTTGTTCCTGAGAGAATCGCGTAATTAAAGTTCTCAAAGAATGAAGAAGGTATCGAGCGAGATGAAAAGAGTGGGTGAGAGGGAGGAAAGGGGAGGGAGGGAGGGAAGGAAGGAAGGAAGGAAGGGATAAATTAATCGGTCTTCCTTCTGTCTTTGTCATCTCGTTCAACGAAGTAAAGATTAGAAACCGATCGGAATGCGTTCTGGTCTCCTTTCCCTTTGATCGGCAGTACTAGGACTTCGTTCGATGGTCCGTAGACTTGAAGAAAATTAGAGAGACACGAAAGACAGGCAGAGAGAAAGAGAGAGAGAGAGAGAGGAGTCCAAGAAAAGGACCACTCGAGGACGGTCCGATAGCGACGAGGATTTAATTGACACCGGGAGGTGTCGCCGCACTAAACTATGCAAAGTGGTCGGCACGTCGGCTTTAGCCTCTGAAGCCCTCCTCACTGAGGATCCCTAGAATTCGACAAAGATATATATATATGTACGTATGTATGTATGTATATATGTATATACTGGGTGAGCAATAACAAATGCCACCAAAATTGGTTAACACATTTTCCTCGTTAACACATAGTGTTATCCCTTACGATCAAAGATCAAAGATCAAAGATCAAACGATCTATCGTCGATCGAATTCTTTGTTCTTCTTCGTTCGATACAATGAATTACAACGAAATACGATTAGACGCTGGTCGATTGTTTTGTCAGCTTCGCGATAATAAGATCGTTATTACCGATAAATTTTTACCCTGTATATATTCACGCGTGAGAAAGAGAGAGTGGGGGAGCGGAGAGAGAGAGAGAGAGAGAGAGAGAGAGAGAGAGAGGGAGAGTGAAAAAATTACAAAAGAAATTACAAAAGAAACGTCATTTGCATCTTAATTCTTACGTGGATCTTTCTTACCTTTCCCTTTCCTGTTTCTTTTCTTTTCTTTTCTTTTCTTTTTTTTTTTTTTTTTTTTAAATGAAATCATAGAATCGTGCGAAATTGAAAAGATCTAACGATTACGAGTTAGCACACCCTGTATATCGTGAGAATCGATCGAACGACGACGTCTAAGTGAAACGGATAACGACGAGGACAACGAGGATGACAACGAGGTGGACGAGGACGATGACGAGGACGAGAACGAGAACGAGAATGACTGACGATGATCATGATTATTATGATGACAGGGTGGATGATCCGAGATCGGAGAAAAGGAATATAGCTTAGTAGACCTATCCCCGCATGATCGATTCGATCGATTCCTAATTGAAACGTTGTAATTTCCGAGTAGGCCCGGAACCCCTTTGTCGGCCGATCGGAATTTTTCTCCTGCTCGTTATATAGGATCGAGAAGGGATTCCTATCCTGAAATCGTCCAGCGAGAAAATATTCGATCAGATATGAATCCTTGTTCACCAATCTTCCCCCATCCCTCCGCACCCTCTCTATCTCTTTCTTTCTTGCTCGCGCGCGTAAAAGAAGAAGAAGAAGAAGAAGAAGAAGAAGGAGAAGATTGAATCAGAAAATGATCAGGATACGATTTTAACCAAAGAAGATTTCGTCCCTGCCGTACTACATTCCGGCTCTCGTTTGGTTAATCAAACGTCTAGAATTTCTAGTAAACGGATCGTTAACGAAGTATACTTAACCAGGGCTCTCATGAGTATTCCCTTATATTTAAACAGTCAACCGAAGAAAGAGACAAACCAGCCAGACAGAGAGAGAGAGAGAGAGAGAGAGAGAGAGAGAGAACTAGGGAAGAGATGGGAGCAAAGAGTTTGGTTTCCAGGAAATTTTAGCACACGTGGAATTCGGCCGGTTCCAGTAGCCGGACGGAACGGTCAAACGACAAGCCGGCGGCTCGTCGCCACCGAAACGCCAGCGACTGTAAAAGACGCGAAAAAATAAATAAGAGGACAAGAGTCTCTGTAAGAGACAGAAAGGAAGAAAGTGAGTGAGAGAGAGAGAGAAGTTTACTCGGTGGGCGCTGAGGGTAGGTAGGTAGGTAGGTAGGTAGGTTGGTAGGTAGGAGGCGTCGGTTCTTACGGAAAAAAATGCTGAAAAATGTGAACTTCTCACCGCGGCTGGCGACAAAGAGGCCCGTTGCAAAGGAGATAAATCTCTATCTTTCTATCTTTCTCTTTTATTCTTCCTCGCTATCATCCTTGCTACTCTTTCACTCTCTCTCTCTCTCTCTCTATCTCTCTCTCTCTCTCTCTCTCTCTCTCTCTCTCTTTCACTCTCACTCTCACTCCCTATCTTTCCGTCTTTCTGTGTTTCGAGAAACTCGCGTTCCAGCTTCCGAAGCAAGTCAAACTGGCCAGAGAGACTCTCTTCTCTCTCTCTCTCTCTCTCTATCTATCTATCTATCTCGTTCTCTCTTTCAACCTCCACCTCCTCCTTATACTACACCCATCCTCCTTCCCTTTTGGTTCTCTCATTTACACTACGAGGAGGAGGATTTACTGGCGATGGAATACAATGCGGACCTGTCCGTATCCATCCACCGAGACCAGGAGCCGTCGGTTGCTTCTACCAACGCCGCTTCTGCCAACCTCTTTCTTTCTCTCTCTCTCTCTCTCTCTCTCTCTTTATCTATCTCGTATATACCTCTTCTTCGTCGCGTCTTTCTTCCCTAAGATATCTATAGAAGAGACGACGTTAACTCGGCTTCCGTGACTTCACAGAAATAAACCGCGCCACAATCCTCCGTTCAATTTTCACTCGATCGAACACTGCGAGTAACCACCGAGAAAGAGATAGAGAGAGAGAGAGAGAGAGAGAGAGAGAATAAGAGAGAATATTTGAACGTTTTATATCGAGACCGCGGGGATTAATCGTCGCGCCTTAGGATAGAACCTAATCTTGATCGTGAGAGAGCAAGGAGATGGATGCGTTCGACGTTGAAACCATCGGATTTTATCGTACCGAGGGGTTAGATAGATAGGTGAGGGGAGGGGGGGACGTGGAGGACAACCTATTCTTCTATCGTAAATAGCGTTGGTAGGTGTGATATATCCGAGAGAGATTAGTCCATCTGTCGTATCCAATATCTCGTAGACGAAACGATATCTTGGGCGATATCTCGATAATGGTAGGGATAATTTGTCATTGATAAAATATTTCTTATCGGTTAACGATCGGGTAAAAGAGTAAGGAAGATGATGAAGAAGATGAAGAAGAGAGAGAGGGAGAGAAAATAGGAAAAATATATATATATATATATATATATATATGTATCTTTAAAAATCTATTTTACAGAATAGAACGCTATTCGAACGCTATTCGAACGTTAGTAGAAGTAGGTAAGAGTGAGAGAGAGAGAGAGAGAGAGAGAGAGAGAGTGAGAGAGAGTATTAACGCGTTGAGAGTGGAAGAAGGTGCTCGGTAAGGCCCAAGGAATGGGGAAGGGATGGGCTGCACGGAAAAGAGTGGGGTTCCTAGGTAGACAACGTTTGTCGGCGCGTTTGTGGTTACCGACGACGACGACGACAACGACGACGCCGCCTCTCTCTCTCTCACTCACTCACTCACTCTCTCTTTCTCTCTCTCTCTCTCTCTCTCTCTCTCTCTCTTAAGGTGTAGTCTCTTAAGGGTCTCTGAACGAGCTTTAAGGCCCCATCGTGTTCCACGAGCTACTCCGAGCTGAGGTTCTGGGATCGGCCCCGTGCGTGTGTCCCTTTTCAACGGCGCATACAAACATATTTAATACAAAGGGTTACGTTCACGTTTACGTTCACACGCGTGGGCGTGCGTGCGCGCGCGCACGCACGCTCTTAAACTCGGACCAACCGATAAGGCTCCGTTTTCTTCCTTCCTTCCTTCCTTCCTTCCTTCCTTCCTTCCTTCCCTCCCTCCCTTCACTCCCTTCCCTTTTCTTCCCTCTCCCCACCCACATTTCCTTTCTCGCGTCTCGAGCCGTGTGGGAGGGTCCGACGTGGCTGATTTGCGATCAATTTGCTCTGATTTACAATCGTCGTCGTCGTCGTCGTCGTCGTCGTCGTCGTCGTCGTCGTCGTGGAGCGAGAGAGAGGAGAGGAGCAAGGCCCTTTGGGGCCCTAACCGTCTCTCTCTAACTCTCTCTCTCTATCTCTCGTCGTCATTCCCTCCCTACATCCCTCCTGCGTACTCCATACGCATTCCGAACTTTCTCGAGCGACTCCTTTCTCGGCTCTTTACGAGAATACGTTCGAGCGTCTTGCACGCGAGTGAATTTGCACGCCAACAGTTACGCCCGGCTACTATTATATGTATTTGTCCAATCTCTCTCCTTCTCTCTCTCTCTCTCTCTCTCTCATTATTATTATTATTATTATTATTTTTAAAAGATACAGGGTCATTCAAGGCAGGTTATAATTCTCCTATCGTTTTTTCTTCCTTTCTTCCTGTTCGTTTTTTCTCCATATATTTTGTCGCTCCGACAAAGGAGGAAACAAAATAAAGGAAAAAAAAAAAAAAAGAACAAAAACAATTTGAAGGATCACGATAATATAAAGGGTGCGTCAGTTCGTCGTATCGTTTTCTAAAGATCTTTCCCATTTCTCTCGTTTTCTTTTCTTTTCATTCTTTTTTTTTTTTCTTTTTTTTTTTTTTTTAATAATTTTTCTTCTCGAGAATAACGAAAGTATTCGAATTCGTCGAGTTCGTATCCCTCTGGGCCCGTATAACTCGGATCAATGGGAGGATACCGCGAACGTTTATGGCAGCTCGAAGGAACGCACTGCGTGCTCGTTGAAAAAAAAAGAAAAAATAAAAAGAAAAAGAAAAAAAGAAGAAAAAAAACAACCTCATTCGTTCGATCGTTTTAACGAAATCGAAGCATTCGTATATATAACCGTCGGTTTCGCTTCGAATGATTTTTTCGCGAAGTTCGCTTAGGGTATTTAGTTCGAAACTTCGAGCGAGTTTCATATTTTTCATGACGTTCCTTATCCTCTCTCTCTCTTTCTCTCTCTCTCTCTCTCTCTCTCTCTCTCTCTCTCTCTGTCTCTCCTTTTCGATATCCTGGAAAACACGAAAGTTGAGATACGTGCGTGCCTGCTATAAAATTAAGACCGCAAAATCGCGTCTGCTCCTGAGGGGGTTTACCAACTGGTTTTCTTTCTCTCTTATTTTCATTTCTCGTCGTCATCGTCGTCATCGTCGTCATCGTCGATATTAACGAATAAATTCAAACGTCGTCGTCCTTCGCCGAGCCCGAGCCCGAGCTCACGCGAAACGCGAGAAATTAACGTCAGTTCGTCGTCTATTAAACGACCAAGCGCGAGTACGGGCTCATTAACGCTCTCGATCGAAGATGATTTCCACTTTTTTCCTTTCTTTTTGTTTCTCTTTTCTCTCTCTCTCTCTCTCTCTCTGTCTCATTTTTTCTCTTTCGAACAAACCCAATTAATCCAACGATCAAGACAAGATACTCGTATTCTCGTCGCGATATAACGTTCGCGTCAATTAGTCGTGATTGGCTAAGAAAATCGTCCAATAATCTAAAGGATATTTATTCCTTTATTATCGTCAATAAATATGTTGTGATTATTTCAATTGTGTTTGTATATATATATATATTGTTCGCGCGAAAAAACTTTAATAAGAATGAAAAAATTAGGGGGAAGAAGAAAACTGAAATATATAAATACGTGATAAGGAGAAGCGATGCGAAGAACGAGATAGAATTAAATCGACGGATTGAAGAAGAAGAGGAGGAAGAAGGAGGACGAAGAAAAAGAATAAAACAAGATTGAGAAGAAACTCTCAAAAATTATCTTGACGATCGATCGATCGATCGATCGATCGACGATTATGGACAGCAAAAGTATCACCTACAAAAAAAATTATATATATATATATATATATATATATATATATATCTGAATTAAAAAAAAAAAACAAAAAGAAAGAGAGACAGATAGAGATAGAGAAAGAAGAAAAAAATGAGTGAATGAGAAGCAGAAGAAAGAAGAAATAAAACAAGTAAAAAATAATAAAAAAAAAGAGAGAATGAACGATTCGTAGGACCCTCCTTCGAAAGTGATTAAAAATCCAGAAACAAAAAAAAGAAAGGAGAGGAAAGGAAAGGAAAGGAAAGGAAAGGAAACGAAACGAAACGAAAAATAAAAGAAAAGAAGAGAAAAGAAAAGGGAAGGAAAGGGGAAAAAAAAAGAAATGTAAAATAAAACGGGCCTCGTCTTGTTTTCCCGTCCAAACCCATCTCGTACGTATGTATTTACCTATACATATACATATACATATACATATACATATACATATACATATATATATGCATATATATATATATATATATATATATATATGTATATATAGAAGAGTCCTCCTATAAGGTGGGTCCCTTAACGTGAAGGGAAGGTGGGCCCCGACGGTGCCGCGACGCAGCGCCATACATAACGCCATAGTCCCTCACAAAGGAGTCCTGGCGAGATGGTAGCCTACAAGATCGGATAATATGGGTAGTTATTTGTCGGCGCCGATGTTGGTTTTTCGGCCGAATGTGTTGCCGCGTAAGTGTAAGGGCCCCCCCGCGGCGACGGTCCCGCTGGGACCCAAGGCCTACCCGTCCTCCCCGCTCATCTGCTCAACTCTTCTAACCATCCCCTTCCCTCTACCACCACCACTATATTTACGTTACCACGAGAGAACTCACTCCCTCTCTACAGCCTTTCGATCAATTCTTTTATTTATTTAGTCTTTTCTTCCCCTTCTCTCTCTCTCTCTCTCTCTCTCTCTCTCTCTCTCTCTCTCTCTCTATCTATCTATCTCTCTATCTCTATCTATTTATCTATCTTTATATATATATATATATATATATATATATATTTTCTCAGTTTCTCAAATTCTTTTTACTTTTCTCGTTTTAATCTCTTTTCTCTTTCCTCGTATAATTACTCTCGATTATTTAAATCGTTGTACGTGATTTAGAAATTTTTGGATAATACTTTGTCCCTTTTTTCGTCGCTGTTGTCGTTGTCGTTGTTGTTGTCATTGTTGATTTGACGTATCAACGCCATCGGTGGTGTTGATAATCAAATAATTTTGAGATCGATTTTATCGTTACGAATATTTTCGATTAATTCCCCGGATCGATCTCTTCTCGTTTTTCTTTATTTTTTCTTTTTTGCGATTGCATTCTTTTTTATTTCTAATTTCATGTTTTTTTTTTTTTTTTTTTTTTTTATGTAGGTACGAACAGAAACGATCTTTCTTCTCATTCTCGATCGAGTCGTTCTATAAGAATATTACAAGCTACGTAAATCTTCTCAATAATCAAATTACCAAAGTCTGACAAGCGTTTAATATACCCAGAACCATACAATTAATGAATTATATGTATCTCGGAATCCATTAATTAACGAATGATATATAAAGTCCTATTCTAAATAATAACAACGGGATCTCGAACAGGGATCTCATCGCATTACTTTGATAGAATATTTGAAATGAAGATTATGATAAAATCAAATAAAACAAGCAATCAAACGATACGAACAAGACGAACGAACGTGTAAACGAAAAGAAAATCAATAAATGATTATGGATTTAAAATGATTTTTCAATGAAAAACGAAAGAAATTGAGTAATCTCAAGGTTTTACGAAACGTTTCTATTCCTAATGATGAATGAACAAACGCATATATATATATATATATATATATATATATATATATATATATCTAATCAGTACTCGCGAATTTCCGGGGAACGCATCGAGGATCGAGGCGTATTTCGAGGACGAAATCGGCGTAGTTCCTTAACTACGGTAGAGATCGCGAGTACGAAGGCATCCAGAAGCGGAGAGAGGATTCCAGAGGCAGATCGTAACCCGCGTTCGCCGGCAGCCGATTCAATCCTGGAAATTACAACCAGTTCGAGTAAATGACGATCCGGGACTACGCCAGCCATTGAGAGAGAGAGAGAGAGAGAGATCGAATTCTCTCTCTCTCTCTCCATCTCCCTCCCTCTCTCTCCATCTCCCTGTCTCTCTCTCTCTCTCTCTCTCTCTCTCTCTCTCTTTTATCTATCTATCTCCCTATCTCTCTTTCTCTCACTTTGGTATTATAACGATCGGAACGTTTACAGGTTTCGTCGATGGCTCCTTTTACGATGCGAACCATCGGCGAGAGAACTTGAAATCGTGCTGCCCGTTATGATCCATGGAACGAGCTCATAAAGGAGGATGATGATTTCGCCATTTTAATTTTCCACGTTCTCAAGGTCAATATCCTCCCCGTACCGCAAAACCCACCGCTTTCTTACCCTTCAAAAGATTTTTCTCATCGAAACACTCATTTTACCTTCTCTTTTTACTTTATCTTACCCTCTTGCCTTTGTTTTCTCCCCGTTATTTTTCTATGTTTTCTCCTTCTCTTTTTTCTTTTTTTTCTTCTTTTGTTTATTCTCCATCAGAACTCGTTCCTTTTTTTAATATTATCATTTTTATTATTATTATTATTATTATTATTATTATTATTATTATTATTATTATTATTATTATTATTATTGTTGTTGTTGTTGTTGTTGTTGTTGTTGTTGGTATTATTATTATTATTATTAATCGTCGTCTGACGATCGTCACACGGGCCTCCCACGATTTTTCTTATAATGTTTTGTCTCTCTTTCTTTTTTTATTTTTATTTCTATTTCTTTTCTCTTCTTTTTACTATTTTCCTCTCTTTCTCTCCTGTCTCTTCTTCTTTTTCCTCCTCCTCTTCTTCCTCTTCTTCTACTACTTTTTTTGTTTTTTTTTTTTTTTTCTTTTTTCTCCTTATACCCGGGTAGGTCCCTCAAAGTGATTTACGAGGAATGAACATGAACGGTTTAAACGAGGGATAAACGATCACATTTTATGTTAAATTCTAATCGTTCCTATTTATGTATGTATGTACATAGAACCATGTTGATACCGATGTAACTGACAGTGTCGATCTTAACGATCTAACTTTATTTTTCTCGTTTTATATTACTATTCCGAATAATGATATTTTCTCATGGGGATTCTTTTCTCTCTAATTCGACACGTGGTATTTCTCTCTCTCTCTCTCTCTCTCTCTCTCTCTCTCTCTGTCTCTTATTTTCTTTCTCTCAGTTCAAATAAATTTTGTTTGATATTCGATGCTAATTTAAACGACGATGCTTAACATCCGAAAAATATTTCCATCTTTAATCAGTTTTCGTCATAGAAACGGTCATAAATATTTTTAATAGTTCTCTTTCTTTCTTTTTTTTTTTTTTTTTATATAACAACGAAGAGAAAACAATTTCGTTTCTTCTTTAGAAGAAATTAAAAAATATGCACGAGAGACGGATACATAGATACTAATTGAATAACGAACAAATGGAAAACAAAACAAAAAAATAATATATATATATATATATATATATATATATATATATATATATATACAAAAATTACTAACGAAAGAACGAAGAAACGACTACGGCAATCCGTTTCGTCGTATTCTCTTATTTTCCAAAAAATTTCGCGAGAACGGGGGATAATAATTTTTCTTTTAATTCTTATTTTCCTCGAAGAAGCGACGATATTAATTTTTCCTTCCATCATCTCTCTCTCTCTCTCTCTCTCTCTCTCTCTCTCTCTCTCTCTCTCTCTCTCTCTACTTTAAAAAAAAAAAAAGAAGAAAAAAAAGAAGAAGATGGACTCGTCCTTGATTTTTTTTTTCTTTCCTTTTTCTTTTTCTCTCTGTTCGATGAGAGCCGTTAAGCACGGAAATATGGCGGATAGTATCGGATAAAAAAGAGAGAGAGAGAGAGAGAGAGAGAGAGAGAGAGAGAGAAGGTTGCCGCCACACACATGCTGAGCCAAGGCGTCCGTAACGTCTTTTAATCACGAAATGAGCCGGCTCTCTTCAAACGACGAGAACGGGGCCCCATGGTCCTCTTTGGCCGAATTAAGTAAATCAATAAATAACGAGGATATCTCGGCAACACCTGCGCGCCGCGCTCTCCTCGCCTTTCCTTTCCATTCCCTTCTCTTCCTTTCCCTTCCCTTCCCTTCCCTTCCTTTCCTTTCCTTTCCTTTCCTTACCTTTCTTTTCCTTTCCTTCCCTTTACTTTCCTTTCGTCTCGTCTCGTCTCTTCTCGTCTCGTTTCGTTTCGTTTCATTTCGTTTAGTTTCATTTCATTTCATTTCGATCGTATCGAAACGATGTAAAAAGGATTTACGACACTCCAAACGAGGCGCCAACTTGACTCCACGGTTCCTTATTTTATTTTTTTTTTTTCTTTCATTTTTCTTTTCTTGATCCTTTCCTTTT
>OU426857.1:2242500-2265000 GCA_911387685.1 Dolichovespula media | reverse complement strand
AACATTGAATACCATTAATTATCTTGTAATATCGTAACATCTATAATAATAACAACAACAATAATAATAATAATAATAGTAATAATAATAATAATGATGATGATAATGATGATGATGATGATGATGTTAATAAAGTTGATTCTAACAATTAATTACGATTCTAACAATTAATCAACGATAAGTAATCGTTAATAATTAAAATCGATATAATATAATAAATACATAAATGCATACGTACATATTATATATATATATATATATATATATATATATATATATATATATATATATATATTGTATATAGAAATTATAATTGGGAATATATCCTGAGGTATATAATATACGTGTGATCATCTAATACGATTCTCGGATAAGGGAATCGATTCTAATCATATATAAAAGAGAAACGAAGAAGAGGAGGATTGCCAAGGCGGATGATCTCATCTTGACTCGTTGCCATTAACGAACAACGATGGAAAAACCAGCGCCGCCTTTCACGGCGTCTATATCGAGCTCACGATCGGGGCCCACGCCGATCCTTTTTCAGGCTGTTCTTTAATTGCTCGCTTCTCAGGATCGTCCCGGTGATCGTCGCTCCTGTCACGGTCGATGGAGATGGAAAGGAGAAGGATAATAAAGAGCTCGATTCGATTCCTACGATTTCTTTCCACGTTTTCTTCTTCCCGCTTTTTTTTTCTCTCCTCTTTCCTTCTCTCTCTCTCTCTCTCTCTCTCTCTCCTTTTCTCTTTCCTTTTCCCTTTTTCTTTTTCTTTTTCTTTCCTCTGATCGTCGATCACACTCGTCATTAATTTATTTCATTTCTCTGTTTTACTCCTGTTTTCGTTATTTCGTTTGATTATTTTTATTTTTATTTTTATTTTTTTTATTTCGTATTTCTTTTTTTTTTATCGTATCCGAACACGTGTCAGGATTAGATCAACGCTTTGATCGTCGATCTATGCCGATTTTTAGGATCGTAAGTTGGACGATTATACTCGAGCCGTGTTCACGAGCCAAATCGATTAACTATGTTTCTTTTTCTTTTTTTTTTTCGTCCTCGTTGTTTAATTCCAAAGGATTATTAAACGAATTTTTTTTTTGTTTTTTTTTTTCTTTTTACATCGAATCAGATCAGAATCAAATTGTCCTTTTTTTCTTTTCGAATAATTCAAAACGGTCCGATCGTTTTACGTAAAGGATTTTGTTCCTTCGCTTTTACTTTTCTCTTTTTTCAAAATTGATATAAATACGTCTAATGATCGTTAAATAAATAAATAAATAAATAAATGAATAATAATAAAAAGAAGATCCCATCAGGTCTTCGATAACTTTTCATTAAGAAAAAAAAGGAAGTTTAGAATTGTTTTCTAAACGTTGCTTATCGACACTTTCGATGATTATTGTTATATAAAAGAAGAAAGAGATAGAGAGAGAGAGAGAAAGAGAAAGAACAACAACAAAAAATAAAGAATCCTCGAAAGATAGAAGTATGAATGGCATAATAAAAAAAAATATCTACGTGTATATGTGTGTGTGTGCGTGTGTGTGTGTGTTTTGTGCGTGCGTGCGTGCGATGCAAATGAACGTGCGAGTCTTTTTTTTCTTTTTTTTATTATTATTATTTTTCTTTCAAGATTTCCATACGGTCGAGCGAAGGTCGATACATCGATATACTTCCTTCGTGAATTTTTCCGAGATCTCAATTCGTCTGTTATCGGATGGAAGATGAAAACGGACCATTGCCAAGGGTCATTCGGGATGGGGGGAGCTTTTAAAAATTCGTAAAAGAACGGAAGAATGATTTTTTACGTGGGGGAGGGGATGGGGGATGGGAGGGGCGCATAAGCCTAATCGATAAGGAAACCTACGATTAGGAAAATTCGTACTCGCAGGATATCTCTCTCTCTCTCTTCTCTCTTCTCTTTTTCCTTTTTGTTTCATTTTTTCTCTCTCTTATTCTCGATTTTTCTCTCTTCCGTTAATCTCTCATGTACGCGCATATTTATTTGCGCATACGAAAACTCGGCCAATTGATGATGACGTTTCCGATCGATATATCTTCTTTCGATTTAAAGTTTCTTCAATTTTACAATTAATATCTTCAATCGATCTCCAATTAAATTCGGCGTGTGACTCGTCGATGCAATCCTTCCTTTTATTTATTTTTTCCTTTTTTCGTTTCATTTTCAATTTTAATCCGCCAACAAATTCCAATTAGCATACGAGGTTACGAGTGATTACATTTAATTGAATAATTTCAATGACGTTTGACAACGACGATAATATTTTGAGACACGATTCGATCAGAGATATCGATATTAAAGAATTTCGATAACGAATTAAATCAAATAACGATGATAATAACAACAACAACAACAACAACAACAATAATAATAATAATAATAATAATAATAATAATAATAATAATAATAATAATAATAATAATAATAATAATGTTCAAACGATTTAATAAATACAAATATGTAATAATATAACTGTGATTAAAACGAGATTATCAATTTCATCGTCAAATCCTTAATTAAAAAAATAAAAATGAAATAAAAAGAAAAGAAACATTAATCCTTTATCGAAGATCTTATAATAAACCAAAAAAAAAAAAAAGAAGAAAAAAAAAAAAAGAAACAGAATACATATTGAGAATGCCAACAATTCGAGATTGGATGAACCGATGCAACATTGAACGTGTTACAAAATTATAGCGAAATAGGAACACGTGCGATTAATATCTAAAACGAGATATTCTACTACGGATACATTTATTTATTCCACACTATTCTCTCTCTCTCTCTCTCTCTCTCTCTCTCTCTCTCTCTCTCTCTTTTCCTTATCGTCGTCGTCGTCGTCGTCATTATCCCCATTTCCTTTTCATTAATCCATTCCCTTCTTCTTCATTTTATTTTTCCCTGTAAATTTTTATAATTTTCAATTTTTTAATTCTATTTCTCAGGATGAATATGCGGGCGTGCTCGTCGAAACGTTGAATACTGTCGATCGAACATCTGCGTTATCAAACTACATATACAGCACGCATATACACGCACAGATTTATGCGCGCGCGCGCACACACACACAACATAAGCGAGCGCACGTATATATGTATGTATATATAAAGAACAGACAAAGACGAGAGCAAAAGAAAGAGAAAGAGAAAGAGAATGAGAAAGAGAAAGAGAGAGAGAGAGAGAGAAGAGAAGAGAAGAGAAGAGAAGAGAGTTGCTTGCTTGAAACTCGGCCCTCGTTAAGTTTCCTTCGGAGTAACGGAGTAAGAAGAAATTGATAAGCGAGTCTGCACGGTAATTAGCGGCGTGGATAAAATAAATTGGTCCAGGAACCACATGGAATATGTGCTCGTATATATATATATATATATATATATATATATCTGTGTACGTGTGCGTCTGTCTCTCTCTCTCTCTCTCTCTCTCTCTCTCTCTCTCTTTCTCTTTGTATCTGTACGTTATTGTTCGTGTGCGTTTTCATGTATGTATGTATGCACTATGCTCACGAGTGCCATAATTGCCGCATGCCATGAGATTGCTTATCTTATCCGATACTACTCTTCTTTTATACATACATATTTATATATATATATATATATATATATATATATATATATATATATATACATTTTTTGTTCTTTCTTTCATTTTTCTTCTTACTTTTTCTTTTTTACTTTTTTTTACGTTTTCCATTTATTGTCCCTGCTGCTGCCTCTATCCTCCTTTTAATTCTTTTTTGTTCCTCCTATATTTTTCCCCTTCTCCTCCCTTTCCTTTCTTATTCGCCGTTTCCTCTTTCTTTTTTTCTTTTTCCTTTTCCTCTTTTTTTTTTTTTTTGTTTTTATTTCTTTTTTCTTTTTGTTTCGTTTGTCTTTGCCGAGCAGGCGGTCGATTATTCGTTCGTCAGTAAGAGATAGAAAAAGAGAGAGAGAGAGAGAGAGAGAGAGAGAGTGAGAGAGAGTGAGAGAGAGTGAGAGAGTATAAAACGATAGCTTTCTAATGGTGGATTCCTTTCGAACATATTCACCTCTTTGGTCTATACGATAGTGAATATTTGCTTTGCTCGAACGATTCCACGATATGTTTGGATCGCATTCATTAGTCCAACTGTGGTCTCCTTTCGAGAAACTCTTTTTTTTTTAATCGTCATATCTTTTCTTTCTTCTTCTTCTTCTTCTTCTTCTTCCTTTGCCTCCTTTTTTTTTTTTTGCTTTCCTCTCTCTCTTTTTTTTTTTTTTGCTTTCCTTTGCTCCTCGTCTTCGCGCTTGATAAGTCTTCGAGATATATGTTTTTTTTTTCAAAAAGGAAACGAAAAAGAATTCGCGACTACGATTACCGATAAACGCGAGAATTTCAATTTACGAAAGAGTGAATTGTCCATTTTTGACAATTCTTCTTTTCCCTTTGTTGTTGATCTAATCTCGCGTTAAGAACATTCAAGTATAACGACGATTAAATTACAGAAAATGAAAGTAATCGTCGCTTGATTTTAATAAACTTTCAATCGTTTCGAATGGCGTAAGAAAAGAAAAAAAGAAATGTAAAAAGGAATTAAAATGAAAAAAAAAAAAAATAGAATAAACAAAGAAACAAACGAGAAGACAAAAATTCGCATGGAAATGTAACCGATTCACAGAGTATATTATTGTATGCCTACATATATGTACATATATATATATATATATATATATATATATATATATATATATATATATTTCCAAGACATGATATCTAAAGTCTGCAAAATTTTTGATAAAAACGTAAGTGGAAGGGGTAGACCTCGAACGGGCCACGAATTAAATTTCCCGATTCGAAAACTGCAGGGATCATCTAATTGCGCTAACCCAACCGTATGATCCAATTATTTCAATTAAGCTTTCGCACTTTTTGATGACACGTTCTACTCGATCGCAAGACAACCTTACAAAAAAAGAAAAGAAAGAAAAAAAGAAAAAGGGGAATGAGAAGGACAGATAGATGGACCGTGTATAGATGGACGGACAGATAGACGGACATATATATATATATATATATATATAGCGAGAGCGAGAGAGAGAGAGAGAGCAATAGATAGACAGAAAAGAAGGAAAGAATAAAAAGAGAAGGAGAAGGAGAGAAAGAAGGGTTGGTGATGAAGAAAAGAAGGGGGATGAGAAAGCCGCTTGTTAAAATCCGGCATTAAGGGTGCCTGCTAGTCGATTGGATTCAATCGGATCGCGTGACAATTGACTCACGTCATCAGTACGATCTCCTTTTTAAATGAGATTGTCGCTAAACTTTTGGCCATGGTTGGGATTTTATTTTCTCTCTCTCTCTCTCTCTCTCTCTCTCATTCTTTCCTTATACTTCTCAGAGAGAACGAACGAAAAGTTTTTCTTTTTCTTCCAGGTGACATTTAAAAATCAATTTATCACTCCTTTCCAATACACTACACCCCTCCTCGCTATATATATTTCTTCGTTTTTTCCTTTTCTTTCATTCTACGTAAATTATAATGATATTCCCAAAGACCTCGTAATTTTACGATACGCGAGGATAGAAGATATTGGATCAAAGAGAGTATCCGAAAGAATAAAGTTGATTGATACTTGAAACATCGCCGAGGATATATCATATGTACGAAAAAAATTCTATGTATAAAAAAAAGAAATATATACACGCACACACAAATATATATATATATATATATATATATATATATATATATATATTTCTAATAATCATAAATGAATATTACGTACGTAAAAAAAAAAGAAAAGAAGAGTGAAGGAAATTACGATCTTGTGAAGATTGGCAGGACGTAAGGAGGAGGACGTTTAGTTACGTATCTATACTCCGTGTTAGATCAGTTAGAAAGTGACACCCTGATAGTGAGCGATCGTTTAAACACACGACAAAACCAGGACTAATTTCACAAACGAATAAACTTGGCCCCTGGTCATTCGCCCTCTCTTTTATTTTTTCTTTCTTTTTTTTTTTTTTTTTCTCTCTCTCTCTCTACTGCTGCCCATTGTAAGGAATACCAAAGCAAGACAGCGATAGTCAAGAAAATAGGGAGACAGAGAGAGAGAGAGAGAGAGAGAGAGAGAGAGATAGAGAAAAGAGGAGAGATTGGGGGAGGTTAGGGAGAGATTGAGGGGGTGAGGTTGGAGGGAGGTTGGTCAAAGGGAGATTCTTTTGCTCGATGGGGATCAAATTTAGGGTTGCTACGTTCGTCACGAAGCCAGCTGGAACGTGATAACGCGTTGGGGTGATAGGTATATACATACATACATACATACGTGTGTGTGTTTGTGTGTGTTTGTCTACGTAAGTGTGTGTACGTGCACGCTCGTAGAAGTTCTACGTCTTTCTTTCACAAAAAGACACAGACTATCGGACAGAGACAGAGACAGAGACAAAGAGTGACAGAAAGAGAGAGAAAGAGAGAGAGAGAGAGAGATACACGTACAGAGAGATAGAAGCGCACAAATACAAATAGAGAAAAACTTGATCTGGATGAGTCAGCCACGATTTAACCGAATTCACCGGATGGAAGAGGGTGAAATAGTGGAATTAGATCGGTCGATCGATCACTTCTTTAAGATCCACGTGACGAATCCAGATATTTTTCTCTTGCCTCCTTTTCCATCCTAAATCACTCTTAATCGATACACTCGTACGATTCTTTTTCAATTACGTTCTCTCTCTCTCTCTCTCTCTCTCTCTCTCTTTTCCTCGTCGATAGATATTTAAACGATAGACTCTAAGAACTTAATTATCCCAAATTCTTTGTTCGTTCGTTCGTTCGTTCGTTCGTTCGTTCGTTTAGTTTTTCGGTGAGCTGATTGATTATATATATATATATATATATATATATATATATATATATATATATATATATATATATATATATATATATATATAAAATCACCGTTCAGCGTGATTCGTAAAAAAGAAAGAAGGCAAAAGAACGATATATCAATTTTCTTTATCATTCGAGCTAACTACTTTGCCCTCTTTTTTTTCTTTTTCTTTTCTTTTTTTTTTTTGTCATCCCTTCTTCTTCTCCTCCCCCCCCCCATCTCTCTACCCTTCTGTCAATCACGCTTCTTTTTTCCAGATAATCCAACGGATTAACGTTTTATCCTAAACGTTTAATCGCTATCCCATTAAACGCATATCCCAAATATATTATAATTTGATATTGATAAATGATCTATAATCGTATCGATATACATAATCCAAAGAATCTCTATCTCTCTCTCTCTCTCTATCTATCTCTCTATCTCTCTATCTCTCTCTCTCTCTCTCTGTCTTTTTCAATGTCCCTCATAAATTAATTGTCCCACTCCTTTTCTCTTTTTTTTTCCTCTCGACAGGTTGGTGCTATAACGGTCATAGGTAGGCGTCGTTTCGAGTGTCGAGTTCGACTTGATATCGTACGGTAGTATCGAAGGATACCCTTTTTTTTCTTTCCATTAGCACGGGTGACACCCCCCTCCCTCCCCATCTCCTCCCCACTCCACCACAAACATACATACATACATGTAGAAAACGTGAATACACGTACATACACAGACGTAACGCGTGTAATGAAATTCGGAGACACTAAGGAGAGGGAGAGAGACAGAGACAGAGAGAGAGAGAGAGAGAGAGAGAGAGAGAGAAAGAGAGAGAGAGAGATAGAGAGAGAGAGAGAAGTTTCAAGAGGCTATAAGAGCAAGCAAAATACATGTGAGTTTCGATTTATTCCTCATACTCGAAAGCCTGGTGTGGTCGGGTGTCGAAACACCTCGACCAATTATCGAGAAACTGGAATCTTTGGCCACCCAGAGGTTCCCTCTCTCTCTCTCTCTCTCTCTTTCTATATATATATATATATATATATATATATATATCTTTCTTACTCTTACATATGATCGTATCTTCCTTTCCTTTTCTATACTTCCTCCTCGTGAACAGAACTCGCGATCGGCGTGCTCGCAAACGAGCTCTCTCTCTCCTCCTCGGAGTTAATTAAGGCCGATCTTCCTTCGCCAGAAGGACTAAAGACCTTCTGGCTTACGCCTTTACCTTCGTCTTCTATCTCTCTCTCTCTCTCTCTCTCTCTCTCTCTCTCTCTCTCTCTCTCTCTCTCTGGCTTGATAATATCCGCTCCTTTGAGATCCGTTCTTCGCCGCGATCGACGAAGCATCCGATACTTCTATCCTTCTCTTTTTATCACTCTCTCTCTCTTTCTCTCTCTCTTTCTCTTTCTTTTGGTTTCTATATATCCAGACCGATCTCGATTCTCAGGGATAACTTTTAAGTATAGTCAACGACCACGATGAAGATCGTGTTTTATGGGAGACAGCTGAGAACTATACCGACTTACTCGATATTTTACTTTGGTCAAAGTGTACGTGGTTTCGGTCTATGCAGGCTGTTCTTTTTAATTTTTCTTCCTTCTCCTTTTATTCTTTTTTTTTTTTTTCTTTTATTCTTTATTCTTCAATTTCTTCCCTCCTCTCTTTCTTTCCTTTCGAACCTTATCAGAGATCGCTTCGTTCCTTCCTTCCTACCTAACTTCACCCTTTTTTTACTTTACCGTAACATTCGACAAAAGTTTTTTTACCAAATTTTATTAACCCTTTCTAGTCGTCGTACATATTTTAATGATATAAGTATAAAAAGTATATACATATATATACATATATATATATATATATATATATATATATATATATATATATATATATATATTCAATCGTGTATCACGACTCGTTTCTTTAGAAAAAAGAAATTTGTCTTAAAAAAAAAAAAAAAAAATATCCTCGCGCTCGTACTCTCTTTGCACGACGTCTTTTCTGTTGGAACGAAAAAATCAATTGATCGTACGAAATCAAAAATTCATATATTCGTAATACTCGATCGAATAAAAGTTAATTTCGAAAAATATCAGAATATATTTCTGACTCATTGAATACGTTCACACGAACGCGCGCGCGCGCGCACACACACATACTTTTTTTAAAGCTCGTATCGCTCTTTATTATTCTCTCTCTCTCTCTCTCTCTTTCTCTATCCATCTACCTATCCACCTATCTATCTCTATCCATCTGTTCAATATCGAGCTTCGTTATTTCAAGCCGAGATTAAAATGTTATGAATTTCCGAGCATCGAGGGTAGGCGATACTAGAGAGTAATGGGTTAATGAGGTAGGTGGTAAAAGCAATTTATTATTTACCATTAGCAAACGATTAAAATTCATATATCTCGCCACGAGCATCGGCCTGTTTCATACCATTGATTTTTACGAGCTCATTCACCTTTTCTCTCTCTCTCTCTCTCTCTCTCTCTCTCTCACAATCTCTTCATCTCTATCTCTACCTCTCTCAAATCATAAGATAGATAAAAACTTTCTAAAATCATTATTTTCCAAATTGTTCGAACCCATATAATTATTTTTATCTAAGAAATATTGTTAATAAAAAAGAAAGCGAGAGAGACGATCGTACACACACACACGCACACACGCACGCACGCACGCATGTGCACACATACACGCGCATACACAGAGAGAGAGAGAGAGAGAGAGAGAACACGAAGAACACTTGTAACGTCGGTAATACAGAATTTACGATCGGTCCAATCAACGATGAACCGTTGTCGTACCCTCCTCCAACTTCCACCCCCGTTCCTCCCCGCCAACCCTCCTCCTAAGACCAATCCTACGCGATCTTATCTTCGTCGAAATAATTCACCTATTCGATTTTGCTTCTGGTCATCGAGATGTCTATCTACTCGACACTCGCCAAATCCTAAATTAGAAAAAGAAATAGTAAACTGAACCGATCGATCTATCCTCGATCGATCGATCCCAACGATCCACGAACGTGGACGTGGAGTAAATTTTCTCTCGTCGTTTGTAAAAAAGAAAAAGCAAAAGAAAAAAAAGAACCGAAATGGAATCTTTTCGAAGCACGACTCGAAAATATATCGATCGCTTCCCTCCTACTCGAATGAACGACTTCGTTCGTTCGTTCGATTAGAAATATCCTCACCGATTTTATTTCGATCATTATGGAAATCAGAGGAAAAATGTTTGATACGATAAGAAGGGATTGAATGAATCGTACGTATTTTTATTTATTTTTTTTTTTTTCTTTTTATTATCAGATCGTCAATTAATCGTTTTATTACTTTATTCGTTATATTTAATATCGCCAGCTAAAAAAGAAAAAAGAAAGAAAAACACAAATGAAAACAAAATGTTCGTCTCTCTCTCTCTCTCTCTCTCTCATATTCGAGCATGCTAATAATACTAATTACCGGATCACTCGAGAACTCACCTAATTTTAATGATCCAATCCGCTTATTTTCGTTCAATCGTAAAATCACGTCTCTCTCTCTCTCTCTCTCTCACTCTCTCTCTCTCTCTCTCTCTCTATCTCTCTATCTATCTGAACTAATCAAAGGAAAACGATAAAATTATCAAGCAAGAAACAAAAATTAGAGGAATAGCTTAGGTATCTTTGGGTGATTGCGTTACGATTGTCGGTTATTAGTTATTATAGCACAGCGTACACGTGTTATGGCATCTCTTCTGAGAAAATTTACAATTGAATCCTCTTCTCAAGACAGAGTCACCTCCCCCTCCCACTCCCACTCCCACTCTCTCTCTCTCTCTCTCTCTCTCTCTCTCTCTCTCTCTCTCTCTCTCTCTCTCTCTAATCCATCCATCTATCTATCTTTTCTCAGTTTACGCCTCGAGTTCGTCTAAAAAACAAAAAAAAAAAAAAAAGAAAAAACCTTAATAGAGTTTATTGTTTTACGAGCCAATTATAGATTACTTTTACGACGGCGAGCTCGACCATATCCATCCGTCCATGTATTACAACAGCCTAATCGTACGTTTCTAATGAATGTTAGAGAGAAAGAGAGAGAGAGAGAGAGAGAAAAGAGAAAAAAAAGAAATGAAAAAAATTCCTTCACGAAAATTTCCGACGGCCTCTCCAACCCTCTCCAGTCTCTCTCTCTCTCTCTCTCTCTCTCTCTCTCTACCCTGCCCCTCTCCCTCACATCCTCCCTCTTTCCCTCCCTCTAACCTTGCCCATTATTTCTTCAAATCTTTTTCTCCTCTCGAACGTTAACTTCAATCTTGATTTCTTTTCTGTGCGACGGACGAATAATATCGTCGTCGGATTAACCCTCATCGTTCCTTTTTTTTTTTTTTTTATTTCTCTTTATTTTCTAATTTTTCAAGGATCATCCTCTAAATTTTTCCTCCTTCTTTCTCTTTTTCTTTTCTGCTCTTTATTTTATGCAATCCATCGCTTCGTAGTAGTACCCTCGACGATTCATATTTGTTCGAAAGCTGAAAAAGAGAGAGGGAGAGAGAGAGAGAGAGAATTAGAGTTAGAGTTAGAGTTAGAGTTAGAGTTAGAGTTAGAATGTATTTAGAACGACGCGGAATGGATCGAGAATTTTTTGTGACAGATCACGTTCGACGTCGGATCTATGGAAGAGTGGTATTTCTTAGTGTAGTCCTTAGAAATTCTTAGAATCGTTCGTTCAATTAATTTTACTTCCGATCAATCCACCCTTAACCCTCTCTCTATCGTTCCTTCTATCGATCTTTCGTTCGTTCTTATTTTACGTTGTTATTTGTTCTTTTCTTCCTCTTCTTCTTCCTCCTCCTCCTCCTCCTCCTCCTCCTCTTCTTCCTCTTCCTCTTTTTATACTTTTTTTTTCTTTATACTTTCATACACTCGAAATTTTATTCCCTTCTCCGTAGATCTCATCCCTTCGATTCTTCCTCCACTTCTTTTTTTTCTTTTCTGTTTTTTCTTTTCTGTTTTTTCTTCCTCTTCTTCTTCTTCTTTGGTCTTCTCTCCTACTTTTCCTTCTTCTTTCAATTATTCTACTTATTATTCAAAATTCAACTCTCACCCTTCTGATTTTTTTTTCTTTTTCTTTTTCTTTTTTTTTTTTTTTTAAGTTTTACTGCCTCTCCTTCTTCTGTCCATGGATGAAAGAGTTGTGTGTAGAGAGAGAGAGAGAGAGAGAGAGAGAGAGCGAGAAAGAGAGAGAGAGAGAGAGAGAGAAAATGTATCTTGTATGCATATTTCGGTGTATCTATCCCTCTCTCTCTCTCTCTCTCTCTCTCTCTCTCTCTCTCTCTCTCTTTCTTTCTCTCTTTCTCTCTCTCTCTTTCTGTCGTGTAAGTGGAAGGACGAGGTGAGGGTGTCAGATGCAACGTGGATAAACTCGTGCATGGTTTCCGGTGCACGTTCTGAACGCGATAGAATAGGAGAAAGAGACGAAAGAGAGAGGAAGAGAGAAAGAAAGAGAGAGAGAGAGAGAGAGAGAGAGAGAGAGAAAGTGTCTGGGCTGAATAAGGGATTCCCTTTTGCTCTCCTCTTGCGGCCTCACGAAAAGCCAAAAACGTGGTAAAACTACGAAATATTCTCAACTCTTTTTCAAAGAAGATAACATCGCCCACGTCTATATATATATATATATATATATATATATATACCTAAATATATGTATCTTGAAACAAGGAGAATCTATTATATTCTATATGTACATACATGTGTCTCATTTTTATCTTTTAATATTTGTTTGTTTTTTTTCTAATTTTGGAACTAGCGAACAATGCACTTTCCTTTTATTTACTTCTTTTTCTCTTCTTTCTTTATTTTAACGTCCCATTTCATGGAAGATATAAGATCCTTTTCAATGGCTAGAAGATAGCATATACATAGGTATATATATATATATATATATATATATATATATATATATATTTTTTTTTGTATTTTATTATGCACTAGAAAAATAATAAATCTCGTTTATTAATATTCATTATAATTCTAGTAAACTCATTCGGGTATTATTTTTTCGTTTTCATTTGTAACAGAATAGAAATGATTGAATGATCTCTTCCATTAAATTAGGTTTTATTTCTCTCGCATAAATACATACGCGTAATTTTTGCGTACGTGTAACTACGTAGTAAATGGGATAACGTTGATGTAAGTAAACGAATATCTCAGTAATGATACACAAATACATAAACATAAATGCATGTATATATTATTAGGTGTACGAAGTAAAAACGATAACAAATAAGGAGACAAAAACAAATAAAGAGATGGAACGCGTACGAACAAGGTCGGACGTGAACGTTTGTATACAAATATTAACAAATTCCTGGAATTCATTAACTTAGATAGATATCTCTGCGTACACGCACACACGCAAACACAAACACAGTGATATGGTACTAGAGGTTATAAGGACAATGTGTAAACAGTCGTCTGCGTATCTCCGAAGCGAGAACATCTACGAATATCTTCGAGCAATTTGGATTTGGTAAGACGACATTATTTCATTTTCATATTAGGATAATAAATTTATCGTTCGATTCGTTGGATCGTCGGATTACGTAAGGTGTGTCGTTCGATTAATGATAATCTGTTAGAAAATTAATTCATACGTTGATACGTGTGTGCTCGTACGAGAATCAAAAATAGATACATACGTACATAGATGCGTGGATAGATGCGTTCAGGAAAGATATAAAAATCTCGTATTTAGATTAGATCGCATATAATTTATTAATAATAATTATAATATGTCGCAATTATGGTCGGCATACGTATCGCATTACGTTTATTCCCTTTTTTTTTTTTTAATTATGTTTTAACTTATCCGTTTTTTTCTTTTTTTTTTTTTTTTTCTTTATTACAGCTCCCTTCGTTTTATTACAGAGATATGTATATATTAAATCGCATGTTTTATTAGTTTCGTTATTACATAGAAATACCGACAGCTTTCATTACTGCCACGCTTATTTAAATGATATACATTATATATTATACATATATATATGTGTGTATACATGTATACGTACCTCTAAATATATATATATATATTTATGTATACCCATAACATTATTATTACACGTTAGAAAATAATATCGATAACACCGTTCGTTGCCAATACACTTACGACATAAATATTATCAACTGATATTATCGATATATTAATTTCATTATATTACGTATCCGATAGATATTAGAGATTACGAGGATTAGACGTGACACGAGATAGACACGTGATATTAGAGATTAGGAGGATTAGAAGACGATCATACATCGAAAATTTAATAAAATGCGAATTAATATGAAAAATATTCTTATAATCGAGACGGATAATCTTCGAATGAAATTGTAATAGCAAAGAAAGGGAAAGAGATAGAGACACAGACAGATAGAGAAAGAGAAAGAGAGAGAGAGAGAGAGAGAGAGAGAGAGAGAGAAGACTTTCTCTCCTTTCCTTCTCCACCACCACCACCACCACCACCTCCTCTTCCTCCTCCTCCTCCTCCTCCTCCTCCTGGCATCCTTCAGGCAACCCAAACTAAAGGTAGTTTTCGCGAAAAGGGTAGAACTGAGAGACGGTGTCGGTCGACACTTGTCTCTTCGTGAAAAACTGGACGTTCCTCTCCATGATCCAATGGCGTAGAACTCGGTGGTCCAAAAGAAATTTCAACTTTATTTATCCCCCCCCTCTCTCTCTCTCTCTCTCTCTCTCTCTATCATTCTATCTCTCACTGTCTCTCTTTCAATCTTTCTCCGTCGTTCTAAAAACAATCTCAACTCTCGCGAACAGAGGACAGATCGAAAATAAGATCTTTGGGTGTTGTCTAACCGAAAAGTACGACGCCATTGCCGAGTCTGTTCTCCATCCATCAGCAGAGAACGTTCGTCTCGTCTTCTGGCATTCTCTACCGCTACCTCTCTCTCTCTCTCTCTCTCTCTCTCTCTCTCCCTCTCTTTCTCTCTTTCTCTCTTTCACTCTCATTTCTCTCTATCTCTCTTTCTCTTCTCTACAGCACCCTTGGCCCATTCCTATCCTCATTCCCTGTCCTCCATCCTTCATTCCTCCTCAGCCTTAATTCCAAGCGAGCGACCGTGCACATTCTCCGTTACGTCCTCTCTCTCTCTCTCTCTCTCTCTCTCTCTCTCTCTCTCTCTCTCTCTCTCTCTCTCTCTCTCTCTCTCTCTCTCTCTACCTATCTCTCTCATTCTTTCTTGCTTGTTTATTCCAAAGCTTCATCTTTCTCTCTCTCTCTCTCTCTCTCTCTCTCTCTTATCCTTTCTCTTTTTGACATTTCCTTCTTGTCCTTATACTTTCTCTCTCTCTCTCTCTCTCTTTCACTCTGTTATTTCCTTCTTCTTCTTCTTTAGTATTCTCGTCTTTCTCTTTCTGACAATTCCTTCTTGTTTTTACTATTCTCTTTCTCTTTAACCTTCTCTCTCTCTCTCTCTCTCTCTCTCTTTCTCTTCTGATCTCTTTTAGATTCCTCCTCCTCCTCCTCCTCCTCCTCCTCCTCCTCCTCCTCCTCCTTATCCTCTTCTTCTTCTTCTTCTTCTTCGTCGTCGTCGTCGTTGGAGATCCGAAAATGCCTCGATGAATCGAGAAACTTAACTTTGGTCTCTCTCTCTCTCTCTCTCTCTCTCTCTCTCTCTCTTTCCTCGGTTTTTTCCTTCTTTCCCTCTTTCTTTCTCGTGTCACCTGTTTCAGGTAGAAGGAGAAATGTCAGAGAAAGAGAGAGGCAGGTGACACCGCGAATACTTTCCTGGGCCCGGTAGGATGAAATAATTTACATTGTCTCACACTCGCCACATGCGTGTGAGACTTTCTCGTTCGGGAAGCAGTTTCTCGATTCCCTTATTTACTCTTCATCGTTATACCTCATTGGACGAATTCCTCTTTGTTTTTTTCGTTTTTTTTCTTTCTTTTTTTCTTTTGGCTTATTTATCTTTATTCATTTATCTTTTCATTTATTTATTCTCTCTCTCTCTCTCTCTCTCTCTCTCTCTCTCTCTCTCTCTGTCTCTGTCTCCGTCACTCCCCCCCCCTCTCTATCCGTCTTATCCCTCGAATACATATCGTAGAAAAACATATTAATGGGCGTGGCCTAATTACCTCCCCCTACCACCACCTCCACCACCACCTCCACCACCACCACCGAGGTAATCTTAACCAAAATTATCACCCACACTTTAATACGATTAAGAACGAATCGCTATTACGATCGAGTACGATTATTATTATTATCATCATTGTCATTATCTTATTTTTAGTATTATTATCATTGTTATTATTGTTATTATGATTATCATCATCATCATCATCATCATCATCATCATTATTATTATTATTATTATTATTATTATAGAAATTATACGTTCCCTTTTCCATATTACGTTCATTTAGTGGAAATCAATTTAAAAAAAAAAAAAAAAAAAAAAAGATGAATAAATAAATTGAATCTTTTCTACAACACAGATCCAATCCGATCGAATCCATCTTAATCCGTAACGTTGTATATAGATACGAGTTAGCCAATGAATATTTGAATATCGCCGTGTTATTTGTACATGACTTTTATTGTCATTTATTTATTTGTTATCGATTAATGAATGGTCTTAACGTCTATGATGTTTGTCGATTAATAATCGATAATTGAATGAACTGTACGATTACTACTGGTGATACTATATTATTGACTATATTTTATTATGATTAAAAATTGCACGTTGATTAACTCACTCCGTATTACATGAACATATATATATATATATATATATATATATATATACATGTCTATGTAATGCATGGTATATATATATCAATCAATGGACTCGAGCGATTGAATGGACTATCACTACGTGCTACTACTACTACGTGCTACTACTACTACGTGCTACTACTACGTGCTGCTACTACTACTACTACTACTACTACTACTACTATTACTACTACTACTAATATTTATTATTACTGTTTGTTATGATTAAAAATGACACATTATCCGATCACACAACAGATACGTAAATCATCGATCAAGTTTACCATAGGATCAGCATACCCCTACTCGACGTGCTTATTCTTTTCAATTATTCTTTAAACTGTAATGATAATATCGATTGAAGGAAAAAGAAGAAAAAAAAAAAAGAGAAGGATATTAAACTTTTTTGCGACGATAAGATAACCCAACGATATTAATCATTAAATCCAAATAACAATTTATCATAAATTAATTTTTAATTAATCGATCCTTCCTTCTCTCGTTTGTTTGTTCGTTTCTTTCTTTTTCATGTTTTTTTTTTTTTTAAATCGCTTTTTATCGTTTTTTCTTGTTTCGTTAAATTGCCTAAAAGAGAGATGATAAACGAGAAAAAGAGAAAGGAAAGAGAGAGAGAGAGAGAGACAGACGGATGGACGGACAGACAGAGAGAAAGAGAGAGAGAGAGAGAGAGAAAGAGATGAGTGTAACGAGGCGTTGATGGATCGTAGAAAAAGGTTAATGTATGCGCACGTAAAGATCTTCGAGAGAAAGAGAGAGAAAGAAAAAAGATATATATATAAACAGAGAGAGAGAGAGAGAGAGAGAGAGAGCTATTAACGTCGGATCATTACATAATTATAGAGTTTTACAAACGACTCTTTGCACGTCGAGGATAGGACGTGGTAATAGAATATAAAAAAAAGGTAGAATAAAAAAAAACAGAGAGAGAGAGAGAGAGAGAGAGAGAGAGAGAGAGAGAAGATGTTTCGCATAATTGGTGGAACGATCGAGCAAGATTAATTAATCCTAATGGGACTTCTTATTTATTACTCTTGGCGTATCGACGCGTTTCTATGGATTATTCGGTGTTTGTTATTTACGTGATTAATTTGATCGACTATTTTGATCGATCGATTGAAAAAACAAAAAACATAGACAGAGAGAGAGAGAGAGAGAGAGAGAGAGAGAGAGAAAGTTTTAAAATAAAAAGTTGAAGGTTAAGTATAGCGAAAATTTCTTTTTTTTTTTTTTTTTTTTTTTTTATAATCATTCGATCGACATCCTCCCATTATTTATTCATTCATTTATTTATATATATATATATATATATATATATATATAATTATTTATTTGTTTCGATTATTATTTAACTTATATCATCTTGTAAATATTTCGTTTATAAGAACGCGTTCTTCGCGTTTGTTTAAGAATAATTATTAATTGAACGATATAAAAATAAACATTAGTATTTTTCTCGAGTTTTAGAAAAGTGATTCATCGATCTTTAGCGATTGTAAAGATTTGTAAAACTAATTCTAATTATTCGATATCACGGATAATTTAAAGAAAAAGAAATAAAGATTAGAAATTAATTCGAATTATTCGAAGATCGTCGGATCTTAAAAATATCTACAATTGAAAATTAATCGTGATTATCGTACAACAAACGAATTCGACGCTGGTTGGTAATTAAATGAAATTCTCGATGATGATCTATCGGGTGACGCGCGAATTATCGTAAATGAAAAAGGAAAATAAAAAAGACGAAGCAAAAATAATCCAAGACTAATCTAATCTGATCTAATCATCAATTTCCTACATTTCTTCTTCCTCTTATTTTTTCTCGAGGATTAGAAAAATCTTCTCTCTCTCTCTCTCTCTCTCTCTCTCTTCATTTTTCTCTTCTCCCAAAAAGGAGGGGGGGGGAAAACAAGAAATAAGAGAAAAATGAGGAGAGAGAGAGAGAGAGAGGGGAAGCAAAGAAATAAAAGTAGAAAAAAAAAAAAGGATAAAAAAGAAAACGAAGAAGGAAATAAAGAAAGGAAAGAAAGAAAGGAAAAGAGAAAAATGTGTAGGAATACGTTTTGCAGTTTAATTTGCCAGCTCTTCTTCGAATTCACGAGGACGAGGACGAGGACAATGAAGAACGGGAAGCACGTCACGAAGGCTAACCGTGCAACGTCGTACCAGCACTAATACCGATGCAGTCCGAGTCATTCCACGTAAGAAACTACCGTACTGCGCATCCATCCGTGCGCGCGTTAACGTCGATTATACCAATCTTACATATTTATTAGATCACCGAGAAGCTGATCTTCATGCTAATATCTATTTTATTATTCTAAATTCCTTACACGTTAACATATTCGTTTTATCGTTCTTCTTCTTCTTCTTCTTCTTCTTCTTCTTCTTCTTCTTCTTCTATCTCCTCTTCTTTTTCTTTGATTTTCTTTCTTTCCTCTTTCCTTCGTTTTTATTTTTCTCCTTCGACCATTTCGAAATTATTACGATTTTATATTAAATATGTAAAGAGAGAGAGAGAGAGAGAGAGAGAGAGAGAGAGAGAGAGAGAGAGAGAGAGAGATAGAGTGAGAATGACGAGGAGGGGGTGGGTTGGGGTGGGGTGGGGTGCGGGATAGATTTTAACATTTTGACGAATTATTCGGCTTACGGATAAAGTCATTAACTAATGATCTCCACATAGACATACATAAATCGTAAATTTACGTATGCGCTTACATGGCCGACCCATAAATCATCTAACTGAATTATACTTCGGACGTATAAATCATCGAGTTAATTACTTTCCCCAAGTTGTATAAATCCATAAGACGGATTTCCATTGGGCGCGAGAATCGTCGATCGGTTTCCGTCGGGATTTGAAAGATGAACTTTCGTTATTTGAAAGTAATAATAATAATTAAATAATAATAATAATAATAATAATAATAATAATAATAATAACAACGACAACAATAATAACAATACGAATATATTAGAGTACGAGTATTCCATTCGACGTGGAGTATGTCAATTTTAAGATGGAATTACTTTAATTCTATTTTTCCTACGATCTTGGGTCGAACGAATTAACGTAATTTCAAGTGTTTCGGTCGACGAGCATTTTCGAGGTCGTGAGGAAGAAATGAAAAAAACAAGAAAAGGAAAGAAAGAAAAGAAGAAAGAGAGGGATAAAGAGGAAAAATGTTGTTGGAAGGATGAATAGGAGGTGGAGAAGGAGTTGGTAGGAGTTAGTAGGAGAGTTTAGAAATTAGAATTTCACAGGGAGTCAGGTAGGAAAGCGTAAAAACGTAGATTCGAGTCTGTTAAACACGATGTCATTATAATTCACTGACCGTGCGAAGGAGTAACTGTACAGAAAGCCCTTAAATAATGCCGTCGAGCTTATCTTCTTGGATCGGGGACACCCCTTGCCTTCGTGGAATACATCCTCTAACGTCTCTCTACGAAAATCCTTTTTGGTCCATACATCTCTCTCTCTCTCTCTCTCTCTCTCTCTCTCTCTCTCTCTTTCCGTCTTTCTTTCGCTGTCACACCGTCTCTCTTTTGCAGCATCGCTATTTTATTCGATAATATAAAGAAGAAAAATCTTTCCGAGCATTTTAATTTTTTCTCCCTGAAGTAGCCTAAATATTATTATTTTACATAGGTCATCTTCTTTCTTTTCTTCTCTTTTCTTTTCTTTTCTTTTTTTTTTCGTTTTCGTTTATATCCTCTTTTTTTTTCTTTTAGTGTTATTATTGTGATTATTTATGGTTTCACGGTAATATAAATTAATTGGCTTGCGATTCTTCATTTCTTCCTTTCTTTCTTTCTTTTTTCTTTCTTTTTTTATATTATATATATATATATATATATATATATATATATATATTATTTTCCATTCCTACCGAACTAGCAATTCGATATATTATAACCTATATTATACACGCGATAGCGTTATCTTATATTACACGTGCTTTAATAATAATTAATATTACTTGCAATCGTTATTATTATTATTAATATTATTTTGCTTGGACGAACGAACATTTAATATTGGCATTATAATTTACGAAGATATTCGATTGAATAAAGGAAAGAAAGCAAAGATGAATGAGCGAAATAAAAAAACTAATAATAATACCAATAATAATAATAATAATAATAATAATAATAATAATAATAATAATAAAAATATATATATCGCGATGGGGTTACTACCGTTCGTCGAGATAGACGTAGAGACGATTAAGAAACAAACAAAAGCTACGAACAACAAACATAAACAAATATATATATATATATATATATATATATATATATATATATATAAAAAAGCAACGAATTTACGATTTCAAACGATACTTCGGGCGCGAAAGAGGGACCGAGTCGTAAGGTTTAATAGGATGGTACGATAACCATAAGATACAAAGTTTAAAAGTCGAGAAGAGAGAGAGAGAGACAGAGTGATAAAAAAAAAGGAAAAGGAAAAGGAAGGGAAGGGAAGGGAAGGGAAGGGAAAGGGAAGGGAAAGGAAATAGTTAGTCGACGTCGATCGGCTGGCATTTACTACAAGGACAGCTGTTAAAGACGGGAATGACTTATAATCCGAGTGTCACGCGGCTCGTGTTAATTGCCCTTTTGCACCGGCGTCGCCCTTTTACAACAGAACGGCGGCTTAATCGTATCGGTTTACAGCCCCCGTGAAAAACCCCTTAGAAGAACGTTTACGACACGGGCACCCGAAGGGACTACGCTAAGAAGACGGACAAAGAAGATACGACAAAGAAGAGAGAGAAAGTAATTCTCCTATCGCGAAGATCGAGAGCGCTATCTCTCTCTCTCTCTCACACACACACACACACACACGCACACAGACACGGACTATACCGTCAAATCATACATATCGTCGTACCCCCATCGTACCACCATCACTCACCATCACCATCATCCAGAATGGGTCCATTAAGTATCACGTCTCGTCACATACCGACACGAAAAACCAGTATTTTCAATAATAATTATCTTCTTTACTATATATATATATATATGTATATGTTCTCTCTCTCTCTCTCTTTTGTTTTTTTTTATTTAGTTTTTTTTTTTTTTTTAGTACCACCTTCCTCCCTTTATCTACCTCTCTCTGCCTATCGCTTAGAAGGTTATTAGAACGTTAGAACGTTCTTCGTTTATTTCCTTCCCCCTATTATTCTGTTTTTTATTTAATTTTTATTTCCACTGCATCTTGTCGAATACAAAAAACATTTCTTCTCTCTCTCTCTCTCTCTTTCTCTGTGTGTCTCTGTGTTATTCTTGTTTTAACGTTTCAAATGAAATTAAAATGATATTCCGATTGAACAACATCCAACGAATTTTGATGATAACAATTCTATAATTCCGTTCCGTTTTCCCTTTTCTTTCGTTCTTTCTTTTCCCTTTTTGTCTTTTTTTATTTATTTTTTTTTTTTTTTTTTTTTTCTTAACGTCTCAAGAAATTTCATTCGTCCCAGCAATCCTGTCTCTCCTGACGTTTTATATCCTTTTATAATAACAATAATTTTATTTCGAAATATCGATTAACGTATGAACGATGGGATTTTATTGCGTTCCTTAATAGAATCGATCTTAAACGGTTACAATTCCTATGCTTCCGTTTTTTTCGAAATATTTACGACATTAGGAAGAGATAATGTTTCGGTGACGTTCGATTTATATCGATCATTTTATTCATAATGACGAATAAACGAGCTTCGTTTACGATCGACCCTGTTTCCTATTCCCTCTCTCTCTCTCTCTCTCTCTCTCTCTCTCTTTATCCTTTTTTCTCTCCCTCCCTCCCTCCCTCCCTCCTTTTATCTTCCTTCCTT
>OU426857.1:2227500-2237500 GCA_911387685.1 Dolichovespula media | reverse complement strand
CCATCGAAAAATTCGATCCTCTCTTTTTTCTCTCTTTTCTCTCTCTTTTCTCTCTCTCTCTCTCTCTCTCTCTCTCTCTCTCTAACTCACAGACGCAAACTTACACACACACACATATATATATATATATATATATATGTACTCGGTTCCAAACAGTTTCTCTCTACCATTTTGCTTCGATCGAAAGAATTTACTTCGAATCCTCCTTCACTCTTTGGGTTTAAAGAAACGAATCATAAAATCATCGTACCATCGAATCGCCTCGTCCTACCTTTATATATACGTTATCGTCGTATAGCATAAATAGATAAGTAGATAAAGTAAATTTGTCCGATTTCGAATTAATCTCTTTTTTGATCGTCCGATCTGTAATTCGTCGATGAGATTATCACGCACTTTTACGATATTTTCGATTTGTTCGAACTACTCCGATCGATTCGATCGTTGACTTGGTGAAATATTTATTTATTTATCGAAGGATAAATCAATGAATGAATGAATGAATGAATGAATGAATGAATGAATGAATGAATGAATAAGAATAGGAGGACGATCGCATTTAGTATATCTCGTAAATTTTTATTATCTACGAAATGTGAATATTTCTATTAAATATTGATATTAAAATAACCATAATGTTGGCGATATTTATTCGAATGAATTTTATTCGAACGAATGCGCGAAGGGGAGAGAAAGAGAGACGACAAAAGGAAAAGGAAATTTATTAAAAATCAATCGCGCATATTTACATCCCGAAAAACAAATAGACGTAAGCGAACGAAAACAAAGATAGAGAAAGAGAGAGAGAGAGAAAGACAAAGAAGGAAGATAAATAATTATAAGAAAAAAGAAAGAAGAACAAAGAGAGAGAGAGAGAGAGATAAATGAGAAAGACGAGTATGGAAGATGGATAATGAAAGAAGAGGAAAAAAAAAAAAAGAACAAAAATGATCGCATTGCATAGAGAAATGAAAATTATGAGAACGTTTAGGGTCGTCTAATTGGGCCGTCAACGTCTCGTTATCCCTGTCCGTGGCGGCAGAGGCCATTCCTTTTCTTTCGTTTCATTTCGTTTCGTTTCGTTTCGTTTCGTTTCGTTTCGTTTCGTTTCGTTCCAAGGACCGTGACAGCTGGTACCAGGACCGATCCAAAAGCCACCACCACCACCCTGTCCTGTCCTCGTCCTCGTCCTCATCGTCCTCGTCCTCGTCGTCCTCGTCCTCGTCCTCGAACGTCCTTTCGGTCGTCGTTAACCCGGCCACGATCTTCCTCGCAAATTAAATGTCCCACGGAAACTACCTTCCCTTCTTCTTCCTCCTCCTCCTCCTCCTCCTCCTCCTCCTCCTCCTCCTCGTCTTTCTACTCATCCTTCTACTAGTTTATCGATTCGTAATGGTCGAACGTTCTTCTTCTTGTCGTCCTTCCTGGAAAAGTCATCTATGTTGATCATGCGATATTCCGTCGTCGACTATCCGATGCTCTTTAAAAAAAGGGAAATAAATTGGGACGACGTCAGTCCTCTCCCCCCCCCTCCCCCCTCCCCCCTCCCCCCTCTTTTCCGTCAACCCCAACATCCCCCACCAGTCACCCACTCTCCTCCTCCGCCCCGACCCCCAATCCTTTTCACTTTAAATACGGCATTCCTCGGGGTGAACATTTTCTCAAGGATTTTACTTTGATCGAACGATCGTCTTGGTAATTCTTTTTTCTTCTTTTTTGGATTAAAATAAAAAGAAAAAGAAAAAACATAAAGGATAGTAACGATTGTTTTGTTTAATCGAATAATAATAGAAAAGTAATTTCTGGCGTTGTCGGCGTCGCTGAAGATTGCGCTCGTTCTAAAGAAAATAAAAAAGGAAAAGAAGTTCTTTAAAGAAAAAAAAAAAAAAAAAAAAAAAAAAAAAAGAAGGAAGAAAAAAAGGAACGGAACGAACTCGGGGTAATTTCCTTAAAAAGGAGAAATGAAAAATAAAAGAAATCCGATCGAGTCGCCAACGAAATAAATAAATAAGTGAATGAATGAATGAAAGTAGAAAAAATAAGAAGAAAAAAGGAAACGACAAGAAAGAAAATGTAAAAGGGAAGACCGTTCTCATTCGACGACCCATCAACCAATCGGGTTACTCCAATAAGATAGGTAAGAAACGGTAGAAGAATTCGTAGCATCCGAGCGTAATCGTTCGAGGCCCTCTCATAAACTTATTACTCCATTAACGTACGATATCAGGCAACACGTTCGGAGGGGAACAACGAAAACAAAAAAATCATAAATAAAAAATAAACAAGATAAAAAGAAACGAAGAAGAGGAGGAGGGAGAGGAAAGGAAAGAAAGTCGAAGAAAATCGAAGAAAATCGAAGAGAAATAGAAACAAGAATAATTGAAAGACCGCGAGGGGGAGAGGTGATGATGGGCACAGAGAGAGAGAGAGAGAGAGAGAGAGAGAGAGAGAGAGAGAGAAAGGATTATCAAAGAAAAAGAAGGAAGAAGAAGAAGAGAAGGAGGAGGAGGAGGAGGAGGAGGAGGAGGAGGAGGAGGAGGAGGAGGAAAAGAATGAGAAAGAGAAGAAAAAAGAAATGAAAATTAAGATCGAACTATAAGACGAGAAAAAAAATTCGAAATATACAATTCTCTCGGATATAAAATTTATCGTCGATTTTTAAACATTCGAAGAGAGTTCTTGGGTAAGAGAAAAAAAAAAAATACAATAAAAAAAACAAAAATGAAACAAAACAAGAGACAAAACGAAACAAAACAAAAAAGAACGAGAGCATATAAAAATGAAGAGTTGAAGAGGGAAAGAGATGGAGGACAAAGACGGAGAGACGGAGAGAAAGAGAGAGAGAGAGAGAGAGAGAGAGAGAGAAGGATGAGGAGTCGGTTAATGTTAAAAGAAACTTCGTAGTGGCGCTGTAAAAGGGCAGGTGAAAATTGGTGAGAGAATATCGCCGACGTTCGCGGGGTTTATATCGCGCTCGTTTGAATTACCGACGTCGTACTAATGGCCGAATTAAGCGCCGTTTCTATACGGAATTACGGAAGCCGGTTCGCCGATATTTCAAGCATTCGCCGCCGTTAAGGCGAAGTAACGAGGCGAGATAAGGCCTCTCTCTTTCTCTCTCTTTCTCTCTCTGTCTGTCTCTCTCTCTCTCTCTCTCTCTCTCTCTCTCTCACCACCGTACTTAAGGCCCTTAAGGCCCACACACAAGGCTCACCTCCTTCCTCCTTCACTCTTTCACCCCTCATCCTCCTTTTTCCTCCTCTTCCTCCTTCGCCTCTTCTTTTTTTTCTTCTTATTCTTCTTCTTCTTCTTCTTCTTCTTCTTTATTTTATTTCTTTCATTTTTCTTCTCCTTTTTTCCTTCATCATCTTCCCACTTTTTCTTCTTCTTTCTTCTTTCTTCTTTCTTCTCTGTTTCTTGCACGTCTCTTTCTAATCACATTATATAGTTTTTTTTAGAAATATATATAGAAAGAGATAGACAGAGAAAGAGAGAGAAAGAGAGAGAGAGAGAAAGAGAGAGAGAGAGAGAGAGATGAAAAAATTGACAGATAAAAGATAGACTATCAGTAGGAAGAACGAAGAAAATTAAAAAAAAAAAAAAAACGAAATAGCAAATGATAGAAAATTTATTCTCTTTATCTCTATATTCTTTCTTAATTTCTGTATCATTTTGTCCTTATCTTTCACCACTCTTCCCATTTTCTCTCTCATTTTATTATTAATCTTTCTTCTTTTTCCTTTCTTTCCTTTTGCCGTCTCCACCATCGTTTATTTCTTTTGCACTCTATTTTTCTTTCATCCTTCCGTCTAACGAATCTCGTTCGTCTCTTTTTACCTAATCTCCTCTCTCTCTCTCTCTCTCTCTCTCTCTCTCTCTCTCTCTAACTCTTTCTAACTCTCTTGTTTTCGTCGTTCTTTTTTTCTTTTAATTTTACTTTAATTAATTTTTGCTTCCTTATCAATCATGAATTATAAACATATACATACATATATATATATATATATATATATATATGTATATATTTATTATGATATGACGTATATATTTATTATGATTCGACGAAATTTTTAATAGTTAACAGAGTTTATCGTGACTATACCGAATCGCGATTGGCTTCCTTTCTTTCTTTCTTTCTATAGTTTTTGTTTCCCCTCTTCCTCTTCTTTCTCCTCCTCCTCCACCACCTTCTCCACCTCCACCTTCACCACCTCTCGTTCTTTTTCTTCGTCCTTTTCTTCCTCCTCCTTTTCCTTCACGTTCCATGCACGAACGCGTGTCCGTGAATAATTACGAACCATTTATGGGGCCCGACGCGCACGTTCATCCTCGACATTACCATCCTCGTTTTTATTCTTACACACGCTTATGGTGTAAATTATCGGTTTATATCTCTACGTAAAGTAAACATACAATATTTATTTTTCGACGATGAGCAGATATGTGTGTGTGTGTGTGTTTGTGTGTATACATCTAATTATACGATCGGTCGTAATCATCGTAACTTTTCGATCGTGACCGTTCTTTTTCTTTTATTTTTTTTTGTTTCGTTTATCCGACCATATTTTTCTTTTACTATTTAATAATTTTTCATGTTTTATTTTCAATTGAAAATAAAAAGAGAGAGAGAGAGAGAGAGAGAGAGAGGGCGCCAATTGATTTTTATATAATAACATTTTCGATAATATAATTTCAACGATTAAAACGTTATTGAAACTAATAAACGCCGTCTGTAAATAATAAATCTTCATTTAACGTTAATCTTGGACGATCTAATAGAATATAATTCAATTACGTATGCATATATAAAAAAAAATATACATATATATATATATACATATATAGAGACATATACATGTAAAAAAAAAAAGAAAAGAGAATAAAATTGTGATAATTGTTATTCATCGAGATATAAACTCACCGGAGAACTTGTTGAAGCGATAAAGATAAGAATGAAATAGTGTTATTTTCTTGAAGTAACTTCCCATCGAGAAAAAAAAAAAAAAAGAAAAAGAAGGTGATCGCCAAACGCTTGAAAAAATAAAAATTATAAAAAAAAAAAAAATGAAAGGGCTCGGTTGTTTCTTCTTCTTCTTCTTTTTTTTTTTTCTTCAAGAAGGTGTACGACGATATATTTGAAAGGTGCGAGCCGTCACGAAATCCAAGATCAATTCACGGATACTGTCCCTAAAGATCGACTTAATCGTACGAGGCTATCTATTATCGCTGCTCGACTCTGATCGCTCGAATTATCGTTAGAAGACGTTTCCCCGTTCTTCGACAAGAAGAAGAAAAAAAGAAGAAGAAAAAAAGAAGAAGAAAAAGAAAAAGAAACGAAAAAACCGAGAAAAGAGCAAAGGAACGAAAGGAAAAAAATACCCAAAGGGAAATTGTTGAATGCATCGAACACCACAGTTGCACTTAAGCCAAGCAGCTGTAAGGGTTTATAGCACTTGAGAAAGTTTCCTCTTTTTCTTCTTCCTTTCTCCTGTTTGTTCGCTTTTCCCTTGTATTTTTTTTTTCTCTCTTTTTTTTTTTTTTTATTTTTATTTTCAACGCAACCCCTCATCATTCACGATACGAATCAATTCGTATTCGCATGCGTATGCACGCGCACGTAAAATATATAGATACGTATTTTATCTATATTCATACACACACACACACACACACACACACATATATGCATGTTTGTATACAAGTATGTGTGTCTGGTTTTCTATAAAAAAAAAAAAAAGAAGAAAAAAAACATAAAAAGAATTAAATTAAATTAAATTAAATTAATGTAACTATATACGTCGGGTTAATTAATCGATTACATTACATATATTATATGGATACATTGATTCATAGATAATGTTTCAAGTTTACCCTTAATTATTAATACACAAATTGATATTAGAATAATATAGTTACGATTGTTAATAAATTAATACAGATAAACGCGCGCACGCGCACGTACACGTATACGCAAACACATGTAACAATTATTAATAATCAATGTACGCGCGTGTGTATACACGTACGTCAGAATTATTAATAAACTGATATAAACATTATATTACAAAACAAACAAAAAAATGTGTTTGTCACGTCGTCGAGTCGAGGAGTTAAGGAAAATGAAAGAATGCAGGAGAAGAAAAAAGAAACAAAAAAAAACAAAAAAAAAAAACTGAATGAACAAAAAATAACGTCAACGACTCATCGTCAGAGTTCAAGCTTCGTTTCGATTCTAATCGAAGGCTTCACGCTCGGTGCTCGACCTGCCACGTTTCTTCCTCTCTCTCTCTCTCTCTCTCTCTCTCTCTCTCTCTCTTTCTCTCTCTCTTTCTCTTTTTCTCTTACTCTATGTTTCGTGTTTTTCTTTCCTTTCTGTTTCGCTTGGTTTTCTCTCTCTTTATTTTTCTTCCTTCCTTTCTTTTCTTGTTATTTTTTTTTTTTTTTTTATTCCTTTCCTCTTTTATTCCCCCGTTCACCCTTCTTCTTCCTCTTCGTGTGTTCTTTTTTGACGCGTTAGCACCTCTCTCTAAGGCCACTTATCGCACTTTACGCTTCGTCGAATTGGCAGGAATTACGACGATAATTAGCGGCCCGATTAGGCCGATAAGACGTATGATAGATAATAAGTAAGACAGAAAGAGAAAAATTAAATATTTATATGCATATATATATATATATATATATATATATATATATATATATGTACTGATGATTCGTAAAAAATATTTCATTTATTTAGAATTTTATTCGTATAATAATAATAATAATAACAATAATAATAATAATAATAATAATAATAATAATAATAATAATAATATGCATTAACTACTGACTCACGGAACAATTAAGAAAAATAATCAAAGATAAGTTCGAAAGTTATGAAAAAAAAAAAAAAAAAAAAAATTGATTCGCCGCTAGTTCGATCCGACGAAATTTATTGGTAAAAGAAAAACAAAGGGAAAGAGAGAAGAAGGAAAGGAAAAAATCGCAAAGGAAATAAACAAATGTATGGAAAGGACTTAATTGTATCTGACGTTAAAAAAAAGAAAGAAAAAAAGAGAAAAGAAAAAAGAAAAGAAAGCAACGATCCGTTTGACGTTTGGAAATATTTTTTTTCTTTTCTACGTACGTACACGTCTAGAGATCAATCTCGACTCTCGAAGACCGATCGATCGATTCTAATCTCGGGGATTGTGCTTTTTGATCTCGATTAAAAAAAAAAAAAAAAAAAGAAAAAAAGAAAAGAAGAAAAACGAAAAGAAATAAAAAATAAAAAAGAAAGACAGAAGTTTCTGTCCACAGAGAGAGAGACATTGATCGTATTAAAAACTGACCCACGAATACGATACGATACGATACGATACGGAGAGAGAAAGAGAGAGAGAGAGAGAGAGAGAGAGAGAGAGAGAGAGAGAGAGAGAGAGATGGGGGACTATCGGATATCTCGTTTCGGCACAATCTGAATAACAAATGATGACAGAGATCAGGTAGTCACACCCTTTGAAAATTAAAATCGCATTTCGCCGTAACGGGCTTGCCCACCTCTTTTCCGGCCAATTTAGAATGATTATGTGACTTGGTGTCGACGTGCCCGACCCACCACCATCACCATCACCACCACCACCATCACCACCATCACCACCATCACCATCACCATCACCATCACCATCACCACCCTCACCTACCCACCTCACCTTGTCTTCCTCCAACTCCTTTCTCTTTGTCTCTCTCTCTCTCTCTCTCTCTCTCTCTCTCTCTCTCTCTCTCTTCATGTTTCTTTTCTTTTTTCAACTCTGACACTCGAAATAATTATACCTTTAACGAAGTAAATCGAGCTGTTTGTTTCCCATTAGCGTTCGTCCAACCGGATGATAATCGTCAATTATTTGGTTCTAAGAAAAAACAAGCCCCACCCCCTCCCCCGCCCTGCCCCTCAGCCCCACCCCTCGACTTTGACCGCTCTCCAGTCGTCTTATTTTTTGTCTTGCTAAAATATTTTACTTTATTTTACTTTATTTTATTTTATTTTATTTTATTTTTTTTTTTTATTTTGTCTTGTTTTGTTTCACTTCGTTCTTTTACCTCTTCTCTCCTCGATAGTAAAAAAAAAAAAAAAAAAAAAAAAAAAAAAGAAAAGGAATGAAAAATTTATACGACGTCACCGGGGTTAAACGTTTATCAGTTGTTATACCACGAGGTGATATTTCTAAAAGTAGAAATAAGAAGTGTATTCTAACGTGAGAAGAAGTGGATTGGAATTTTTCTTCTTTTTTCTTCTTTTGATCTTTTTTTTCTTCTTCTTCTTTTTCTCTTTCGATATTTATTTATTTTTTTATCTATTTTTTTCGAAACAACTTCATCCAATATATATCTCCGTTTGAACAACGGCAATTAGATTTGAAGTCTTTATCAAAGAGCAAAAAAAAAAAAAGATAAAATAATAAAAAAATAAAAACAAAGAAAAAAATTCAATTTACCGTTTGAATTTACGAGCAAACCGTAAATACGTATATAAAATTCGTCGTAATCGAAAGCTAAACGATCCGATCGTGTAATTTTTCGAGATTATGTTATTCGAAGTATAAAAAAAAAAAAAAGAGAGAAAGAGAGAGAGAGAGAGAGAGAGAGAGAGAGAGAGAGAGAGAGAGAGAGAGAATAAATAAACGAATTGTACAAATTAAAACGAACGAAACGATTGAAATGAAGGATCGACGATTGAATATAAAATCTATTATAATGAAATAGTGATAAATAATAAGGAATGAACGTGTCGTATAATATTTCGAGATATTACGAATGAATCAAACGTTACGACAGATTTCAAGCAATTTATTGATAATGTGTGTGTGTGTGTGTACAACACCATCATCGTCATCGTTGTCTGTCGTCGTCATCACGTTGGATAACATAATCGAAAGATATATCGAGGCACGACGAGAATCGATTCGAATCGAATGGGTGACCGTTTGAAGGCGTCGTCACAGACAATTTAACACCTGAGACACTTAAATGGTTTGTTAACGCATAATAATATCGTTTCGTTTCGTTCGTTTCGTTTCGTTCGTTTCGTTTCGTTCGTTCGTTCGTTCGTTCGTTCGTTCGTTCGTTCGATACCAAACAGGATACGGGACATTACAATATGGAAATACAGTGTGCTACCCACGTAACTGAGCCTGTCATTGAAGAGGTGAACGCCAGAAGAGAGAGAGAGAGAGAGAGAGAGAGAGAGAGAGAGAGAGAGAGAGAGAGAGAGAGAGAGAGAGAGAGAAGCACTCGAGTGCGGCCAATTTGTTCGTTACTCTTGCTTTCGTTAATAACCCATAAGTATAGTCATGGTCATGGTAAACTGCACTTTACAATCGTTTACGAAATTTATACCGAACGCGCACAACTAAAACTTCCTTTCCTTTCCTTTCCTTTCCTTTCCTTTTCTTTTCTTTTCTTTTCATTTCATTCTCCTTTTTCCCTCCCCTCTCCTTCTCTTTTCTTATATATCATTTTTTTGTTTTTATTTTTATTTTTAGTCTTTTTTTTTTTTTCTATACGCCAAGTACGGTACGAGTAAGAATAAAAATAAGAAGAGATTAGAAGAGATTAGAAGAGAGTTAAGGACAAATAAGAATAATAATAGATTTAGATGTCACAGATTGGATTATTAATTAATAAGAATAGATTAGAGACTTGAAATAATGACGTTCGTGGTACGAGACGAATATTTGATAGGCACGTAGATTTAGGTGGTTGTATAAGCGGATAATTCATAATTTTTTTTTCTACTATTCTTTCTGTTTTTTTTTTTTTTTTTTATTTATTTTATCTTATTTTTTTTTTATCTTGCCGATAAGCGACAATTTCGAAAGATCAATTTAAACGAACCAACTCTTTACTACATTTTCATATCGTTCGAAATACTTATTAATTGGGATATAAATAGTTCTTGTTTGTGTGTTTTTTTTCTTTTTTCCTTCCTTTTTCTTTACTTTTCTTTTTTTTTTCTTTC
>OU426857.1:2217500-2222500 GCA_911387685.1 Dolichovespula media | reverse complement strand
GATTATCTTCTTCTTTATTAGACGTAACGAGGTTAATCCAATTAGCCTCAACATTTGCCCTATTATTTCAACATTTTATTTTTCTACGCCGACGTCCAATTATCAACAACAATAATTAGAATAAAATCGTTAGACATTTATCCAACGATATTGTTATTAATCGTTTCGTTCGTGCACTCCAGTGTCACTGTGTCTCGTTATTCTCGTTTTTTTCTTGCCAAACTCCTAATTCTTCTCGATCGAAAAATTAATTAACAATAACAATATTAATAATAATAATAATAATAATAATAATGTGATACGAATTTTCCAATTCGTAAATAATCCATCTGATTAAATTCAGGATTGTCACGATCGTAGTAAACTCATGAGAAACTCGAGTCACATGTCGTTACGTTTAAGAAAGAAAAACCCGATATTTTTGCAATCGAACGAAACTACCTGCTAGTGGTAAGTAACTAGGTAGAGTTAAACGGGCTAGTAAGTAACTAGCCAATTAGCCGGTTAGATAAAAGGAGACAAGGAAGATGAGGTAAGAATGAAGGAGAGGATAACAAAATAAAATAAAAATGAAAAGACAAAAAGAAGGAACGAGTGATAAAAGGGGATCGAGAGAGGAAGGTTAAAAAGTTTGGCGAAGGGTATAATACTCGGATGGCGACGTATCGGCACTGGGCAATAGAGAAGAAGGACAACTTCTAAGACGAGATACACTTTTTTTTGGCCGATCATTCTCCTTACTTTCCAGTCCCTTTTTCCAAAGGACCTTCTGGACGATCCTACAATTAATCTGAAATTGGATAGAAGCTCTTACTCTAACAGATACACCCGTATATATATATATATATATATATATATACACGCACACATCTTTCGAGTCTCTCTCACACTTTCTATATTGAATTGATGTGTGTGAGAGAGAGAGAGAGAGAGAGAGAGAGAGAGAGGGAATGGTAACGTAACAATTCTTTCGGTAGGAAAACAGTCTCCACGTAGTTAAAGTGGTATGGTAGTGGCGTACATGGGTTAGACGGTGAGGACGACGAGGTTGGCAGGGGTGGTGTGGCAGGGGGTTCTTAGCTAAGGGTGAGGGTGTTCTCGAGTTAACTCAAGCGAACTATAGTGATCACACAGGACATTGAACATCCCGACGCCGAGTGTGCGCCAAATTATAACTTATTTTATGACTTTTTTGCACTGGCCATTTAACCTGCCCCCGACTAAAAGAAAAGAAAAGAAAAGTAGAAGAAGAAATGGAAAGAGCATTGGACGTACGTCCTGCGACCGAATCATCGTCGTTCCCCTTTAATCCACCCTCCCCGCCACCCCGCCACCCCAACGTCACCCATTCCATCTCTCTCTCTCTCTCTCTTCCGGCTCTCACTCGTTTTCAGGGTGATAAAAGTGTATATCTCAGTGAGAAATTTGGAAATGAAATCAGATCGTAATAACTTCCAATTCGTATGGTTCGACGCCATAAACTTTGTTGTACGCGTTGTTGTTATCCGTTTTCATTGGCTTGGAAAGTTTCGTCGAAGAGTAAGTAAGAGGGGCGGTGAGGGGAGGAGGGGGATAAAGATATCGATGAACGATCATATTCTCTTATCGACGGTAAACCTTTTTTTTTTTTTTTTTTTTTTTTTTTTTTTTTTTTTTTTTTTCTTATAAATCATAGATCGTTACAAATCGTTCGTACGTCGAGATAATTGATTGATTAATTTGAAGGAGATTAGATTGCACGATGGGATCGATATATTTGAGATTATTTGCAACCAAATTATATCAATAAAGAGAGATATACTTCGCCATATATCTTCGAATTTGGTTTTTTTTCTTTCTTTTTTTTTTTTTTTTAATATATTTCAAGACGAACACTGTAACAATTACATTTGGCTGTGTCGTGAACGAATACGGTTGTTTGTTGTGAGAAAACCCTTTCAATGGTTTCCATTACGAGCGACGATAACTTTAGGCGGTACTCGACGTTATTCGTCATCGTTCTCGTACGGCAAAAGTGAAAATATAAAGGAGTCCTTAGGGAGACTTTTAAAATGAAAGAGAGATTTCTCTCTCTCTCTCTCTCTCTCTCTCTCTCACACACACACACATAGACACGTATTACACACCGACGACATGAAATATTAAGACGACGCCGTTTTTAGACGGCGTTGCGTTGGCTCGACGCCACAAAAGGAAGCGTCACGGCAAATTAATCGGCCTATCTGCGAGCACGCGAGATGTGTGATTTAATAAAAAGCTGCTTCCCCTTTTACTCGTACGCATCTAGAAAGAGAGAGAGAGAGAGAGAGAGAGAGAGAGAGAGAGTGAGAGACGGGTGGATAGAAGATGAAGGATAGAAAGAGATGGACGTAGTAGTGGGAATACCACCCTCTTCCTCCACCCTCCACCTCACCCTCCCTCGTCTTATCCTCCTCCACCTCCTTCCTCCTCATCCAACCCTCCTCCACCTCCCCCCAACCTGGCGCTATCATGTGTAATAAGTTTGGTTCCAACGACGACGAAAAAGCCATAAAAGCTCAGCGTGATGCCTTAAACGACGATCCTCAAATTTCATGGACCTCTACGTTCGTCCGTGACAAAGGAACGATTGTAAGACGTTAACGAAAGGATCGATGTTTTGCGAATTGTTTAAAAATAATATCGTTATAATGATGAATAATTTCGAAGCCTGTTGAAAGTATAATATTATTAATTGTATTAAATAACCATTTCCATTTTCAAAGGGAAAATGGAATAGGAAGAACACTCGTGTCCATTCTTTTGTTATTCCTCGTGAAAATATTTAATAAATAAATAAATAAATATATATATATATATTGTATATACGTGCATACATACATAAATTTCTATATCCAATCAATCAAGAAGCTTAAATCTTTCAATCAGTTGAATTCATTCTTCTGATCGTCGGGTTTCAGCTAATTATTTTTTTCCTCCTTCTTTATCTTTTCTTTCTAGTAAAATTATATAATAAAATAAATAAATAAATAAATAAATAAATAAATAAATATATATATATATATATATATATATATATATATATATCTTGCGAACTGATCCAATATCCGTAAATAATTTGGAAGAACAATTTGGAGGTACAATTTAGGAATAATTTGAAAATTACGTGAGATGACATCTTTCGAGATCTCTCTCTCTCTCTCTCTCTCTCTCTCTCTCTCTCTCTGTCTTTCTTACAGTAAGTCTTAACGTGGATGTTTTCTACGTGAAACGATTGTTCCTGAAGCGAGCGGTACTATAACGCGAGACGACAGGGGGTGGTTTCGAGGTTTCCGAAGGAAGTAAAGGAAGTAGGTTGGGTAAGGTAAGGGGGAGGAAGGAAGGGGTGGGAGGTAGTAGTTGGGTGATTTCGATGTAAGAGTACCGGACTCCTGCAAGGGACGGCTAATTCCACTGTGATCACATCTGATCGATGTCCCGTAACTACTAACGTCGACTGAAAAACTATTGTCAGTATCTTAAATTCGACCAAGGAAGTATTTTATCCGTCAAAACAAAACGACATTTTTCTTCGAATTGAGACAGAGAGACAGAGAAAGAGAGAGAGAAAGAGAAAGAGAGAGAGAGAGAGAGAGAGAGAAAAGGAACGAAAAAAGAACGAAAATTATTTCAACGTCATTTCGATCCATCATTTTTTATTTTAACTGCCGTAAAAATTTATTCATTATTATTTTATGCGTGTGTGTGCGTGCGTGTGTGTGTGTATATGCAATTGATATCTCTAAAATTACGAGAGAATTTATTATGAATTTTAATTGCTCAATAATCATTGGACTAATTTATATCAAAAACAAAAAATACATACATATATATATATATATATATATATATATATATATATATAAATTGTTTATTTAAAAATGTACGACGGAGACAAACGATACGACTTTCGAAACTCGTATTTATATCGAATTGGGTGTGGATACGTGGGCGCGGAGACAATACATTTCCAATGGGAATGAGGTTTTTCCCGGAGCCCCCCAGCCAGCATGATTCTTTTATTTTAGTTTTAGTCGAGGACCCACGCAATTTGACCCTCCGTTCCGTGGCCTCGAGTTCGGTCCATACGTCTATTTTCACTCGCTTTCGAAGGAAGAGAAAAATATTGAGAGAGAAAGAGAGAAACACACACACACACACACACATATATATATATATATATATATATATATATATATGTATATATCATCGTGGAGGGGATGATAAGAAGGCCACATATGGTCTGTCCAAACCCTTAGCTACGAGAAAATAGGGAGAAACTTTGGATTCACGTCAAAGGGATGACCGTACGTACTACCACTCCCGGCATTAAGAAATTTCATGTGGGGACTTTTCTTCCTTTATCTTATCTATTCTGGCAATAGATAAAAGTATCCAGATAAAAATGGAATCACGTACGACGATATCTAATGTCCACGATCTGGCACTCTTTAATTAACTCTCCATCTTAGCTTTATCGTCTTGTTTTTTCTCTCCCCTCCCCTACCCTACCCTCCCCTACCCTACCCTACCCTATCCTCCCACAGACAAGAGGGGTAATCCAGTGGTGCCGATAATAAGACGAATATCTTAATGTCCTTCTTCTTGATTAAACGAGAGACAGAGAGAGAGAGAGAGAGAGAGAGAGAGAGAGAGAGAGATTATATCATTTATTTATTTTTACATGATATATCATTATAATATAAATTATTATTAACGAAACCGTGTATTTATATTTCTTCGTAGTATAATTCCAAATTCGAGAATATTACTCGTGATCGTTAAATTTAAAAAAAGGAAAAAAGCAAACATCGATCGTCTTTAGCACACGTGTTAATTGTCGAAACAAAAAAAAAGAGATATGCGTTATATATCACGTAAATATTGTTAATGAAGGAATACGCGTTCCGATTAAGGAAAAAAAATATTGAAAGAAGAAAAATCATGATTGAATTATATCGCAGAGATACGATCGATTGAAA
>OU426857.1:2200000-2205000 GCA_911387685.1 Dolichovespula media | reverse complement strand
AGAAAATCGACAAATAATTTTATCGTAACAAATAATAATAATAATAATAACAATAACAACAATAATAATAATAATAATAATAATAATAATAATAATAATAATAATAACAACGATAGAGAACATAGTTCAATATTAACACAAATTCGAAGAGAAATAAAAATGAAATAACGAATGGGCATTGAAGAGACTGAGCGAAATTAATTGAAAAATTGGATCTATCGAAAAAAAAAAAAAAGAAAAAGAAAAAGAAAAAGAAAGATATATAAAGATAAACATAAAGAAATTAAAAATAGATTTCATATTAATTATTAGAGACATAATCGTAGAAGCATAAATGATGTAGTATCGATAATACAAATGCACTATAATAATATGATATATAAAAATAATACAAATAATCGTATTAATTAATGATTAAGGATATATGTGTACGTAGTCGTAAAAATTAATGTATGAAGAAACCAAATAGAGAGAGAGAGAGAGAGAGAGAGAGAGGTGGTGGATGGTTCAGCTTAAGAAACGGAAGATAAGAGGACCCCCCAAAGTCACGTTGGGCGCCGCAACTTCCCAACCACTTCTGAACTTCTCTCTCGGGTGGTCCAGAACGTTCTCCAGCTCCTTCGTGATCCTTCTTTTATACGGACCCTCTCTCTTCCTTCTTCTCCTCCTTCTCCTCTTCCTCTTCTTCTTCTTCTTCTTCTTTTACCCTATCTCTCTCTCTCTCTCTCTTTCTCTCAGATCCTTTCGATCCTTTGATCGAGCAGTAGCCACCAATGGAACTTCCTTTCCGCGAACGCATTTTCAGAGTTCCTTTCTTATCTTACTTCTATACGCGTCGATGCATCTCATGGGGATTACTTACGATAGGGTGTATGTATATGCATGTGTGTGTGTGCGCGCGCGTACACGTGTGAGTTCTTATGGGAAAGCTAAAATATTTACGATTATCTGCGTGTGTCTCTATGTATGTATGTATGTATGTATGTATGTATGTATGTATGTATGTATGTATGTATGTATGTGTGTATGTGTATGTGTTTGTAAGATCGTGAATAATAATAATAATAATAATAATAATAATAATAATAATAATAACAATAGATAGTTTACAATAAATATTTTACATACGACTTTTTCATACACGACGAATATGACTTTTTCCATATCATGATCGATATCTTTAAGTGGAACGTCGGAAACAAAAAAGAATTTGTTCCCCCTCCCCTTATCAATCGAAATCGATTATCGCAGGGAAAGATTTTTAATTGTTATCGATTAACGTGTTTTCAAGTATTAGAAGAGATATTTTTAATTATGATCGATCGATCTAACGATGCACTCGTAATTTTTTATGACAACAAAAACCAATTTTAATTTATATTTAAGTATCACGTGTGTATATGCATATGTACAGTGAGAGAGAGAGAGAGAGAGAGAGAGAGAGAGAGAGAGAGAGAGAGAGAGAGAGAGAGAGAGAGAGAGAGAGAGAGAGAGAGAGAGAGAGAGAATACCTGTCGCGTGAATTGTTATAAGAAATATCGACGTTGTGACAATTGTTTGTGACATCGTCTTTAAAAAAAAAAAAAAAAAAAAAAAAAAAAAAAAGAAAAAGATAAAAAAAGAAAAAAAGAGAGAAAGAAAATAATAGGCAAAAAAATAATCAAACAAGTTGCTCGAAAAGAAGTACAATTTTTACCCACATCCCTCCCTTTCATTTTTGAAAAATACCGAACGAGTTTCTCTAATTTGTGATTAGAAAACGATAACGTTAGGCTTCGAGCAATAAACTTTCTAATCGCGGTGTTCTATTGATCTTTCAAACACACTCGTATATCTGCGATTATCACGTTTATTCGTAACGCGAGAATATCGTGCGTAATGTTAATTCGCGTGGCTTTTTTTTCGTTTTTTTTTTTTTTTTTTTTTTCAGTTCAACTGTATGAAAGAAGAAGAGAACTAAATAAATAATTACATAAATAAATAGATAGATAAATGATGGAAAGAAAAAGAAATGCAAGATATAGAAACACAGTGCACTTGCTTTTTTGTCCAATCGCCAACGTTTTACGTCGACGTTTCGTGATACAAAAAATGAAAAAAAAAGAAGATAAAAATAGAATCGATAAAAAAGAGAGAGAGAGAGAGAGAGAGAGAAATGAGCAACAACTTTGCCACGAGTTAACAACAAAAATAACAGTAACAAAAAAAAGAGAGAGTGAGAGAGAGAGAGAGAGAGAGAGAGAGAGAGAGAGAGAGAGAGTTCGACGCGTCGTTAAATCGTCGAAATCGTTTTTTCTGACCGATTCTCTCTCTCTCTCTCTCTCTCTCTCTCTCCCCCCCCCCCTTTCTCTCTCATTTTTAACGCAAACGAGTTGGTCAGTTCGAAAATGTTTTATTTTTTCTTCTCTCCTTTTTCCTACGCTTTATATTTTATTTTGTTCTTTCGTTTTTTTCTTTTTTTTTAAATGTTTTCTCTCTCTTTTTATATATATATATATTTTTTCTCTCTCTCTCTCTTTTTTTTTTGTTTTTTTTTTCGTTTTGTTTCGTCTCGTTTCAATATGAAACCTCGATAGAATGGCGCACAGATGTTGTTCCCTATTCGTCAGCACACCCAATGTAGTTAACAAATTTTGAGGCCGCTGTCAACTTTCGTTCACAGATTGACGGCTAAAAAGTGACCTTTCGTTCCCAAGTCCCCACGTTCGAATTGAAAATCGAATAGCGATTGAATAGCGATCGGGACCAAGTCAAAGCCTCGCGTATGGGAAGTGTGGGGTGTACGGGGGTGTACGGGGGTGTACGGGGGTGTACGGGGGTTTAATCCGTTAGAGCATGATTAAAACGTGCGCGTGAAATCCTTTTCCTGTGTGGGTACGCATATTGTATCCTTACTGGCTATTACGTTTATCGATTACAGCAAATATCCATTGGTATGTTACGAACGAACTTTTCCTTTTTGCTATATCTAATATTTTCGTCGATAATTGTTTTTCTTTTTCTTTTTTTCTTTTCTTTTTTTTTTTTTAATATCTAATGATATCGCATTAATTCGATTATTATGAATTAATATTAAATAATAATAACAGATAAATAATAAAATTGCGAAAAGCATTATTACAATACTTGTATTGGTTAGCCAGATTTCTTTTTTTATTTTGTTGCTTCTTTCGTTTCTCTCAAAACATATAATAATTATATTTTCGTTTGATCGAATAATTGAAAATTTTTCTGATCAATTATATAATATCATACACCTATTTGAAGATAATGTTATTTTTGTATGCCCGCATGAAAGTAATGAAATTAATTTTCGTTTCTTTTTATCTTTTATTTATTTATATTTATATATTGTTCGTTTTTCTTTTCTTTTCTTTTTTTTTTTTTTTTTTTTTTTTTTAACGTTACAAAAATTTTAACGCGAAATGTGATTGCGCGAGGAGGATGACAATAAAATGAATAATATTTTAATACGTACGAGCAATCTGTGTGGATAGTAATTACTGATACAGAAACGAAATATAAAAAAAAAAAGAAAAAGAAAATAAAATAAATAAAAAAGAAAGTAATTAATTGGAAAAACAAATCTAAATAATCCATTCGTTGTATTAAAAAGCCGTATCTATAAAAAGAGAGAATGAAAATTTTTTTTTTATTTCTTGGTAATAATTAAAATTTAACGCGTATCAATACGCGTTAATATAATACACCACTCTATATATATATATATATATATATATATATATATATATATATTTCATTTTATACATACTGAAGCTTCTTAAAACTTTTTCTTTTATCTTTTAAAGTAGAAACAGTACTTGGATGCTCTCAAAGAGCGTACGAAGAGGAATGAGATAGACATTCTCTATCTCTATCTTTCTTAAACAAATAAGAAGAAAAGGGGGTTCAAAGCAATGAGGAAGATAGAGATAGAAAGAGAGAGAGAGAGAGAGAGAGAGAGATAGAACGATCGGTAGTCGAGCCGCTTAGTTAAGTGCAGAAACTTCTCCTGTGCATTCTAAGCTGCATATGCACTTCCCCATACGCGATGCACGCATACACACACATCATACATACATACATACATAATGGTATACAAATTTATAGCGTGCATACGCACAATATGCGTGCACACGAAGTTAAACAAAAGGTGCTTTACTTGCTCTGGCTACTCCTGTCCTTCTTCTTCTACTGTAACACACACACGCACACACCGTATTCACTAGAAATAATTGTGTATGTGTGTGTGTGTGGGGGGTCCATGATTCCACCGATCATGAATATGTATTGGAACATTGCGGAAGATAGGCATAGAAGCGATGCGAATTCTACCGAAATTTATATGTGTGTATGAGAAAGAAAGAGAGAGAGAGAGAGAGAAAGTTTAGGGGTAGAGAGAGAAAGAGAGAGAGAGAGAGGAATACGTGTTCTCTGTACACTGTGAGAATGTGTATGTCTTTTTCTAACGGAGCGTGTGAGTAAGATCAAAGAAGCCGCTCGTGGTTCACCCTCCTCTCTCTCTCTCTCTCTTTCTCTCTGTCTGCCTTCCTCTTTATATATATCTATCTTTCTCTTTCTGCATAGCTACATACATGCATTACACGCCGCCATATCCTTTCTTTCCTTCCTTCCTTCTACTCCTCTCTTCTCTTCTTCCTCTCTCTCTCAACACACACACACACACACATACACACTATCACTCTCTCTCTCTCTCTCTCTCTCTCTCTCTCTCATTACTCACTCTCACACACGCACACATATATACGTACTCAGGCCAAGTCACATACTCGAGCTGTTACTATACTTCATTTTATTACATTTCTCATTATTTTTACCTTCTGATAATCGTTATATATCTTTCTATATATATATATATATATATATATATATATATATATATATATATATATTTGTGTGTGTGTGTGTGTGTGTGTAATGCAGTTCTCTCTTTTTCTATCATCTTTTAATCCGCTCTCTATGCTTCGATAATCGTATTA
>OU426857.1:2192500-2195000 GCA_911387685.1 Dolichovespula media | reverse complement strand
GTGTAGGCGAAGCCACCCCCACATCTCGGCACTAATTAACCGATTCTCATTACGTAGTCGCGTTACGAGGTTGCATTTAATGAGACCACCGTCGGTAGGTACCGGATTCCTCTCTCTCTCTCTCTCTCTCTCTCTCTCTGTATCTATCTCTCTCCTCTTTACCTCCCTCCCTCCTTAACCCTCTCGCTCTATCCTATCTTACTCATCCTTATTCTCTTTTTCCATCTACCTACCACCATTACACACAGTCAGCCATTTCTCATTTCATTCTTTCTTTATTTCTTTCTACCTTTCTTTCTTTCTTTCTTTCTTTCTTTCTTTCTTTCTTTCTTTCTTTATTTATTTCTTTCTGTTCGTCTTTCTCCTTCCTGTTCGACGCTTCGCTACGTCGATCGAGTTTAATCGTGGGTGGGAATACTTTTTCAATTTCCAATCAAGATACTGTTTCGATTAATACAATGTCGTAATTAAGAGAGATAGAGAGAGAGAGAGAGAGAGAGAGAGAGAGAGAGAGAGAGAAGTAAAATTTGTTTAAAATTAAATCGATCCTCCGACTTCGACATTTCATTTTTTTTCTTTAACTATTTCTTAAAATAGATAAAAAGATAGATAGATGGATGGATGGATGGATGGATGGATGGATGGATGGATGGAAAAATTATATTCGTGCAAATACGAACCCATAAGAGTAAAAGAATGTAAAAGAAATAATGTAATGAAAAATATTACCGGTGTTAAACGTTAGAAAAAAAAAAAAGAAAGAAAAGGAGAAAACGGAAACGATTCTTTTTATTTCTTTTTTTTTTTTTATCCTTTTTTAAATTTATTTTCTTTATTTTGTAATTAAAATGGGTACACACAATAATCGTGGTTTCTCACAAAGAGAAAGAGTGATATATATATATATATATATATATATATATATATATATATATATATATGCCTATGTAGTGTATTGTTAATTTTTATGTTAGACACGGATATATACTAATTAATTTCAATTATAAAACGGATTGAGATCAAAGATGACAACGCACGTTTTCAAAGAACATAAACCAGATTTGGACATTGTACGTTTATTTCAAAGAGAGAGAGAGAGAGAGAGAGAGAGAGAGAGAGAGAGAAAGATAGAGAATAACTGCTCCCATTTTAATCAGAACGTTAAGTGATAAAGACAGAGAGAGAGAGAGAGAGAGAGAGAGAGAGATAGAGAGATAGAAAGAGAGAGATAAAAAAAGAACTTTAAGAATTAAACGTACCAATTACGTACGATATATAAATAAATAAATATATAAATAATTTTTATTATTGTTTAATAACCGAAAGATGAATGAAGAGAGACGTTCCCACAACGTAAATTAGACGCCCTAGTTATATACGTTGATTGAACGGGGATAGAAAGCAATGATTTCTTTTTTTGTGTTTTGTATCTTTTATTTTATTTTTTTTTTTTTTTTTTTACGTAATGTAAAATTACGTCGAATGTTATTATTAGGAATTATCGTTTACGCGGATAGAAATGAAAAAAAAAAAAAAAATAGAGTAAATGGACTGATTAAATTCAATCATAAGATAGAGAGACAGACAGAGAGAGAGAGAGAGAGAGAGAGATAAAAAATTATATTTATTATTAAATACTAATGCATCTTCCAATTAAAATCAATTTACACCTACGTTAAAAAAAAAAAAAAATAAATAAAGATAGAACTAATTGGACGGAATGAAGTATGTTACGTTCGTATTATTGTAAGCGCATATAGAAATTGTAAAAAGAAAAGAAAAGAGAGGAGAGGAGAGGAGAGGAGAGAAGAAGAAAAAAGGAAGGGGAAAGGAATAACTTAGGAAGAAATATTTGGATACACTAATTAAATTCAACAGAAATAGGGAGATAATGGAATTGTAATTATCGTTGAAACTACACAATGTCTCGCTAATTAAAAGCATTTTGTGCCTGCCTACGAAAAATTCGATCGATCTGATTAGAATGGAAAAATGTAACACATATTCCTATTATATTGTTAACGCGTATAGAGATTTAAAAAGAAAAAAAGCAAGAGAGAGAGAGAGAGAGAGAGAGAGAGAGAGAGAGAGAGAATCAAGTAACGTTTGATACATTAATTAAATTGAATCGAAACAGAGATAGGAAAGAAAGGAAGAACGAGAGGGAGATAATAAGTTTTAATCATCTTCGTTAAAACTACAATTATTATCTAATTAAAAGCATTTGTAAGCTGGTCTTGATAATTACAGATATATATATTGATTAAACGAAAATGGAAAATATTATGTTCATATTACTGTTAACACGTATAAGAATATTAGAAATTAGATGCACTAATTGAATCGATTGAAGAGAGAGAGAGAGAGAGAGATACAGAGAGAGAGAGAGAGAGAGAGAGAGAGATAGAGATACAAAATGTCTTTGTTAAGATCGGCCCTTGGCAATCTTTCGTTTTATATTCGTAAATGGGGGCTCTCGGTGATAAGGGACGTTCGTGTT
>OU426857.1:2165000-2180000 GCA_911387685.1 Dolichovespula media | reverse complement strand
TGAAATTTATGATCGGATATTACGACGATCGTAATTGAAATGATGACGCGTCGATTGCAATTTTACTTTTCAAGAAGGGCTTCAATCCCTTTTTCTCCAAGGCGATACTAATCGATCTGATTCGTTGTTCCGACGAACGGAATAAATACTCTTTCATTACGATAAGTTTCTATCCGCGATAGAACACTAAGTTAATCGTCATTTTGAAAATGAAAAGAAAGAGAGAGAGAGAGAGAGAGAGAGAGAGAAAAGGATAGATGGACAGAGAATGGGGGAGGAGAGATTATCATTTTTGACGTAGTATGATAATTATGATCTAAGAAGAAGAAGAAGAAGAATAAAAAACGGGATTGTGTTTTACGTGCGATGGTAAAATAAAAGAATAATAATAATAATAATAATAATAATAATAATAATAATAATAATAATAATAATTTTAATAATAATAATAATAATAATAAAAAAAAGAAAATTGAAAAGAAAGTTTGGCCAAAATTAAAATATAATTTTATCCAACGAGGTGTGTGTGTGTGTGTGTGTGTGTGTGTGTGTGTGTGTGTGTGTGTGTGTGTGTGTGTGTGTGTAAGGTGAAATTGTTCGTGCCTTTAGATCCCAGTCCGTGTTCGCGAAATTAATTAACTAGCCCGTCGTTAACGAGATTAATGAGGGAAAGGCAAAAAAAAAGGAAATAAAAATGAAAGAAAAAGAAGGAGAAGAAGAAGAAGAAGAAGAAGAGAAGGAGGAAGAGGAGATAGTAACAATTAACGAGATAGACATAAAACGATAATCCCAAATTCTATATAATAAGCTTATTCAGTGACCATGGGATCTATGGGTTCGTGCATGCACACAGAGGACATATGTAGATATATAAATACATACATACATACATACATACATATAAGCGTGGGATATTAACGCATATATATATATATATATATATATATATATATATATATACATATGTACGGTATGGTTTCATCTTTCGCTTTGTGCCAGTAAACACGCGTGGCCTTCTTAGGCGCTAATTAACAAGGCCCGTTTGCCATTGGTTGTGCAACGAACGGTCTATATTATCCCGCAAGGGTGAGGACGAGAGAGACAGAGAGAGAGGAGGGCTTTGGGGAGTGGGTGGGTGTGGGTGTACGAGGATGAGGAAGAGGAGAAGGAAGGAAGGAAGGAAGGAGAGGGTTGGTGGTGGTGAGTTTGAGGGAGGATGGTAGGAGGGGAATGCAGGAAAGAGGAAAATGGGCTTATTAGTGAGAGAACTGTGTGTGGATGCTGCTGCTACTTCTGCTACTATTACTGCTACTACTACTACTATTTACTATTACTATTACTATTACTGCTGCTACTTCTACTGCTTCTGCTATACTGTTTCTCGTGGATGGACGTACGGACGTACGGACGTACGGCAACTTGGATCCCAAATGGGATAGTTAAAGCCCGGAGCTGGGAATTAGTAATGCAAACCAGTAGTGCACTAGCCTATGCGCGTGTGCACACGATAGCTGACCAATCAAAGCATCCCCTCCCTACCCTCCCTCATCTCCTCCTCCTCCTCCTTCCCCCTGTTTCGCTATCCACCCACTGTGAGATGACTGGGAGAGTTTCATCTCTCTCTATCTCTCTCTATCTCTCTCTATCTCTATCTCTATCTCTCTTTGGCTATCCTTCTATCTTTGTATCCGCTTATCTTTGTCGCACTTCTCGTTCGCATACAGACAACGCCATAGCCAATCCCACCCCTCCCTCTAACCACCCACTCATCCTCCGAACTCATCCTCACCCCCCCGACCCCCGTACCACCTTTCCTACCACTCCATGAAGGCTATCAAATGCCTTATGTCTCGCAGCGATTGTGATTTGTGCAGCAGCGCCTGTGTTGTTTTCCTCTCATCCTTCCTCCACCTCCTCTACTTCCACCTCCTTCTCCTCCTCCTCCTCCTCCTCCTCCTCCTCCTCCTCCTCCTCCTCCTCCTCCTCCTCCTATTACTACTACTCTGTATAATGCCTACATAGAAACGTGCCCGCACACGTGCGCGGGTACCCACAGAATGATCTCCATTGACTTTTTCTTTCTCTCTCTTCTCTCTCTTTCTCTCTCTCTCTCTCTCTCTCTCTCTCTCTCTCTCTCTCTCTCTCTCTCTCTTTTTAGTTCTTTTTTAGTTTAAATAGGTACATACATATTCTATTTCGTATGTATATATATATATATATATATATATATGTAATTTATGATATGTATGCATGATATATGTTGTATGTGTGTATGTATGTATGAATGTATGCGCGTGTGTACATACTTCACTTTCGTGGCATCATTTTTCTTTTTCCTTTTCTTTTTTCTTTTCTGTTTTGTTTTAGATTTCCAAGCGCGAGTAAATAAGAGAGATTAGACGGGGTTTAGTTGATCGAGATCGATTGATTGATAGATAGATAGATCGATGGGTCGATCGATCGATCGATTGATTTTTATTATCACAAAGGGATTTTTCGTTTTCGTTTTCATTTTCGTTTACGTTTTCGTTTTCGCCTTTGTATTTCTTTTTGCGTTACACGTCGCACGAGGATGTAAAAAAGAATTCTTTTGGTACCGAACAATATTTGTTACAATATTTTTAATAGAGAATTTAGATATCTAATTATAAATTCTATATAAGAGTTCGTTACAATAATTTTTTAGGCGCGGAGAAAAAAGAAAAAATTAAAAGAAAAATTATGACCAACACCACCAATATCCAATTTGGATGATTGATTTATTGATTGATTGATTGATTGATTGATTCATTCATTCATTCATTCATTCATTCATTCATTGATTGATCGATTGATTGATATTTTCGGGGAGGGGGGAAGAAGAAGAAAAAGAGGGCAAAAGAACAGAAGGACAGAATGAAAGCTTAAAAAATAGAAAAAAAAAAAAAAAAAGAAACAAAACGAAGATATACGAGATCCCAATTAATAACAGGCTAATTAACACATCTTTTCAAAAACGTCCAATCGAATATTGATCATCGATGTCCCTCCCACCCGATTCAGAAACTACTAGAATTTCTTTATCGACTCGTTCGGCGTTCCCTCCTTCTTTTTTTATCCTTTTTTTTTTAACTCGTCTCTCTCTCTCTCTCTCTCTCAAAAAAAAAAAAAAAAAGGGTTGGAACCTACGACGCGCTAGATCAGCGGTCGCTGCCGACGTCCACCGAGGTGATTCTTCTTTTTTTTTTTCGTTTCTATTTTTTCTTTTTTGTTTTCTATTTTTTTTTTTCTTTTTCTTTTTCTTAAGTTTTATTGTCGCCACCACAGCGGCGCTCTCCTCTCTCAGCTTCGAGAAAGCAATGTAAAGTGTGCGCCCTGAAAGCGGTTAGACGCTTGAAATCGGAGAAGCCGACGAAACGCTTGCTCATTCGCCGCTGGCCCTTCGAACAATTCGTGAGTTTCAAAAGGGCCAACTGCGTCACCTCTCTTACCTGACTTCGTCCTTTCTCTCTCACTCTCTTTTTCTCTCTTTATCTATCCATCTATCTATCCGTCTATCTCTATCTTATTCAGATTTTTCTTCTCTTTATATATATATATATATATATATATATATATATATATATATATATATATATATTTTATTTATTTTATGTTTGTTTGTTCGTAATTTTTTCAACTTTAACGCAATTATTTTCTATGACGAAAGAGTGCATTTGAATCAGATTTTGTCCTTTTCTTTTCTATCCGTCTATCTCTATTTTATTCAGATTTTTCTTCTCTTTATATATATATATATATATATATATATATATATATATATTTTGTTTGTTTATAATTTTTAAAACTCTAACGCAATTATTTTCTATGACGAAAGAGTGCATTTGAATCAGATTTTGTCCTTTTCTTTTCTATCCGTCTATCTCTATTTTATTCAGATTTTTCTTCTCTTTACATATATATATATATATATATATATATATATATATATTTTGTTTGTTTATAATTTTTAAAACTCTAACGCAATTATTTTCTATGACGAAAGAATGCATTTGAATCGGTTTTTTTTTAGCACGAAAGGAAGTAAGAATGAGAGTGAGAGAGAGAGAGAGAGAGAGAGAATGGTCTTTTTACCCCCGTTTCTTTTTTATTTTTATTAATTCTTTTTTTTTTTTGCTATAATTATTTCTTATTAACCAAATTTAAAACTTCGTTACGTACAAATAAAATGAGAAATAGAGAGAATAAAAGAGAGAAAGAGAGAGAGAGGGAGAGAGAACCGATGACATTATGTTCTCCCCGTTTTTTTTTTTTTTTTTATTTTCGTCTCTCGCCCCCTTTTGATTATCTCGAAAAGAGACTGAAAAATCTTCCCTTAGGGCGCTAACGGTTTTTGAAAATGAACGAGATCGCTCACGGGCGAAAGATTAAATCCTGCTGCTGCTGCTGCTGCTGCTGCTGCTGCTGCTGCTATTGCTATTGCTATTGCTGTGCTGCTGTTGCTATCGCTGCTGCTGTTACAGGATTTTCGGCCTGAGGCCTTGTTTGCTCACCTGAACCTCGGTACCATGGAATTCTTCCATATAATGAGAGAGAGAGAGAGCGAGAGCGAGAGAGGAGGGAGAGAGAGGAGGGAGACTGTGGTTTATTATTAATTGCGTTTCCATGTTGTGTCACTCCGATCGTATAGATTCACGTGTATTCGATTAAAGCCGACGTCTTTTCTTTGTAATAAAAAAAAAAAAAAAAAAAAAAAAAAAAAAAAAAGAAGTAGAAAAGAAAAAGAACAAAAAAGAAAAAAAAATTCTTTCGTTGTACTCCGACATATGAATTAAACGAGGAAGATTAATATCAGTTAATTTAACGATTAAGTGGGCGAGAAAAGAATTTTCATCGAACTTTATAATAAAAATACATTTTTAACGAGATCGTATTTCGATTCGTTATTTTTATTTCGGTATGAAAGCAAATGCTTCGTGCGCTTATTCTTAAATATTCTTTTTTTTTTTTTTTTTTTTTTTTTTTTTTTAAATTATTTCGATGACAGAGACGAATTTACGAAAGAGTATAATTCTGTTTCGATCTTATTTAGGTATACTTTAAATGATCGTCGTCGTTTTTATTGTAAAATGATTATCCTTCGTGATGAATTTAATCGTTACGATCGAATGTATTATCGAAAGAAAAATTAATATTAAAAATAATTGTTATTAAAAGATAATCGTTATAAAAATTATTATTAAAAGTATGATTCAAACAAACGAACAAAGAAAGGAGAAAAAGAAGAAAATCCAAAATGGACCAAATGATATTAAATGACGGTCAAATAACTGAACAGGAGTGGGAGGAGGGAAAGAAAATGAGAGAAATTAAAATGTCATATCATCGATTAATAAATAATGTCGGTATTTTCGATATGCAACAGTGAATCTCTCTTTGTGTGTGTGTGTGTGTGTGTGTGTTTACGTTCTTTATTTAAATTGAATATTACAGAAATTCTTGCGTTAATTTGTCAAACGATTAAAATGCGCTTGTTAATTGACAAATCGATCGTTGAGATCCGCGAAAAAAAAACAATAATATTAATAATAATAATAATAATAATAATAATAATAATAATAATAATAATAATAATAAAAATAATAATAAAAAGAAGACAGAGGAATATAAAAAGAAAAAAGTGTGTCGACGGATTTGGAAAAAGAATAAAATTAAATACGATAGAAAAAAGGGATGGATGGATGGATGAATGGATGAATAGATAAACGAGTAAATAAATAGATAAAAAAAAGAGAACTAGAGAAGAGATAGAAAATTTTTTTCGCATAAGTCGATTAAGTTGGCCAATAATGATGAATATTATAAGATGTACAATATCCTTCGTAATTCTCGATTAGAATACAAATTCGAGACGACGATATAAAAATCGGAGAAAGGGAACTTGTTCGATACGAGCCTGTATATTTCTAAACGTCGTGATATTAAATTAGTCCGAAAAGAATTTAAAAAAAAAAAAAAAAGAGGAACAAAAGAAAAGGGAGAGGGAAAGAAAAAACATTTTCATTACTTGCCAAATCGACTCTATGAAGGGGTAGGTAAAAGCATCATCATCCCTTTCCGAAACAACACGCGCCCGCACAAGAGCACACGCGCGCAAAGAGAGATAAAGACGCACGTGCGTAAACAAACATAGAAGAAGTCTTCCACAATGCTTTTTAGAATACAACAGAAAGAGAGAGAAAGAGAGAGTACATAGACTAGAGTATTAGATAAAGAAAGATAGAATGGACAGAACTAGAGAGAGAGAGAGAGAGAGAGAGTACATAGACTAGAGTATTGGATAAAGAAAGATAGAATGGACAGAACTAGAGAAAGAGAAAGAGAGAGAAGAGGAAAGAAAGGTGGAAGGGAGAGGGTGGAGGAGGAGGAGGAGGAGGAGGAAGAAAGTAGAAGGGAAGGAGAAAATTTCGTAAATTGAATTGGCCTTTCCCTGGAGGGTGTCGGTGCGTCTGTCCACCATATTGATCGTGGAGGCGGTAGGCACCCTGCCCTGCCTCTACATAGACACAGAGAGAGAGAGAGAGAGAGAGAGACACGTAGACATATACACCGAGAGAGACGTAGACATACCGAGAGAGAGAGAGAGAGAGAGAGAGAGAGAGAGAGAGAGAGAGAGAGAGAGCTGTTAGAGGAGGGCTCTTTCGAGGGTAGGAGAGTGGCTTTCACCCTCCTGGTCCACAGAAGAGGATGAAGAGGAAGGGGGTTGGTTGAAGGGTGCCGATGCTGCCGTTGCTGTTGCCGTTGCCGTTGCCTCTGCTGCTGCTGCTTCTGCTTCTGCTTTTGCTGCTGCTGCTTCTGCTGCTGCTGCTGCTGCTGCTGCTGCTGTCGGTGGCGTACACGAGGGTGAGCAAGAGGCGGTAGTGGCTTCGGTGATGGCGGTGGTGTACGGGGTGGGAAATGAGGAGAGGATAGCAGAACAGAGAAAGAGAGATAGAGATATATATATATATATATATATATATATATATATATATATATAGGGAGAGAAAAGGATATAGTAGATGGATGGATAGATAGAGAAGAAAGAGGGAAAGAGAGAGAGAGAGAGAGAGAGAGAGAGAGAGAGAGAAAGGGGTGGTTGAAAAGGGATGGGAGATGAGGGACGACTCCGGGTGGCGTTGGAGCCGACACTCACGGGTGCCGCCGTTACCATGGCTACCACCACCCTCGCTGTGAACAAGCCCTCCACGTCATATTGGCATAGTATATTCCCCGCACCATGAAGCCAAATAATCTAACGGGTGTTCACGTTCGAACCTTTTCATATATTCAAATTCATCATGATTCTTTTGTTCTCTCTCTCTCTCTCTCTCTTCTTTTTCCTCATTTTTGCTTTTCTTTCTTTATTTCTTTCTTTCTTTTTTTTGTTGTTTCTCTTCTCTCTCCTTTCTTCCTCTTTTCTTCTTATTAATTCGTTTTCTTTTTTTTTTTTTTATTCTCCTCCTTTCTTCGCTCGTTATCATCATCCCGAAATTATTATTATCATCATCCTCTCGATACGATTAATTGTCCCGTACTTCTTTGGTCTTTTAGTTTTTTCTCTGCTTCGTTTTTACCCCCTTCCCTCCCCCCCCTCTCTCTCCCCCTCTCTCTTCCTCTCTTTTTGGTTTTCGTTTTGTTGCTTCGTTCGTTCTATTCTCCTGTTCCTTTTTCTTTCTTCCTTCTTATTTTTATTTATTTTTCTTTTTTTTTTTTTTTCTTTCTTTTTCTTTCTTTTTCTCTTCTTCTTTTCTTCAGGTTTCCAAGAAATCATCGTCTTATTTACGTACGGTCCCTCTATGCGAAACTTTTATAGTTTGTTAGTTATTTAATTATAATTAATAATTCATTTGTTAGTCAGTTAATTAGGATTCGCATTAAAATTGTCGATGGTTTCTTCTTTTCTTTCTTTCTTCTTCTTCTTCTTCTTCTTCTTCTTCTTCTTCTTCTTCTTCTTTTTTTCCTTTCTCCGAGTAGCATTTAGCGTGGAATTATAATTCCCACCAAATGTAGTTTATTAATTTTCTACCGTTCGTCCTCCTTTCCTTTTTTATTTGTTTATTTTTTCTTTTCACTTTGATTAAATTCCAAAAAATTATTTATCGTCGCGTATCGAGATAGTAGTACTCTACTTCGTCGGTTGAACAAACGAATCGCCAGAGAAAAAAAATCTTCTAAATTTTCATTTATATCTGAGAGCTCGATCGTCTCGAGCTTCGCGAATAATTTTTTTTAAACACAAAGCCGACGACGACGAAACGAACGAACGAACGAAAAGCAAAAAGGATAATACGAGTAAATCGAAAAATAGATCTTCAAAGTCGAACTCGTTGCGTTCAATGAATTTTTTTGTTTCTTTTCTTTAATTTTCTTTTCTTATAATATATAATAGAATAATATATATCGTTACATTATTAATTTATATTTGATAAATTAGATTAAAGGCAAGCTTTGTAACTTGTACACGGGGTATATTCGAGTGAAAAAGTAATAAATAGTATTTGGAGAGCGTGAGAGTAAGAGAGAAAGAGAGAGAGAGAGAGAGAGACAGAGAGAGAGGGAAAGGAGAGAGAGATTTACACGATGATTCGTGAACCACGAATGAAGTTATTTTGATCGGTATCTCTCCCTCTCCCTCTCCCTCTCTCTCTCTCTCTCTCTCTCTCTCTTTATACAATACTAGTCCTTTGTTCAGGATCGCACGTGTTCACTCAAGGATATTGCTACTCGTTGGTCATGTTCATCTATGAACGGCTTCAATGTTGACTAGGGGATGAAAACAACGGAGTGTTTCCGAAGTCAGGATACCTGACATAATGTGACGTAATTTAAAAAGAAAAAAAAAGAAAAAAAAAATATATATATATATATATGAGCAAATATATTTCATTCGATTCAACATTTAATATCCTTCCTCGTCTAATGTCCACTTAATATAACTGTATATTTGTATACAGTGAAAATGCGTGTGTACGTTGATAGAAAAAAAGAAAAAGAGAGAGAGAGAGAGAAAAAATAAGAGAATTCTATAGGGAGTTATCGAAGGATAAAATGATCTAAGCGATTACATCATAAGTCGCCTGCCAATATCATGGAATTATTGTCGAATGAAACAGAGAAAGATTAGAGAAAGATAGATGGATAGATTGATAGATAGATAGATAGATAGATATATATATAGAGAGAGAGAGAGAGATAGATGGATAGAATTCGATATAGGTGTCTTCAACATTGAAAATCTCCCGATAATCCTAATCAAGATATCACGATTTTAAAAGATACATTTCCATTACTATCGTTTCCATTCGCCGATAAAAATATTGATACTTTATCTGTCAACGAGTGTTTGAAAATTTATATCGCGTTGAAAAAGAGAAACAAAAAAAAAGAAAAAGAAAGAGAATTAAACTGACGAATAAATGAATCGATTAATATATCAATGAATGAATAAATATTAATAAATAAATAAATAGATAAATAAATAAATATAGGAAAGAGATAAGTAGAAATTATGATTTATCGGGGTGGGCCGTTTTCGTTTCTAATCGAACGAAATATAATAAAGGAATCGTCTCTAATCGGAACTTAGGATCGATCCACTAATCCTCCCTCGATTCTTCGTAAAAGTTCCCACCTTACCCTCCCTCCCATACCCTCCCATAAAACTCTCGACGAAAGAGTACTTCTCTCAATTTTTATTTTTTCTTTTCTTTTCTTTTCTTTTCTTTTCTTTTCTTTTCTTTTCTTCTCTTTTTCTTTCCAATCCGCGTGAACCGAGAACACCCCGAAATAATAAATGGAAAACAAACAAACGAATAAGAAAATGATGCAACGAAACGAAAGAAGACGAGAAAATAGCACGGAGTTAAACTTAACCCTCCTTCCTTCGTCCCTCCCCCTCCCCATCCCCTCGCCGCCCTCTTAAGAAGAAAAGTCCGGTAAGAAAAAAGGGGTTGAGGTACGAAAGTAATGAATGTCGGTCGACCAGGGACAATGAAAAATTGTTCTACGCCAAAAAACGAAAAAAAAAAAAGAAGAAGAAGAAGAAGAGGAGAAGGAGGAGGAGGAGGAGGAGGAAGAAATAAAGATAAAAATAAGGATGAAGAAAGAAAAAAAAAAAAAAGTAGGGATAAGTAGAAAAGTAATGATGAGGAAGAAGAAAAAATAAAGGTACGAGCGAACGAACGAACAAAAAATAGACGGGGTTATATAATAGCATGCGTACGCGTAAGAAGGTAAGAAAGAAAAGAAGTTGGAAAGAAAGAATGAAAAAAAGAAAGAAAGAAAGAGAGCTAAGAATGACAGCTAGTACGAGGTGTTTTCTCGTTGCTTTCTCCTCGCGGCTAGAACGAGGATGATGATGGTGGGTAGTAGCGCAGCGGTGATGGCGGTGGTGGTGGTGATGGTGGTGGTGGTGGTTCGTGGTGGTGGTTACGGAAACGGCTCTGGTTGTTGGCTGTGGTAGGTTGAAAGTGGGGTGGCTAGTGGTAGCATGAGATAGCTAGCTAAAAAGAGATAGATAGATAGATAGATAGATAGAGAGAGAGAGAGAGAGAGAGAGAGAGAGAGAGAGAGAGAGAGAATGAGAGGGATGGAATACTGGCAAAGCGAGGCTCATTTCGTCGGCGGTGGCGGCAGAGATGGTGCAGAGGCAGTAGACTCCCCGTCCACCTCCTCCCCCCTTCATCATAGTCACTCACCCGTTCACAACCCCGTTCGTTCTATCCTATCCGTCCAGGAACGTGACTGTGGGAGGGTGGTTTGAATCAGGGGTGGAACGTGGAACGCCTGGCTGGCGACATTATTAGACGCCCCCGGTGAGTCAGTGAGCGAGTGAAGTGAGCCCAGGGACGTATGATGGCGCTGCAACTGAGGAGAGGGTTGAGGGGTTGAGGGATTCGAGGGGTTAGAGGGTTGCTACCACTACTTGCTTGCTTACTTGCTTGCTTGCTTGCTTGCTTGCTAGCTTGCTTGCAAGCTTGCTTGCTCGCTTGCTGCTATTCGAGAGGGAGGGAGAGAGAGAGAGAGAGAAGAGAGAGAGAGAGAGAGAGAGAGAGAGAGAGAGAGAGAGAGAGAGAAAGGAAGAGTAATAGTAGAATGAGGAGTAATGAGAAGAAAAGACGCGATGCTGGGTGGTACTGATGGTGGTGATGATGGTGCGATGGTGGTGGTGGAGGTGGTGGTGGTGGTGCTGCTGCAGCAGCTTCGCCATCACTACCGAGAGATATCGCACGATGAATGAGAAGGAGGAAGAAAAGAGAGAGAGTGAGAGAGAGAGAGAGAGAGAGAGAAAGCAAAAAAAAAGACGTACCAACGCAAAAAAAAAGAGGAGTATAAAGAAGGAGAGAGGGAGAGGGAAAAAAATGAGGAAGAGATGCCCGCAATTTTCGCCTGCATACCTTGCCTCCCTCGTTTATACTCTCTACTAGCTTGGATTAATCCGAAGAACGTACCGTGTTATCCCTGTATATATATATATATATATATATATATATATATATATATATATATATATATATATATATATATCTTTTTGATATCTCGCTTATTACGACGAACGAGAACGTCTCTCTTTGTTTCGCTTATTGAACATTCGCGACGTTTTGCTAATGAACTTTAAGCTATTTTATTATTAAAGTATATATATATATATATATATATATATATATGTATGTATGTACATACGTATATAATTGAATGTAAATAGATTAAAAATCATTCGATGCAAACGTCCACCTGTATTTTGTTGTTATCGGAATTCACATTGTTTTGATATTTTAATTTAATCAAGTTTCATTTAAACCATTACGTAGTACCATGTATTGTAAGAATATTTATGACGAATGAGGAATATTTTTTCTTTTCTTTGTTCTTTTTCATTTCATTTCATTTCATTCCATTTCATTTCATTTCATTTCATTTCATTTCTACCGCGTGTGTCATAACAAATCGATGCAATACCAAATGCATTTATTAATGCATATGCACATATATGCATATGTGATACATATGATAAATATGTATGGGTATCATTGTCCCGTGGATTCATCAAGCACGTAATTTCACAGTAATTCATAGGTAAAATAATGTGAAACGAATTCGAGACCCTTTTCGAAATTTCATAAACGTGAAAATTATCTTTCTCGGGTGATAAATGGGAGGGAGGAATTGTTTGGTGACGTTGGCGAAAGGAGGAGGAGGTGGAGGATATGTAATGTAATTAAAAAATTATTGACCAACAAGTGTCTCCCTGCGATATATTCTTCTATATATTTATCTCGGAAAGTTTATTTTACGTTGGGATTATTTTTTTATTAACGATAAGAAAAAAGATTTTTAATTGTGTCGCTTTAATTAATTTATTTTTTATTAATTAATTAATTAATTTATTTATTTATTTATTTATTCATTCATTCGCATAAAATATCACATCGACTCTACTCTTTATGATTAATAATCAAGGAACGATGTATAAACGTTTATTATAATTATTGTTTTTCAATTACATTAAATTAAATTTGATAAGAAGAATTTTAATGCGAGTAAAAACAAAATTTTCTCTCTCTCTCTCTCTCTCTCTCTCTCTCTCTCTCTCTGTATCTACAAAAATGGATTTATTACGAGAAATTGTTCAAAATGACGACCGGGACAATGGCTATCGCGAAAATGCGAGCTCGTATCGGAGTGAAAACGTATCGCCGCGATTTTTTTTTTTTCGTTCTTTCTTTTTATTTTTCAAATCATTTTTTATCTTTCTCTCTCTCTCTCTCTCTCTCTCTCTCTCTTTTCATTTTTTTTTTTTGCCAAATCGGACACATCGCGCTGGATGTTCCTTTCGTCTGTAAAAATCGAAGTACGTGAAAATACGATACGCAAATTTATTTACCGACTTAAATTAAATTCCCCCAGGTGCTTTATATCGGAGTTATATCGACTTTTTAACAGAATCAAATGTACAAGTAATGATAACTACAACAATAATAATAACAATAATAACAATGCTAATAATGTCGAAAGAAAGAAAAGGTAAGAAATAATAATTACGGACGACAATTATCGATCAGCGTGTAGAAGTGTGAATTTTTGTTAATAAACTTATATCGTTAAGGAGTACGATCTCGTCTCGTGAAGGGGTTGGGAGGGGGTTGGACGAGAAAGGGTGGCAAAGGGGATGTCGGTCCAGGTAGCACCACACTTTTCTCCGATCATTTTATTCGATAGCGAGACGACATTTGTGTGATATTCCCGTTAAAATATATTTACATACGTACGTACGTACGCGTATAACATATTTATCTTGCACACACACACACACACACAAATATATATGTATATATATATATATATATATATATATATATATATATATATCAGGAAGAATTAAATGAGAGCGGACACACGCTATCGGAGAGTTATGTATTTATAAATTAAATTTAATCAGCCGTAAACGTTCGTCTCGATCAACGTCGAGCAACACCGACATTCACCGCAATCATCCATTCCGTGTCGTCATCATCATCATCATCATCGTCATCGTCATCGTCATCGTCATCATCGTAGTCGTCAACGTTCATGTTTGCTCAAAACAATCGTTTCGTTTACATATCGGTGTACATGCGTACTGTACGTTCAACAAAACGTTTCCCATTTACACGGTGAGTAACAACAATTAGAATCATTATCGCACACCGTTCATTATCGTCCAACATCGAAAGGATATTTTTATTCTTTTATCGCAGTTATTTCTCTCTCTCTCTCTCTCTCTCTCTCTCTCGTTCTTTCTCGTTCTCTTTCTCTCGCCGTCGTCTCGTTGATTAATTCAAATATTTTAATGGTTGAACGAAATGGAATTGTTTGCGAATGAAATCTTTTTAAATCGACATTTCTTTTTAGTTCTCTTTTTTCTTTTTTTTTTTTTTTTTTGCCTCTATTTTCTTTTTCCCTCTTTCTTTCCTTCTCCCTTTGCGTCTCATCGTTCTCGTCGTTTAGAAACCAATCTAATGTCGTTCGTTTCACCGTCCGTGTCTTTCTCTTTTTTTCTTTTTATACGGACGAAAGATCGAATCGAACGGTTTAGAGACTATTCACGAGAATTCGAACTCTAAATATTAATACGAACGAAATTGGATCAGAGGAGGGGGGGGGGATACGTACGTCTAATTTTATTGTCCGACGTTGAGAAAAAGAAAAAGAAAGAAATAAATAGTAATAATAAAAAAAAAAAAAAATAAAAAAAAGTAAAAAAACAGCCGACAAAACTTGATCTGTCGTTTGATGTACCATCGATTTCGAAATGATCAATTGAATCTAAACGTGTTCTATAATAGGATCCTATAATCCAAAACGTTTCTCCTCCGATATCTGTCGGCTTGGTGGAAGTATCGAAAGAAGAAGAAGAAGAAGAAGAAGAAGAAAAAAGAAAAAAGGAAAACATAAAACAATCCGAAAAGTTGGTCGTCGAGTGGGAAAATTCGAAACTCCGCTTTCCCATTGTTCGTTTTCTTTTTTTTTTTCTCTGCATCTTTTTTTTTTTTTTTCTTTTTTTTCTTTTCTTTACATAAACGAGAGCAAAGCGTATTCGGTGTTGTAGCGAGGAACGGATCTAACCTCTCTCTCTCTCTCTCTCTCTCTCTCTCCTCCTCTCTCCCTCCCATACCATCCTGGCAAACCTACCACCCACTTTCCCCACTACGAATGTGGGCTCGAAACTTTCACCGAGTCCTTGTAATGGAAAGAGAAAGAGAATGAGAAAGAATAAGAGACGGTAAAATAGAAGAAAAGAGGAGGAAGAGGAGGAGGAGGAGGAGGAGGAGGAGGAGGAGGAGGAGGAAGAGGAAGAGGCAGTTTGATGGTGGCTCGCTTAGCGTTCTTATTCCCGAAATTAAACGGCCGTCGTCGTTGCTCGAAGCAGAAAAAGAGAGTCATTCTCTCTCTCTCTCTCTCTCTCTCTCTCTCTCTCTCTCTTTCTCTCCCTCTCCCCAG
>OU426857.1:2157500-2162500 GCA_911387685.1 Dolichovespula media | reverse complement strand
GATGAGGTTTACCGGAGGAAAAAAAAGAAAAAAAATTATGTACAAGGATCACAGACATTCGAACAAATCGTTCGAATCTCTCTCATCCCGTTATTCAATCTTATCGTACAAAACTTATCGTCCGTCCGATCGTATTCGTCAAAGAAAAAAAAAAAAAAAAAAAGGAAATTCGACGTACCCCTCGAGTCAATCTTTAAATCCGTCCAAAGTCGACAAGTTAATAAAATGAAACGAAAAGAAAAATAAAGAAAGGAATAAAATGAAAGGAATGAGAAAAAGAACCCCCAACCTCCCGGAAAAAGAGAAGAGAATAGAAAAGAAAATCTTGAAAGAAACTATACAGGGTAGTAAACAAAAGCAGATCTCAAATCTCGATCTAGATCTAGATCTAGATCTAGATCTCGATATCGTCCCAAATCGATGTCATCAACATCGTCGTCCTCGTCCTCGTCCACGTCCACGTTCACGTCCACGTCCAGGTCGTCGTCGTCGTCGTTGTAATCATCGAGTTCTCCTAAGTCCATGACAAGTCGAGGTTTCTCCCTTTAGGAAGAATTATAGAGGAAAAGGGAGGGGGCGAGTGGGGGAGGAGGAGGAGGAGGAGGAGGAGGACAAAAGGGATTAGAAAAAATATTAAGGAGATGCCGACAGAGTCGTCGTCGTCGTCGTCTTAGGTCGTAGCACGCGTGAGAAAGACCGGCAAACGGGCCGACAGAGAAAAAGATGGATACAACCGAGAAATAATAAGGGAGGATAGAAAGAATGAACGAAGGAAAAAGAAAAAGAGGGAAAGAAAGGAAGAAAGAGAGAGAGAGAGAACATATCATATACGAAACGTGAGTGCGAGGGAGGAGAAACGAAAACGATTCCGTCGTCGGCACGTGTACGCGGGGTTAAATAATAAAAAGGCTTACCAGCGAAGTTTCCTCATCCTCCTCATCCTCCTCTTACTCCACCACTACCACCTCCACCTCCTCATCCTCCTCCTCCTCCTCCAACGACGACGACGAGGACGACGCGCGCGGACTACTACTTGCGGGATTTCAAAAGCGGAACCGCCGGCTGTCGCGATACGGATCTGACCAATCATAAAAGCCGCATAATGGCCACTTATTCATTCAATCTAAAGTACACCAAACAAAAGCGGAAATTAGTCAGGTTCGTTATGCTTATTAATTGACTGACGTTTCCGTCATATTATTCTCGAAGGATGAATCGAGAGTTCCCGTTGCGCGCGGCCTCCCCCCTCCCCCCTGCCTCTTCGAGGGGCATTACCTTACCGCCCCTTTTTCCCTAACCTCCTCGTCATCCCCGTAACCCCTAGCCTCCCTCCTCCTCATCCCCCTCCTCCCTCACCCCATCGCAGCCGCCACCTTCCTTCCAATCGCTCCTGCGTGACCTTCTTTTTTCCCGGTCTTGTACTTTCTCTGTATACCTATATATATGTAAACTAAAGAAAAAAAAGATATATATATATATATATGTATAAACTCAAGAAAAAAAAATACGCACGCACATATACATATGTATTTTAGTTTCCTAAAAAACAAAAAAAAAGAAGGAAGGAAGGAAAAAAATGTCGAAGGAGTTTGGATGTCTCCTGATTTTCTTGGAATCTTCTTTGTTCATTTATTTTTATTTTACTTTTATTTTACTTTCTAGTTTATTTTATTCTTTCGATGAAAAACGTTAGAAATAAAAAGGAAAAAAGAAAAAGGAGAAGAAGAAGATAGAGGAAGAATTGTGTTATTATATGTGAAAAGAAAATGAAGGTGATAATGGTGGTGGTGGTGGTGGTGGTGATGATGGTGGTGGTGGTGGTGGTAGTGATGGTGGTTATAAATGACGTTTTCGTCCATTGCATCAGGGAAGAATTTAATGTCACCATTCGTCGTTATAAAATGGCGTCCGATATTTGTTAGGGTCGATCGAAAGGGCCTAGAGGGATGATTATAATTGTAGGAATTTTGTTAATGATTCCTACCTCTTCTTCTTCTTCTTCTTCTTATTATTATTATTATTATTATTCTCCTTCATACCAATCAATCGTAAAAATGCACCCTTTAACTTTAACATGACAACCTTCCTTTACTCGGCAACGTTAATTCTCGAAGGAAGAAGGGATGAAATATAAAAGAGGGCGTGGTGATATTCTGCAGCTGTGCATTCACACACTCACACACACACACACACGTAACACACAAACACACATACGTAAAATCTTTTTAAGATTCATACGTACGTACCTATGTACGTACAATGCATACATGCGTACATATATATATATATATATATATATATATATATATATATATATATTCATGTATGTACATAATACATATACGTATTTCTATTTAGAATGGTAAGTTATATTGCCAAGGGGATGATACGATACATGGGGGTGCCGAAACGCTTTCATTACACGGTTTCCCGAGGGATAATATTCTCTCTCTCTCTCTCTCTCTCTCTCGTTCTCTCTTTGCGCTATATCTCTATGGCCGTCCCTAGGGGGGTGAAATTCCGCACCATCAATCTCTGCATATATATATATATATATATATATATATATATATATATATATATAACATTGCCCGAGACGCAACCCTTCTCGTTTAGGATTTACTCCCTTACCAGAAAATCACCCTCCCACACGTATCAACCCCTTTTCGGAGTGGACCGAAATCACGGCCGAAATTGCTACGAGTTCTTTACAAAGGAGAATCGCTTCGGTTTGATCCAACAAAATGGCCACGACAAATATTCTATATTATTTTTAAAGACACGTATATATAGTCTCTTATATATTTTCTTATATATTTTCTTTTCTTTTTTCTCTTTATTTTTTTTTTTCCTAAAGTATTTTTATATATTAAACTTATCTGACAATTTGTAAATCAATTAAATTCGTTATATATATATATATATATATTTCTTCTTTCTTTCCTTCTTTCTTTTTTTATTTCTTTTTTTGTGCGTGCGTTCTCTTTCACTTTTATAACCCCTTACCCCGTGTCTTTTTTTGCGGTGTCTTCTCGAGCAAGTTTCAAGGTGGGTGACACGTTCGCAAGGACGTCGACGTCGTCTCAAACGGACTCGACGTTTCTCTTTTTTTTTTTTTTTTTATTCTTTTCTCCTTTTTTTCTTCTTCCTCGTCTTCGTCTTCGTCTTCGTTTTCGTTTTCGTCTTCGTCTTTTTTTTTTTCCTCGAGTCGGTACCCTTTGAAGATCCAATATGCTCGCCCAACTCGCGCGCGGCATTATATTGCGATCGTTTCCTCGTGCGCGCATTGCGATTAGTATTATTTAATACGCACATTGTATATAAGAAAAGGGTCCCTCTTTTTCTCGTATCAGATGTGCCGAGGGCCTCAAGACCAGTTATTAGCCTCCTGACAGGCCCCATAATCCGTTCCTCTCATAGGAGGAATGAAAAATATAATACCTATTAGCGAAGATCCTTTCAATTTGTTCTATACTCTCTCTCTCTCTTTCTCTCTCAATTTCTCTCTCTCCCTCTCTCTCTCTCTTTGCCGAGGGAATTTTTCTACGTTTGTTCTCTCTCTTTCTCTCTTTCCTTCTTTCTTTCTCTTTCTAGTCTCTTGCAGCTTTCACTCCTTTTCTATTTCTCTTTCTATAAATATATCCCTCCCTTTTTTATTATCCTCTAACTTGCGTTATCGATATTATTTTCGATCGTATCGTATATACGTACGTAAGTAAAAAATAGAAAAAAAAAGGAAATAGAAGTAAAAAAAAAAAAAAAAAAAAAACGTACGATCTAATTCAACATACAAATCGTAAATAATGTCATCTCGATCGTAGGTAGATAACAGTATTACAAAAAGTTATTTCATTACTTACATTTCTTTTTCCTTTCTTTTTTTTCTTTTTTTTTTTTTATTCTCTTTCATTCATTCGCGTACGCCATCTCGTTATTTCTATTCGCTCCAATCCATACGCAATTCCATTCCAATTTCTATTTCGTATTTATCTGTTTTTTTTTTTTTTTTTTAATTATTATTATTATTATTTATTTATTTATTTGTTTATTTATTTTTCCTTCTTTTCCTCTTTTTTTAGCGCGATAAGTTTTAACGCGCTATCGATTCATCCCTAATCGCCGAACTGTACGATCATCTACGTCCAATTTCGTTCTCATTTCTATATCTTCCAAACTTCATTTCTATCCGCACTTCTCTTTTTAATATTGATTTTTCTTTCTTTCTTTTTTTTTGGTTTCTTTTCCCCGTTCACTTTTCTTCATTTCTTTCAGGCATTCACGCAAATTTATTTCCCAATCGTCGATCTCATTCAAAAAATTGAAATAAAAAGTCTTAACGGCGAATCCATCATCCTTATTTCGATTTTTATTTCATTTACTTTTCTATTTAATATTCATCATATTCTTCTCCTCGTCCAAATTCGAACGATTAAAAATATAAAAATATATATATATATATATATATATATACGTATACATACGATGAATATTTCTTTTTTAAACGTAATTAAAATCATACGATTGAACCGTAAGAATGTTCTGTATCGAATATATTTATCATAAAAATGTAAAGTTTTAAATATAATCGTGTCTTATTTTTTGTTTTGTCTTGTTTCAGAACAAATCGAAAAGGAGCTTAAAGATTTAATGAAGCAGTCTGGTAAGCAAAGATTATTTTCTTCCCTCGTTAAATTGTTTTGTTTTATTTTTTTCCCTTTTCTTTAAAAAAAGCATATCTTCGATTTTTCTTCCTTCTCTTTTTCTTTTCATTTTTCTTCTTCCTCTTCTTCTTCTTCTTCTTCTTCTTCTTCCTCTCGTTTTCTTTTCCCTTTCTTTTTCTTTATTTTTTTTTTCTTTTTTTTTTAACCTCCTCCCCACGTACCGTTCCCGATTCGAAAACATTATACCTAGGAAAATGGGTGAATAGTCTCGAATTTCCGGATCCCTGCGTTCATTGTGCCTAGTCGATAGTCGAAAGGCGGCGAACGGGCAAAAATATT
>OU426857.1:2110000-2155000 GCA_911387685.1 Dolichovespula media | reverse complement strand
TTTAAATCGATCTTCTATATTTCGATTCTATGCTAATCGAGAGACGCCCAAAAATTAGACCAACCGTGCGTGTTTAGAAAGCCAATCTTTTTGTTTACGCAGCATTCCTTCCTTTCTCTCTCTTTCCTTGTTTTCTTCTCATTTTTTCCTTTTTCCTTCCATTTTTCTTTTGTTTTCCATTTTTCTACATCTCTTTTACGTTCTTCCATATGATCAAGGATACATATCAAGTAAGGTTTAAGAACAGATTTTCGTTCTAATCAGTTGGAAAAAGGAAAATATGTGTGTATACGTAAAATAAAATAGTACGACGAGTGGTATGAAACTTGGAGAGCTATCTATAAACGGTATAAATCTTTCTATATTCTAATCGACATTAGAAAAGATGTAGATTTATCATCCCTTACGGTTTCTTACGATTTATTGTGCGTTATATTCGTTTTAAATACCTATTGGATATATATATATATATATATATATATATATATTGATCTCTTCCATTATATCAATATATAATGGGAGAGACGATTTGAAATAGGCAATCTTAAGGATGAATCTTTGGGTGAAAAAAGGATTGCATTTACTTCGGAGTACTTTCGTTTAATCAACAAAACCTCTTAATGGCTGCTTCTCGCAGACGATTCATTACTTTGATTGATCTCCTTTCTCTCTCTCTCTCTCTCTCACGCTTTCTTTCCATTATCTATCATTTCTTTCGAAAACGAGAGAGAGAGAGAGAGAGAGAGAGAGAGAGAAAAAGAAACGTTCGCGTCGATTATCGATTCAATACAAAACAGAAACATGTTTTTTTCTACGCCCACTTCATTCATTATTCGCCTAATTGAAATTTAACAAATATCCATTAATTTCTCTTCCTAAATCAAATTTATCGACTGTATTACGTACATTACGATATTTTCTATGGATTCATTAAAAATAAATTTCGTTGAACGCGCAGCCGGATGATGAATTTTTGCGAATTAAAAAGAAATAATGATAATAATAATAATTAATCGGATTTCAAGGAGAACGTCAAAAAAAATAAAAGGAAAAAAAATGAAACGTAGAGTAAACTATATATATATATATATATGTATATACTTTGCGAAAACATATATGTTCTAAACGTCGTCCTAATTTTCACATTTAAGTAGAAGAAAAAAAAAAAGAAAAAAATAAATAAATAATAATGAAAGATCAAAAGTCACGATCATTAATCGAATTCAAAGGACACTAATTATGAATCGCGTTAATTCGATAATCCACGTGATCGAAATAATTCTCTCATTTTCATTCGGATATCTTACGAATGATAACGAACGGGGCGAACCTTTCGAAAATCACTTTAGGAATTAGAGAAGATTAGGTGCGGGACCATAGAGTCGTCATTTCTCTCTCTCTCTCTCTCTCTCTCTCTCTCTCTCTCTTCTCTCTCTTCTCATTTTATGGCTTTTGTCTCCGAGGAAAGAGGAGGACAAGCCCGGTGTTCGGTCGCCGAAAGCCCGCAATCTCCGCCAATTAGCGACAATTTTCGTAAATCGAGTCGTAGCCGCGAATTAATTGGTCCTCGACTTTCTTTACCACCATCACCGTTCCCCTACCCTCCCACCCTTCAACCCCACCCCACCCGTTCCCTACCTTAACCTCCTGTTATCCCTCTTTACTCTCCTCCTCTTCCTCCTTCTCTTTCTTATGAGCTAACTCGTCGAAACACTCGAAACACTCGTCCAAACCCCATTGATCAAATAATATATATATATATATATATATATATATATATATACTTATTTTTAATTTTAATTATAATTACACATATATATTTAATTACGTATATATAATTTAATAACATATATTTTCATTACATATATATATATATATATATATATATATACTCCTATGGCAATCGTAAACACTTCGACAAAACATCGAATGAATTTTTTAGATTGTATAAAAACGAAACAAAACGTAAGTAGAAAATAAAAAAAAAATTAAAATATCGTACAATCTATAAGAGAGGTAGAGGGAGAGGGAGGGGAGGGTTACACAAACACACACACACACACACACACACACACACACACACATATATATATATATATATATTTGTCCCCTTCATTCGTTCAAACGTTACCAGTATTTTCACAGTTCCCTTCACTTCAATGGTAAAAAATATATTTAAGCTGAAACATCCCTTTGGACCATCCCTTTTGGAGCGTTTAACCAACCCGTTCCCCGCCCCCCGTTCTCCACCACCACCATCGTCGTCGTCGTTGTTATCATCATCTCTATCAACCCTCAATCGCCACGTAAATCGCTCTCACGCGTAACGTTAAAAGTTTGCGTTTAATGTTCGTCGATTGAACAAATTCTCTAACGCTTTAATCAAACGGGTTAACTACGAAAATTCGTCTCTCTCCATTAGAATTTTTTTTTTGTTTTTTTTTCTTCTTTCAAACCTACTCGTTCGAAAATATTCGCGCAAAATTTCGGCAGACTAATCGACTCCCATAAACCCGTTTCTCTTCTTTGATTTTTAACTTTTTCTCCCCTTCCTTTTTATGTTTTATTTTATTTTATTTTTTTTTTTTTTTAATATCGACTTGCATATCCATATCAGTAATCAAATTGTATTGACTAAAACAAAAAAAAAAAGAAATAAACTAATTTTTTTAATCGAACGTTAAGAGAGAGAGAGAGAGAGAGAGATTACGCGTAGAAAAATTTTATGAACGATCCGTTTTTTTTCTGCATTTGAAGGAGCACGAAATTTGAAAATAATTTTCCAAAATAATTTACCCAACGAAATGACAAGTTCAACAACGTAAGATCATTATTAGCGTCAGGCCGTTATTCGTCGGCAAATATTAATGATGTTTGAAGGAGGATGATTAAAATTTGTATTAGTAAAAAAAAAAAGAAAACAAAACAAAGAAAAAAAATAATGAAAATAAAATAATAAGAAACTAATACAAGATACTAATCGACGATAGGTAACAATGGTTTCTTTCAATTTCGTTTCTTCTTATCGAAACGAAATTACGTAAGAATGAAAGAGAGAGAGAAAGAAAGAAAGAGAGAGAGAGAAAGAGAGAGAGAGAGATAAGAGGTATCTTTGAAGAAATTAATCAATGAGATAACGTAATGTCACATAATTTTAATTTATCTTTTTAAATATCACACGTGATCGTACGATCTGACTGCCGTTCACGTCCATTCAGAAATACAACGTCCGAGTATGAATGAACTCGTTTCACGTCGATCACTCTCATCTATCTCCCTCTCTCTCTCTCTCTCTCTCACTCTTTCTCTCTCTCTCTCTCTCTCTCTCTCTCTCTTTTTATCTCGTTCGTTTCACTCTCGTTCACAACGCGCATATGCTGAATAAACAAACAGTCGATTGCCGAGCATAAAGCCAACGATTCTTCCTCTTTCTTCTTATTCTTTATCTCTCTCTCTCTCTCTCTCTCTCTCTCTCTCTCTCTCTCTCTCTCTCTCTCTCTCTCTCTCTCTCTTTCTCTCTCTATCTATCTATCTATCTATCTATCTATCTCTCTCTTTCTTTTTTGATTAATTTCTTATTAAAGATAGAAATTCACTGAGCGATAATTAATCGTGATTTTAAGAACTCTCCTTTCTCTCTCTCTCACTCTCCCTTATTGAACCAGCTGCATATCTTCGAATAAAAGAGATGGATAGATAGATAGAATGATAGATAAATAGAGATAGAGAGAAAGAGAGAGAGAGAGAGAGAGAGAGAGAGAGAGAGAGTGATATGAAGACCACCCTGAATGCATTTCCGGAATTATAGTAATCGATGACACACAGTCGATGATCTGTCCTCGTGCAGCTGTGAATTCAACTTCTCTCTCTCTCTCTCTCTCTCTCTCTCCTTCTTTTTTCCTTATACAGGGTGTAACTTTCTGAAATCAGGTCGTCCGTTTATCTCGAACTATTCCGTGTTAATGTTAATGTAATTGTCTTATATATATATATATATTTATTTATTTATTAATGATATAAATATTCTAATTCTTATTTTGTTAATTTTATTTCGAATCAAATAATCGATCGAATAACAATAGGAAGAATGTTAACGATTGATCATTAACGAATTGCATTCATTTATTTTCTTGTTGTTTTTGTTCACTTTCGTTTCACACTTTTTATATTATTTACATATTACTTCAACATTCTCACGTATATATATATATATATATATATATATATATTCCACGAACAAATAATTAAATGCCGTTAACAGACATAAAAGAAGACATAAAACATAGAGACATAGAGACACGGAACTTAAACGTAGAAATGTACATATAAAGAAAAAAGTACATATACAAAAAAATATATATATATGTGTATGTATATGTATATATATATATATATATACACACACATACGTACGTATCTATATATATATATATAGAGTATAGGCTCGCGTATTCGTTCTCGAAGGATGCTATTCATCGGGAGAACCCTAGAGACGCGGGCGCGGGCTGATTGGCGAAGGGAGAAGGACGAGAAGATGGAGGGTTCGAGGGTGAGGCTAAGACAGGAGAAGCGGGACGGCGGGGGCCAATCAGAGAGCCACGGACTTGGAGGATGTCGTTGCCAGGCAACGAAACACACCCCAACACCCGAGGGGAGAAAACCCCCTGAGGCAACTCTCTCTCTCTCTCTCTCTCTCTCTCTCCCTATCTCTCTATATCTCTCTCTATCTTTCTCTCTCCACTTTTCGGTCTCTCTTTAACGTAGAGCATCGATACAGTCGGTGCCGAAAGTTATCGCACCCTTGAGAGCAGCCCTTTTTCGTCGACCCTGCCGCACGGAGATTCATTTCTCTTCTTTTTTCCGCAAGCGGATGCTCACGGACAATTAAGCCACCACTGATGAGTCAAATGAAGGGAGGAAGTTTGAAAGTGAGAAGAGAAAAAGAGATAGATGGATTGTGATCGATTGATGGATTGATGGATTGACGGATGGACGGATGGATGGATGGTTGGATGGTTGGATAGATAAAATTGATAGATGAATCGAGAGGGAGAGTGAACTTTCTCTTTGCTACTTTTTAAAAATATCAGTTTTAAATAAAACTATATATAATAACAAGTGTGTGTGTGTGTGTGTGTGTGTGTGTGTGTGTGTGTGTGCGTATTTTGTTATAAAAGATATAATAATAAATGAGAATAAAGATATAACAATAATAATGATTAGCTCGGATTAATGTGCAATGTGTATATATGCGCGCGTGTGTCTATCGATTATTATTACTTCGTTGCAATAATTATTAAGCACGTATCAATGTGTCCAATGAAGAGGTATAAATGGTGAAAAGAGAAAAAGAATGGGGATAGTGAGTTGTGGAGATGAAGGAACGAAAAGCGAGAAATTTGTTGGCTTCTTACAAAAACGTAACGTTCCAAAATACGAACATTTTGATAATAGCAATCAAAATAATAATAATTATTATTATCGTTATTATTATTATAATTATATGGACAGATTGAGTAATAATAATTTTAAAGTCAGGTTTTATTCGATACGTTTCATAGGTTAAATCATTCGAATAATTGGTATAATTACGTAGATTGTAATAATCGTAATCAGACGAGCGAGCTACGAGTCGAAACTTTTTTTTTATAGGACTTCTACTCCTTGAAATAGAATCTTTTCTATTTGTGTTTTTTCCTTTTCTTTTTTATTATTATTATCATTATTATCACAATTTTTGTATTTTGTTAAAATAAGACTCGAAACTATAGAAGCATGTCTCTTAATTATATATTCTCTCTCACTCTCTTATTCTCACTATCCCTCTCACTCTTCGTCTATCTCCGTCGATATATTTATAACATAGATCCAGAGGAATGGTTTGAATAGAAATATTATGATCTCTCGATCACATCATGATCCGCCTGGCAAATAGAATTTTTCCTTTCTGTACCTTTTTCAAATCCCTTTTAAAACTCAGCTCGTTTATCGAAAGCCGATTATATACACGTAAACGTACACGTACAAATACAAAAACACACGAACGCACACATATCAAGCCAATTGGAAGATAGCAATTGTCATTGAACGATCATTCCCATTTTTCTGACTCCTTAAATCGTAGGAAAAGGATTAAGATGCTTCATCCTTTGAATTCTTCCTTTTTTTATCTCTCCTTTTCAATCCTTCCTTCTAAAGTAGACCTTTAGACCCTATATATATATATATATATATATATATATATATATATCCTATCTCTTTCTCTCTTTTTTCACCAACGAGAGGATTAAATCGTTCTATTGATCTTTCTCAATAGATCCCTCGATCCTTTCACGTGCCAACAGGAGCACAGCCACTGTTTTGACATTCGTCTCTCTTCCTTCCTTCCTTCCTTCCTTCCTTCCTTCCTTTCGTTTCGTTGAGCTATTTAATCCTTTCAATTTTTTTTCTTTCTCCTCTCTCTCTCTCTCTCTCTCTCTCTCTCTATTTCTCTCACTCACTCACTCACCCACTCTCCGCCCGTCTGTCTCGGTATGCGTAAAAAAAAAAAAAAAGAAAGAACAAATCCCTCTGAAAAATCTTACAAACATTTATGAAAACTTTTCAATTCCCCTCGTCAATTCGTTTTGCTTATTAATCCATTTATTTCTTTTCTTCCTTTTTTTTTGTTTTTTTCTTTCTCTTTTCTTTTTAGAAACCATGGACGACAACAATCTCGACCGTCGAGACGACGAACGTACAGCGGAGAAAGAAGACGATGGTAAGATGATATGAATATTTATTTATTTTTCGTATAGAGAACTGAAAGGAAAAAAAAAAAAAAAACAAGGTGTCAAAAGTTGCTCTTACGCGATGTAAAAAAAAAAACAGAAAAGAAAAAAAAAAAGAAATTAATTACTACTCCTTCTCTCGAGCTACGACATTTGAAGCTTGCGATTCGCAAGTTTTGTAATTGGAATAAAAAAAAAAAGGATATAAAAAATAAACGAAAATGAAAGAGAAGAGAGAGAAGAAAGGAAACGGAAAGATATATATATATATATATATATATATATATATATGTCTCACGACATATAAACTAATTTTTTTTTTCTTTTAATATCATCTAAACTTTTGACTCCGACACTCAGAGGATTTTAGAAATCTTTCAACACCCAATCCCTCTATCGAGATTTGTTGATGTCGTTGTTATCGTTGTCATTTTCTTCTTTTTTTTTTTTTTAATTCTTTTTTCTTTTGTAGATAGTACCGTGATCGAACCGACGAGCTCGCTAGCTTCCTCATTCGATGGATCGAAGAAACTATGCTCATCCGAAAATATGACGAATTTGGATGATACGATCAATGACAATAAAGAGTATAAAATAATTCCTTTTTTTTTTTTCGTTATGTATACACCACATACACATTTTATAATAGGGGGCGATTATAATCTCTCTCCCACCCTACCTCCCCCCCCTCCAAATTGATTCGTTTATTTGTTTGTTCACAAGGAATATACGTTTGAAAGTACCAAAGATTTATTACGGGACTCGCACCCATAAACAAATCGAACAGGTCGTGAAGGAACTCGGACGGACCAATTACAGGCACAAAAAGTAAGAAGCATTTTTATTTATTTATTTATTTTTTTCCTTCGTTATTTCAATAGTCTCGATTTAATCTATTCAATTATTCCAATTCGATTATAACAAATGATTGTAATAAATAATATTCAATAATATATAACATGAATCATAATATGTTATCATTATTGTCATAATATTTAAAAATTCTAATTAATTAGAAGATTATTTAATCTTATGTGTTTATGTAATTACATATTTACGTATATATTTATTTTTTAAAATTTATAATTAAATATATATATATATATATATACATACGTCACCTTGAAAATAATTTTCATAATCGTTAAATTGCCAACACACATTCCACGCCATATGATAAATATTTTCCATAAAAAATTGTCTGCAAACGTTTCCTATAAAAGATTCACGTTAATGAACGAATTCAACGTTTCAGAATGACCATACTGAGCAGTCGAGAACACACCTGTCTACAAAATACAACAAAGAACAAAACGGAACTATGTAACAATCTACTCGATCCCGAAAAGGTTTTATAAATTCAAATTAATAAATATCGTATGATCCATATCGATCGATCGATCGATCGATCGATCAATCAATCAATTAATTAATTAATTAACTGACCTTTATCGATCGACGTACGTACTTCATTTCTTTGTTTTTCCTTTCTTTCCTTTTTTTTTACTTTTCTCTTTTTTTTTTTCTTTTTGCTTTTTTTCAGTCATTAGGATGTATTTATTACAACGAGAAGAATAAAAAGGATCTGTCGACGTTCTCTCAATTGGAAAAAAATGGGATAGCGATGCCTTTTGATATCGAAGATCTCGTCGCAGTTGGGAAAAGGAATCAAGTTTGTCCGTACTTCGCGGCTAGAAATTTGGCCGTCGAAGCCGAGATAATATTCTGCCCTTATCAGTACATAATCGATCCTGATATACGTGAGAGTGTAACTATCATCTCGATTTTTTTTATTTTATTTATTTAGTTAATTTTTTTCCCTCATCGATTATTCAGACCCATTGACGGATGGAAGGTGATCTTTAAGATTTTTAAAGATAACATTCGTTTCTCTTTTCGCGAAGGTTCAAAGGATTGATTTGTTCGTCCGTTCTTTCCTTTCCTTCTTGTTTTTGTTTTTTGTTTTATCGATGGCATGAATTACAAAAAATAAAAATAAAAACGAAAAAGAAATGAAGAAGAAGAATGAATGTTTCATCATTAATTTATTAATATGTAATGATTTATTTTACAGATGCAAATTAATTTGAAGAATCAGGTAATCATATTGGATGAGGCTCATAATATCGAGGACATATGTCGTGCTGTCGCAAGTGTCGATTTTAGGGAAGACGAGTTACACTCGATTCTTGAAGATTGCAAAGTATTGAAATCAATGGAAACCATTGAAGAACACGATACCTACTCGACCATAATTTCTTATGTCGAGGTTCTCATCTATTTTATAAACAATATCACTCTAAGTCCAACGGTACATACACTTTACATACATTTAATTTTTTTATTTTGAATTTATTACGCTTCATATATAATCCATATTTTTCATTAATCAAAAAATAAATCATTCAACATCTTTTTTTTACTCGTTCAAAGAGATAAAACCCATTGACATTTATTTTATATTCTCCTTTATAATATATACATATATATTTTTTTGAGATTTTATTTTATTTTATTTTGTTTTATTTCTTTTTATATAATCCATATATCTCATTAATCAAACCAAAAAAAAAAAGATAAAAATAAATAAATAAATAAATGATTTAACGACTTTTTGTTACTCGTTCAAAAAAAAAAATAAAATAAAATAAAATCCATTGAAATTAATTTTATATTTTTTTTCATGTATACATGTATACATATATATATATATATATATATCTTTTTTTTTGTTATATATTTACATATATAATTAAATATACCTATACGTATAACGTTTTAGGATAAGCAAGATGAAATGATCAGTACTTATTGGAAGGGTAACGAATTGCTTGAATTGTTTAACATTCACAATATCGGTATTGTAAAAACCACTAATCTAATAAACGCCGCGCAAATGGCAATAGCCGAATTTAATAAAACCAAAGAAATTCAACGACTCGTGAAACTCGAGAGACCAACGAATAAGATTAAAACGAACATTTCGCGCGTCACCAAGATGATCCTTCAACGTTTGATATTCGCATTGAAAATGATCACTTCCGAAAATTATGCCAGCGACTATCGCGCATACATTAACGAATCTTTCGTTTACGATGTAAAGTTCAAGGTATGTAAATGTCCTTTCGCTTCCTTATCATTATTATTATTATCATTATAATTTATAAAATAATAATAATAATAATAATAATAATAATAATAATAATAAATTTAAAAATATAATCTCAAAATTCTTTTCGCTCTCATGTCGATCGTCGTCCTCTCGTTTTTTTATTTTTATAAATTCTCCTTCATTTCTCCACTTTTCCTTTTCTCTTCCTCCTCCCTCTTCTTCTTCTTCTTCTTTTTCTTCTTCTTTTTCTTCTTCCTCGTTTTAGATCACAGACGATACTTGGACGTCGTCGCAAAGAATCGGAAAACGTTTGAGAAGTCTAAAATTGATATGCATGAATCCTGCCGTAATCTTTGCTCCTTTGGCACGTGAAGCAAGATCGATCATTCTGGCATCGGGTACCCTAACTCCTACGACTTCCTTTCAAAGCGAACTTGGCACGAAATTTGCCCATATACTTACCGCCAATCACGTGATCGATAGCGAACAAGTTTACGTCACGTGCGTACCAAAGGGACCGACTGGCGTACCATTGAAAGCCAATTATCAAAACGTTAATAGCTGGAATTTTCAGGTAATTTCTTTTTTTTTTCTATTTTTTCCCCCCTTTTTTCTTTTTTTTTTTTTTTATTCAATAATTACAAATCTTTCCTCTTCTCTTCTTTCTTTCTTTTTTTTTCTTTTTTGTAGGTATAGGGGGATGTTCTTATTTTTTGTATACAGCCACACTATTGTATATCTAAATTAAATTAACAAATTTTTATAATAAATCGTTCGTTGTCCGATAAAACGTACGATTTCACGTTCGTTCGTTTTTATACGAGCTTTGTTTAAATCATTTTACGTATCTTCTTTTTGTCAATTTCGGAGAGAACGAAAAAAAGAATTATCCTCAAGGACGCCGTCTTTTTTAATTCAGCTAAACTTTACCGTGGACAATATTTTGTTGTATAATTTTTTTTTTCTTTTTTTTAATTATTCCCTTTACGACCTGATACAATTATATAACTTAAACCCAATGATATACATATACATATACATATATATATATATATATATATATATATATATATATATATATATTTTTTTTTTTTGTTTTCAAAGGATGAGCTTGGAAAATTATTGTTAAACGTTTGCCAATCGATACCGCACGGAGTGCTATGCTTCTTCTCGTCTTATTACATGATGAATAATCAAATAAAAAGATGGAAGAACAACAATTATTGGGAGAAGATGGAAAGGTACAAACGTATATTCGTAGAGCCACGAAACGGTAACGATCTTGGACAAATGATGAGGGAATATCGCGAGGCCATCGAGGAAACGTCATCTTTAATAGATTCTAAAAACTCCGAAACATTGTCCGGTGCAATTTTATTTGCAGTTTTCCGTGGCAAAGTAGCCGAGGGTACCGACTTCACCGATAACGAGGCACGTTGCGTATTGACGGTGAGTGGTATCAAATCCGAACGATTTAACGAAAGCAATAATAACTTATTATTATTATTATTATTTAAAAAAGAATACTCCGCAGCAATTTCGTCGAGGATGTTTTATGAAAAAAAAAAAGAGATCCTTGAAAATACATTTATTCCTTTGTTTTCTTTTTTTCTTTTAGTTTGCTCTTTCGCGTTGTTTTCGTTTCGTTGTAAAAAAATGGACAGAAAAATAAATAGATAAATAATCCTCGAATAAATTCACATGGAAAAGTCAAAATACGTTTTGAAGTCGATAAATATATACAGGGTGTTTCGGTTAAAGGAGGCCGCCTGTTTAACATACATAACATTATACTATTCATAACATACCTCTTTTTAAACCATTCAAAGTATCATTAAAAAACAAAGAAAATATTTAGGCGGCCTTCTTTAGCTGAAACACCCTGTATATATATTATAACTCGAGTAGCATTGACGATAAACGAACCAACAATTATTCGATTATGCATACGTGAGTATCGTGAATCTGTTTTTTTTATTTATTTATTTTTTTTTGTTAGATCGGCATACCGTACCCCGTAAGGCAGGATCCAGAGATACAATTGAAATGGAAGTACAACGATGAAAATTCATCGAAGGGTTTGTTAAAGGGCTCGGAATGGTATACCGTACAAGCTTTTAGAGCATTGAATCAGGCTGTAGGTCGATGTATCAGGCATAGAAATGATTGGGGCGCTGTTCTCTTGGTGGACGAAAGGTTTGTTATAAATTTGTTTTCAATTATCATTCTTGTCCTTCAATTGAAATTTCCATTAACGCCACGGATGTTATTTCTTCATAGATTTCAGACTCCGGAAAATATTAATCATTTACCAAAGTGGATCAAAATGATGGTGAGAGAGCTTTATAAACGATCGCGTCAGTTATTTATTTAAACTTGACGAATTGTTTGATATTATTATATACAATTGTTTTCTTTCGTTATCTTTCTATATTATATATATAGTGGAGGAAGAATTCGGGGGTCAATCTTATCAAGGAACTAGAAAGTTTTGTTACGAAGAGAAAGATTCCAAGATGGGAAGAAGATACGTAAGAAGATCGTTCGTTCATTGGTTTGTTTGTTTTTATTTATTTGTTCGTTCGTTTTTTTTTCTTTGTAATCTCTTTTTCCTTTCTTTTTTTTTTTTTATACAATTAAGACTCGTCGCCCTTTAATTAATATTAATTTATCATGTGAAGTGTATTTTTATACAATCTTCATTGGCTCGATTTAATTATGTTTCAACAATATTTTTTAGTTAACAACTTCTTGTCAAGCGTCACACGTATAACAGATCCTTTTCTTATCTGCTCGAGTATTTTTCTTTTTATTTTTTTTATTTTTTTTTTTTTTTTTTAGTATTATCTCTTTTTTTGTTTCATTGTAATTATTACTACTTTTATAAATGTATTTTCAATTAAAAGAGGATCTTTCGTTCTCACGTATTTTTCATAGATACTTTTCAAACGACCTAGCGTCCTATCAAGCGTCATTAGTATCCCTTTTCTCGATCAATCTCAATTGTTTCTTCTTCATTCTCTTCAGTTTGGCGGTATTTTTAATCTGCAATATTACAGAAGGAAATAATTACGATAACGTTGTTATTTTAATCGATTAATTTGAAAAAAAAAAGAAAGAAAGAAATAATTTTTATACTCACAACTTGTACAACCTCTCCCTTTTTCCTATTTTCCTCAGCTCTCTTCAAATTTTCTATTCTCCTTTGCTTCTTCGCCTCCTTCTCCGCCTGCTTCTGTTCCTTGATAGTCCTTGACATATCCTTGGCGCGTTGCAAATCCTCCTTCAATTTTTGTTTCTTCTCTAAGGACAACGGAATGCCCCTGCTCTTGACTATCGACGAAAATCTAAAACAAAAAAAAACAAAAAAAAACAGATAATTGAATGTAATTATGAGAGATCAATTGAGATTTGATTTTTTACAATACCTCTTCCTGGGCTCCTTCCATATTCTACCGGATTTTGGTTTTCCTTTTGGAACGTCCTGTAATATCCGATTTGTTGTCACTCTATTTTTTATTTCAATCGTATCCAAGGTATCATCGTCCGATGAATTTTCCTCGAGGATATCTTCCATTCTGGTTACCTTCTCTTCCATTTTATTTCAATTCGCAATAAATAAAAATCTATCACGAAAAATCACGTAGCGATCTCTTTTTTTTCCACCTTTCTTCACGTGTAAACAATATATATATATATTTTTTTTTAGGTTAGAAACTCACGTGGCACGTTAATATAAAAGAAAAAAGGAATATGCCGCTAGTGAAATCTATATAAAAAATGACGAACTAAAATCGATAGACGTATGGTAAATGATCTACGTTACCATTCGAGTCAAAATTTGTTCGCGATTCTGTACGAAAATACAATGTTCAGTCGGTAAATGATAACATATGCTTGACATTATTACAATTGAGTAAAATAATATCGTAATTTTATGATTGAGCGTTATTATACGATAATCCAATAAATCCAATAAAGTAGTTTAAATAGTTTCAATAGTTGCAAATATACTCCATGCAATATATTAAAAATAGTTAGACAATATGTGTGTATATATACGTAGAAATACATCAAGACAAAACGACATATTTGATATTTCATATTAAGTTAAATATTTAATATATTAAGTAATTTAATATAATTATTACATTGATACGAAGAGAAACGAGATAGTAATGCAAAAGTCGGTATAACAGATTACTGACCGATATCATTTACCGACACGATAAAACATTAAACGTCGATATTACAGATTCTCCTTACAATTCTGACGAAGTAATAAAATTATTTTTTTTTCTTTTTTTTTTTACAAGTTACAAATTACAAAATAAGTCACTAATTAATATTAACAAACGTATTCCATTCGTAATTAACGCAATCTCAATCTTATAATATCTTAAAAATATATTATCTTTGATATTACCTACGTACTAGAATATTAATAATTATCACCATAAATTAATGTAAAATATTTATAATAAACTATATATATATATTTAATATTTTATTATTAATAATTATTAATTAATTGTTACCTATATATGTATATAAATATATATATATATATTTATAAAAGATACTATTGATAGTATCGTTGTGATAATAATATATCGATAAAATTTCATGCAATACGAATTATTTGCCGTATGACAAAAGAAAAAAAAACGAAAAGAAACAAAAATTTGTTTAAAGACGTGCACGTATCAAGTGTAAAATAGATATGTATTAATATTATTATAGGAGTCTCTAGAATATTTCAATAGAATTCGAAATAAATTCATATGTATATATATATATATATATATTATATATATGTATATGTATATATATGTCCGCATAAGACTTATATTTAATATATAAGTCCTTAAGCCGGTCGCACCTCATAAAATTCCGTATAGCAAAAAGGACAAATGATATGAATAAAACGCAATAATCATCGCGAGTTTGTTTCCCGTCGTGGTCATTAATTTTGATGATCCATCTTCTTCTTTCTTTCTTTCTTTCTTTCTTCCTCTTCTTCTTTATTTTTCTTTCTTTCTTTAGCCACCACCACCGGGGTTGTCCTTTCGCTGTTTCCGAATTCATATATTCATATTCAATGGCATCAATGGTACGTATTTATCACTTGGCCGAAACTTGTACTCCGAGCATAATCTATTTGACACAGCTTCGGCGTAACCATTCCTGTAAAAAAAAAAAAAAAAAAAAGAAAAGAAAAGAATAGAAAAGAAACGAGAAAATCAATGTAATCGGTTATAACGATGACAATCAATCAAAAATTTTTTTATAAAAGCAATACATAAATCACTTTTATGAGAGAACACACGCAACGAATGTTAGTATACAAAGGAAAAGAAAAAAAAAATGTTTGACATTAAAACGATTAGTTACAACGTTACACCACCACCACCACCACCACCATCACCATCTTTCTCCGTTATCAATGAATTAACAAACATGATAACTGTATTAATAAAAAATAGAAAAAAAAAAAATAAGAACGAAGAACAAAAAAGAATGTTACTTTGTGCATCGACCAATGGTCTCTCTTCAGCGATCTTAAAAGTAACTCAATAAATTCTTCTGTATACTTCGTAATCTATCAAACAATTCCACGAAGAGCTTCGAAAGTGGTGTCTGGTATAAATCGTTACTCTTTCCAATTTCCTCATGCTCGTCAAAATCTAACGGCTTGTAACTCGCCAGTTCATTCCAATGCGTAATACATTTCTCGGATGATCTATACATATTCGTTGGATGCGAAAGGAAAAAAGAAAAAGGACAAAAATTAACTGTCCAATGTCATCATTATCGATAATACGATGTATGTGGGTGGTCGAAGATCTTTAAGTGATTAAAAAAAAAAAAAAAAAAAAAAGACAAAACAATCGATCACTCTATTTCCCGACTTTCGTTGGGCTAATTTCTATTTTTCTTTCTTTACTTTTTTTTTCTGCCTTATAAATTTTTAAATTTTTAAATTACCAAACGATCGATTGCAAGCCTAGATATACTCGAAAAAAATCAATCGATTATTTGCGAACGTTTCATGAGATTAATTGAAAAAAAAATGGAGAAGAATCAAAAAAAAAAAAACAAAGAACGATATCAAGAATAAAAATGATTGCATATATATATATATATATATATATATACCTTTGCCATTCAGAACACGGTCGTCTCTCTTTTAAACAAATCACTTGTATAATGTTGAAGTAAAGTGCACCGATGGTGTTGGCAACCTCGGTATTAAGATTTTGCAAACATCTACGAAACTTAGCGTCACAGTCGCAATGCATACGTATTACGGGCGAATAGTTACATATACTGTGTATACATTTCTGAGGTTTTAACGTTATCGGACAGTGATCGTGTTCCCTGCAACATGCATCCTCTGCCTTATGGTGTCCTAAATCATCGTAAGAATTTGCAAGATTTCCTGGCCCGCACCATTTCGTTCCAGGATAAACCAATCCAACCGCTGGCGTTTGATTCTGATCATCAAAAAAAAAAAATATATATATATATATAATATAAATTAATTTTTATTCAAAGATTTTATATATATGTGTGTGTGTGTGTGTGTGTGTATTTAAATAAATAATACAAATTAGATGATAAATTGTTGATATAAAAGGAAATAAATAAATAAAGATTGAATGAATTATTTTAAATAGAATCACAGGTCATCTTTTTTTTTTTTCAAACAAATTTTTCACGGTCGTTGGACCACTCTATTTCTTTCTTTATTACATCTTCTTCTTCTTCTTCTTCTTTTTTTTCTTTGGTCTCCTTTTTTTTAATCTCACGTCTCCGATAATCAAAATCACGTTTACCTTAAAGGTCAAACAAGTCTCTTCGAGATCGGCAACGAGATTGCTTGGCATTTGTCGTACTTTCTTCGGATCCGCGCCGAATATCATTTTCTGAATGACCCCACGATCATTGTAAATAGAACATATTGGTTCGCCGGCATTTAATTCCACCATTCTGGACATCGTTGTATCGGCAACGAGCACGCTTCCCATCGCATTCTGGACCCATGGAACAACCGACAGCACGCAACAGAAGAACAATGCGGTCAACATTCTGCAATCGTGAAAAGAAAAGCTATCTCGATGAAGTTGAACGTCGAACAATTAATTTTTCAATTACAAAACGAAATATAAAAATACAAAACAAAAATACCGACGGAAACGAAGAATCTCCTGACTCTTCTACATACGAAATTTGTTGATATATGTTAAAAGAAAAAAAAAGAAACAAATTTTCAAGAATCAGAGAAAAGATTTGAAGAATCGAACGAACGATTTCGAGAATATAATGAACGATTTTGTTCGTCAAAGAGAAATAAAAAGGAAAAAAAAATCATCAAAAAAATTCGGCTACGACGAGAAAATTTCCCGATGAAATTTTTCGTCGAAATACGTTTTATATTTTAAAAATCATATGTATGTATGTATGTATGCGTGTATGTAGAAAAAAAAATGTCTTCCATGAAATAACGAAAAACGATTATAATGATAAAGATTCTCAAGGAATAACGCAAAGGAATGTTTTCATTCTGCGCGCGCGCGCGCGCGCGCGTGTGTGTGTGTGTGTGTGTGTGTGTGTGTATATATTCGATGATGGTAATTGTACATTCGCGAGGGTCGGGCTAAAAAGAGATTGTTCAGCACGTATCCCGGTCACTTTAACGAGTCATTTGAGGGGTAGATCGATTAAATGTCGACTAGCCTGATATTAACCACTATTATTTATTTTTCTTCTTTCCGACCGGGTCAAACTCATCGTCCCCAATAACGATACTTTTATCCACAAGCTTTATGCGATCTTCTGATATTCCTCCTCCGCCCCTCCCCCCCCCCCCGCCGCCCATGTTTTTTCACGATTTTTATTCGTAAATCGTTTGCCATTAAATGTAATCAACGCGGAATCCATTCGCCCCCATACAGATTCTTCCTTTTTTATTTTTTTTTTTTTTTTTTTTTATGTCTTTTTCATAACCATACTCGAACGGGTGATTTTTTTGCTTCTTTTTTGAATTTTTCAATCTTTGTTTTCTCCTTTTTTTTCTTTCTTAATAAAAATTCAACGTGTAAAAATATTTCTACGGAAGGAACGTTGGAAGATTCAACAACTTTTTGAAGATAGAATATCCAAGTCCAATTCGTAAGTAATTTTAAAGTCGCGCAAAAAGTTTTATCGCAGAAGAGAAATTTGTTGTAGTTCGTAAAAAAAAAAAATCAATATTTGATTATTCCAGCATAAGCAAAAATGTATCGTAAAAAGTTAACGATTCCTTCGTTTCTTTTTTTTCTTTTTCTTCTTCTCTTTTTTTTTTTTTTTCTTTTTTGTCTCTCCATAAAATTTAACCAACGCAATCTCTAACGTTGATCTAAATGTTTTAAAGCGAGGTACGAAACGAAGAAGTATACAACGCGGAAGACGACCGAAGACGATTGTCATGAGGTCGATATCGTCTATGCTTTTTTATTGTCTACGAGGTCGCATTATAGGAATCACTTAACCTTCGCAGATAAGAAGAGAAAGAATTTACTTTACCAGAAAGTCCGTGAATGATCGCTTAATATTCGATTTTGTATTGTATCCTGAAAAAAAAAAACAAGAAAAAAAAAGATACGTGGGTAAGAAAATAATCCTAAAATTCGTTTCCAAGGTTTACAAATAATGGTCTCCCTCTCCCTCTCCCTCTCCCTCTCTCCTTTTTTTTAGATAAAAAAGAAAAGAAATGATTATGAAAGAATTTAAAAGCGAATTGCCTTTAAATGTAGGTCAAGATCGAACAAGGGGATTCGACATTGAACACTTTCGACTTCGATCTCATCTTATAATAATACGCGCGGACCTGTTCTTTTCTTCTCTCTTTTTTTTCTTTTTTGTATTTTTAAATTTATCTTCACGATAAAAAATTACAACAACAATACGTTACTTAATTGCGATGATTCGACATAAAAATGAATTAATATAAGATTAATAAAAATCTAAATGACAATGAATGAATCGATTGAAAATTATTTCTTCGTTTCGCGTTTTTCCTTTTTATTTATTTATTTATTTATTTATTTATTTATTTATTCATTCAATTATTCGCATATTTCGCGACGATTAATTGTCTTAGATTATTTGTAAAAATTGAATAAATAACGAATGAGATCGCGCGGCAAAAATCGTCACGAGAATTGGAAAAAAAACGATTGCAACTTTTTCTTTTCTTTTTTGGTTTTGTTTTTTTTTCTTTTTGTCAAACACTTCGTCAAATTGTTCGTTACGAGTAAAACGAAATGAAATAAACAATAAGATATCGCTTAAAACTCGTTAAAGCAATGAACTTCAATTAACGATCGATATCGATAAAATTATGCCGAAGATTTTTTTTTTCTTTAATAAAATTTTTTAATAAAATTTTTGTTTAAGTCAATTTTAAAGGCGTAGCTTTCGACGATTTCCTACGACGAAGGTCACGCAGAGACATTCTAATGCGATAACGACGACGACGACGACGACGACGTTTGCGTTCTCCGTGGATGATTGCAATAAAAGGAGAATTTGACTGTAAAGAAGAGAGAGGGAGAGAGAGAGAGAGAAAGTAAAAAAAAAAACAGAAAAGAAAAGTAGTATTCAATATTGATCGATAATAATGCGTGAAAAAGATCATCTGCTCGATGATCGATTGACAATTATCGTCGACAATATAAATATTACGTAAAAATTATTTAAGTACCTTTCTTTACTAATAAAAAAAAAAGACACGTATGAATAATTATTAAGCAATAAAAATGTGATATATGATCGACAAATATTTAATATATATATATATATATCTACATAATACAATTTAAAAATCATTTTCCTCCGTATAATTAAAACCTTTTTAATAATTTAAGATATTAATTATATTGACATTATAATTTTCAATATTTTTTTCTTCTTCTCTTTTTTATTTATTTATTTATTTATTTTTTTTTCAAATCTTCCAGATCCCCTAGAAGATTTTTTACGACATTTTTGTCATTTCTTTTCTCTTCTCTTCTTCTGATAATAATATTTGATCGAAAAAAAAGTAAAATAAAATAAAATAAAATGAAACGATAACAACAATACGATTATTTATCGTATTATAATTGAATTGAAAATATTGAAATAGTTTGGTAGGGGGGGAATCCCTTGATATAAAAATTACTGTCGATATTGACCCCGTTTAAACTAGACGACGATTGGAGCCGTCCTAATTCGAGTGACTGATCCTGAAATCGCTGTATTGAAACTAGAGCAACGTTGATGTTGTTGTATTAAAACTGTTACGAGAAATGTGGGTCGTGCAATCAGCTTTTATTGACGAACTTGTCCCTTGAACCTGGACGAACCTAATCTCGATTATTACGAGAATAACAATGCCGATCGATAATGATGGATAACGATAAATCTATAGTCGTTGGATTATAATGATCGATGATGATCTATGACGATCGTAAAACAATAATTTCACAAAAAAAAAATATATATATATATATATAAATTATTGCGAAATATTATTGTGAAATACGAATGAATTTTATAAAAACAATCGTATGCATGAAATGTCAATCGCGTGGATTTAAATAAATATTTGTTCTTAAAACGAGAAATCTGGTAAAACGATACGCAAATCGATTGACGAAGTCTCTAATCTTTTGCTTTTTCCTGGAGGTCACTGAAATAAAGAACATGTAAATTGAACTCTAATCGATAATACGATATGCAACGTTAACTCTTTGCTCTAAGGTTTCTCGAATGAGCTTCATGTCATCGATTGACGTTTGCTCGATGAAAGGACGTAGAGACAATGTTTCAATGGCAATACGCACGACGATACTTAAAAAAAGGAAAAAAAAACAAACAAACAATGAGAAACAAAAGTGAAGATAAAAACGAGAAGTCGAGAGATGGTGAAACGAAGATTTAAAAAAAAAAAAGAAAAAAAATAATAATTACTGATATGAGAATAATTTAAAAACTAATAAACGAGCGTTAATTAATAACATTGAAGCAATTAATAATATAATAAAAGTGTACGCATACGAAGTGTAATAATAATAATAATAATAATAATTTTGAAAAAAAAAACGAAAAAAACAGAAAATAAAAAAAAGTTAACAAAAATTACGAGCGATTCGAAAGAAACGAAAAAAGAAAAAAAACTCATCCTAATTATTCTCAATCTATCCTCTCAAACGATTCAACTAATTCTACATTAATTAGTTGTTATTAACATTTTATATGCTCAATTGACTCTCTCTCTCTCTCTCTCTCTCTCTCTCTATCTCTCTCCGAGCACCCATCGAATTAAATTCTAATAAAGTATAAATACATTGTGTTATTATAAATTAAATATTATTAAATATCATTTTGTTTTAATGAATCGATTATTATTAAATTTTAACGTGCGGATTGGTCGTATGAATGGAATTTATTAATTTTAGAGAGAGAAAAAAAGACAATTTTTATTTAAATAAAATCGACCTTACCTCATAAAAATCGAGATGACGGTAGCTTATTAATTGATATTAGAAAGAGAGAGAAAGAGAGAGAAAACTGGTCGACTCAAGAAAATCGCAGATATAAAACTGTCATGAAGGTTCGTAAAAGGAGCTGAGAGATACGTTATACGTAGTTGGATAGAAACTGACCTGCGCAACCCTTAAAACCACTGGGGTAGTGGTGCAGTGCGCAATAATCAGTCTAACAGCCGTACGTACGTTGCACGCCATGTTCTCCCATTTAATTTTCTAATATGTCATCAATAATTAATTATCACCAATAATAATAATAATAATAATAATAATAATAATAATAATGAACATTATCGTTCCGTATAAAATCATCGAAAAAAAAAATAAAGTAACTTCGTTGCGAATAAATATTACGAAATAATGAACGAACAAAAAGAATCTGGCGTTAACGACGACAACAAAAAAATAATATCTCCAACGTGTCATTAATTAATAATAATCAAACGTTTTTAACCGAACGACGAAGTGTTCGACGACGTCAAACGTACAATAAAACGAACGAGAAAAAAAATAAATAAAAATAAAAAGAATCGTTCCGATAAAAATCAACGCGTAATCGCCAAACGCGGTAAATACAATTTCTTTAATAATAAAATACCTTGTGCAAAAGGTACGAAGTGTCTAATTGAAAAGAAGAGAAGAAAGGAAGGAAGAAGATGAAAAAAAAGGGGGGAAAAAATACAAAGAATAATTGAAAAAAAAAAAAAAAATAGAACGATCATACCCCGATAAGATTAATAACGACATCGTAATCATTATCAAATTGTACATGCATACATTACACGCATAATACACACGCGTCCGCCTACGCTGTCTATACGAAAACGATTCTCGTTGGAATTTTTTTTTTTTTTTTTTTTCTTTTGTAGACCAACAAAAAGAAAAGAAAAAACAAAAATACAGCAATAGCGATATAACAACAAAATTATACAAACGATGATAATCGATTTACGTACATTAACGCGTTTCCTTGACGAGACTCTCTATGCGTTATCAGGTGTGAGAGATAAGTGATCCCGATCTTCCTCTTGTATGGTTTTTTCTTTTTTTTTTTTTTCGTCCTTTTTATTCTTTTCTTTTGCCCTCAACGACTCACGTCGACCTCACCGACGATCAATCGTTGTTGTCTACCTCTCGAAATTTCTCCTTTTCTTTCGTGAAGAGCACGAGAAAAAATTTTCTCTGTTTGTCACTCTTCGGCGGTTGCTAACGGACTGATCCGTACGTACGTACGTCAGGATACTAATATATTCGCGAACAGCACGTATTATAGGGGAGTTTAAATCACGTGACGAATGTTTATAAAGCATTTATAACAATGCAAATAGCGTTGATTTGACATTTAAAGTTGATCCGATCGACTGATAAAGATTATATGTCATTAGTATTTTTTTTTTCTTTTTTTTTCTAAACAAATCATTTTCCAACTTTCACGAAACGGAGAGAGAGAGAGAGAGAGATCTTTCACTTATCTTGACAAGATATTTTTATCACTTTTTTCTTTTCTTTTTGTTCGTTGACTAACGTGAACATTTTGTTCTTTTTTTGCTTGACTAACGTGACACCTTAGACACTAATATTCTTCGTTAACTTATTTAACGAGTTGGATTTAAAAAAAAAAAAAACAAAAAAAAAATTTCCATCGAAAATCTTTGACATTAAATCGTTTCAGTCGGACGCATACAGTACGCATAAGTACAAATGACACGATAAAAATAATATTATTTTCTGTTTGAAGTATTATTATTATTATTATTATTATTATTATTATTATGATTTCTGTTATATATCCTACGAGAAGATACATCACAATGTCGATATTTCTAATCTACTTGTAATCCAATACGCGTATATTTATTTTTATATATATTTTTTTAGATATATATATATATATATATTATTTTTTTCCCAATGAGATTGAGAGTCCATAAAGCTCGCACCTTCCTTTCCTTCTTCCTTTTTGTTTTTTTTTTTCTTTTTTCACGTCTCGTTTCTTTCGCATCGATATGTTTAAGAAGCATAAAAAAAAAAAGAAATACAAAAAAATGATTAAAAGAAGAATAGAAACTAACTAACATCATTCCTTTTCTTTTTCCTTTGTGGTTTTCTTTTCTTTTCCTTACTTTTTTGAACTTAACGATCATTCCCAACATTTCTATGGAATCCATTCGACTTCGTTTGTTTCGTATTTCCCAGAATCTCTCATAACTGGTACAACCCTATGGGTATCCTCTGGTTTCGTAGTGGTGCTTTCCTCGGTGCCGGTTATCTTGTGATAAACCTTGCTACCAGCATGCGCGACCCACTGAACACCATCGCCGAGCTTTTCGCCGGCTTTACGTACGGCACTGCCGAAGCTTTCGGCGGTGAAAGTGTTTGGATCGATGTTAATGTCGAGAGTATCGTTGTCGCGGGGACAGCCTGTCTGTGATATTATACTGAGATCGTAAGGATCGACCCCGTAACCCGACAATTGTTCCTTTATCCTGTCGACGATGTCCTTGCTGAGATCGCGACGTCTCGAAAGTATAGTGGCACTTTGACGATGGGCGAAAGCCAATTTCTGACAAGTGAATATCCCAGCGTAATTTTCGTAATCCGTAGCAAATATTATGTGAGACGCGGTACCGGCTACGCCTATAGGAAGAAGGAGAGAAAAGAAAATAAAAGAAATGAGAGAAAGAAATAATAAAAAAAAAAAAAGAATTATTTCAATATTTCCTCCCCCACTACGATATCATATCGATCAATTAAATCAGATTTATTTATATAATTTCAAGAATAACGTTTTCGATGTAAAATAACCGTCTTCCTTGTCATAAATAATCCTTAATATCATTTACTTACTTAGAGGGAAGCGAACTTGCATTCGAGCAGGAGTACTAAGTTCTGGTACGCTCAATTCACCGGTATAGTGATACTCGTGTTTCAGTGGCGTAAGACCTGTACAAAGAGAGAGAGAGAGAGAGAGAGAGAGAGAGAGTGAGAGAGTGAGAGATCGCACAATTACGGATAATTCATCCCACTTGAAAAACATTTATCCTATTGACATGCTTTTATCTGAACGGCTAGGGTTCCAAGTATTATTCTTATTTTTTAATCTACGGAGACTTTTCCAATAATTTTAAACATAACTATTATATATATATATATATTGTTTTAAACTCGCCTAATACAGGATGATCAGAGTCTTGCGTTATCAAGTATTCTCCCGGTTCCTCGCCACGAGTATAATTGTAAGTAATACATCTGCTAGCTGTAGACGTTTTCTGAATGACATACCAGATTCCTAGAAACTACAATTTAATATGATTGATATTTACCATGTGTCACGTGTGATTGAGAAGGTATTTTAACGATCTGTATCCATTACCTTGTTCATTTGAAATCCGTACATTGGTTCTACTATGGGACAACTACCCATGTGATAAGTATGAGCCTTAATGAGTGTTAAACACCCTGCCAGGGCGATATACAAAACGATCGAACGCATCTTCTGTAAATAAAATGATGTGAACGTATAAGAAAATAAAAAAAGAAATAATATTAATAATAATAATAATAATAGTAATAATAATAATAATAATAATAATAATAATAATAATAATAATAATTTCACCTCTCAAAATGAACAAAAAAATTTATAAATGAATAAAAATAAACAAATAAGTTTCTATATATATATATATATTTTTTTTTTCTTTTTTAGAAAGCGCCGTTAAATTCTTTTCAAGTTTCTATTGAAACTGAGCATGCGGGTCGAGTAACGGAAATTAAAAAGGATAATATAAATGGAGGATTGTTTATCTAAAAAAAAAAAAGAAAGAAAAGAAATAAAAAAGGAATCACTATTGATCTAAATTATGCTACATCGCGTAACAAAGCGAATTCGTTCTACCATCGATGATTCGATGATATTCAGAGCTTACATTAAACTTGATGATTCACTCGACGACCTTGGACACGCATCGAGGAGCAAAGACCTCTCATTTACGCGTCCAACTATAAATCTGCTTCCTTTTCGATAAACGTGATTTCTTTTTTCTTTTTTTTTTATTTATTTATTTTTTTTTTCTTTAAGACGGCGAACAAAAAAAAATAATAACGCGATTACGATCGACCTTTCCTCGACCTATTCGAACTTTCCTCTTTTAAAAGAAAAAAATTAACTATCAAAATATCTCATCTATATATTTATATTTATATTTATATTTATATATATATATATATATATATATATATATATATTTTCTTTTTCTTGTTTTCTATTTTTAAATAAAAATGTATATTCTGTCGAAAACACAATTTACATTTCTTTGTTCTTCGGTTGTCTTAATGTATATTAAAAAAAGAAATTATAATAATAATAATAACAATTTATTAATAACAATTGTTAATAAAAACTTCATTGTTTTTACAATCACGTCTTGATTGATTCGACAAATGTAAATATAAAAATTATAATAAACGAAACAATCAGTTTAATAATATTATATTTAATTAATGATTAATCTCAATTATAGATATTGGTCGCAAAATATACGAGATATATATTTATATATATATAATGCAAGATACTCACCGTCTGAACGTCAATCCTTAGTTCTGAACGCAAACTGTAAACAGTATTACTCGAGGCTTGGACTTTATGTCCTAGACATCTCCCCCACTCTCTCTTTCTCTCTCTCTCTTTCTGATATTCAATTATACGTCATGCATACGTTAAATCAGTAGTATGCAGGAGAGAGCAAACGATTATGAGGTTCCTTTCCTATCCCTGGATGAATAAATTTCCCTGCGAATAATAAAGACAGATTAAAAGAGGTAAAAAAATAAAAATACAAATAAAAAACAAAAAAAAAATTACACGAAACTTTTATAGAAGATCCGTTGGAACGACAAAAAATAATTGTTATTAATTTTACATCATCATCATTATTATATTTGATTTGACTCAACAATTTACCATGTCCTCGTTTATAAACATCCGCAAATCTTTAATTAATTTCTTGAATTAAATTTCGACGCCTGATTTCTCCTCGTTCGTTATCTGCAAGCTCTTACAAATTTTATTAAAACAATTAAATATTATTTTTCAATGTAACGTCATTTTACTAGAGAGATAGATAGATAGACAGAGAGAGAGAGAGAGAGAGAGAGAGAGAGAGAGAGAGAGAGAGAAAGTATTTGATATTATATAAAAACTTAATGGAAACTTTTACTACTTCTAACGGGGGATCCAAAGATCGTTGTTACATCGTTGCTCACGATGACGCATCTTAGTCGGACATATAAGGGAAATTAGTATAGAGAGTAGTACGACGGTTCTAAGAACTGATAAATACCCTATATGGCTTCCAATTCCTTCCTCTAAATAATATAATAACAATTTTGTTGAAAGGTTAAAACGTTGTTAATACTTTGATAAATTAGTCATAATTAACAAAGGGTATTAACAATACCCTTTAACCAGAGATACATAGTTCCATTCATAACCGAATATGAATTACTTCGTATGAATGAAAGGCTTTGTGTAAAAAATGTTGTCCTGTATTTGAAAAATAATTTACAAATATTACGTTATTCTAGAGAATATACATGTGTAATATTTATCGGGAGTTCTTCTTTTCTTTTCTTTCTTTTTTTTTTCTTTTACCTTCTCTTACTAAAAATGGTTATTGTTTTTATTTACTTAATAAATCGTTAAATTTATACGCTCTCATTTATCTCTTTCTTTCGCACATTAGATATCGGAGTATAGTTAAAAAAAAAATAGAAAAATAAAAAAGTAGCCACTTAATCGATATAAATTATAAATGAGATTATTTCATGAATGATATTGTACTAAAAAGTTAAGTATAGTTTTAAATGAGTTCTTGGTTGTCAATATAGATACAAAATATTATAGTAGTATCATAGTAATCACTACATTGAAATTGCCTTGATTTATAATTGTGAATATGTAGTACACGCATTGGCAGATATAAGTGTACCGAAACACTAAATAATAAATTTCGACAAATTACTTAATATATAATATAATTGACTTTAGTATGTAATGAGCATATATAGTCATAACCATCAACTAAAGGAATGTTTGCACTCAAATAACTTAACTCACATCCCTCCACTATCTTAACATATATTTTTTCATATTGTCGCACGATTAAAATGTCATAAAGAAACACAACGAACGTATCTTTCTTTGTTTTTTTCTTTCTTTCTTTCCTCCTTTCTCTCTCTTTCTCCCTTTCTCATTACGCAGATGGTAACTTTCTAGTGTCCAAGTCTTGAAAATAAGGATGTTTCAAAGCTGCCCTCGCTGTTATTCTATGAACTGGATCATAAATAAGCATTGCCTGCAATAGATCGAGTCCATCCGCGTCAAGATTCTTTACTTGGGCTTCTAGATTGTTTGTTACCCAGTTTGGAAATGTTGTTTTGTAATCATTTAATTGCGTGACACCAGGCCATATTTCTTCCGTAGGCGTTCTTAAAATCCTGTTCAAGCGTCATTAGTTAAAAAATAAATTAATGCTATTTATCTCGAACGTGATACAAAGATAGGAATGTTTATCTCACCGAAATATTCGAAACAATTGATCTATTTCGCTGTCCCCTTGAAATAATGGCTTCTTCATTGCCATTTCAGCAAATATACAACCAACGCTCCACATATCAATGGCGCAAGAGTATCTGCTAGCTCCAAGTAGAATTTCGGGTGCTCTGTACCATAAAGTAACAACCTCGTGTGTATAAACTCTAACCGGAATACCGAACGCTCTTCCTAATCCAAAATCTGCTACTTTGATAACGCCCTTTGATCCAATCAATAAATTTTGTGGCTTCAAGTCGCGATGTAATACTCTACGCTTGTGACAGAACAGAATCGCTCGTGTTATCTAAAAGAAAAAGGGAACAAACGATACGTATAATTGTCTAATCGTCGTCGTTATTTTACGGCTTATATACAGACCTGATATAAATAAGACTTGACTGTTTTAGGTTCGATCATTACACCATTTCCCAAACTGTCCATATATTTCTTTAAATCCATAGTAAGGTACTCGAATATAAGATACAATCTAGATTCTTCCATGAGGACGTCTACCAAGCTAACGATATTTGGGTGTTTCAACTCCTTAAGGATAGAAATCTCTCTGATTGCAGTCGATGGTACACCTTCGTCATCGCTTTCCAAGCGAATCTTTTTCATGGCTACAATTTCACCAGTCTTTTTGTGTTTTCCTTTATACACAACACCATATGTACCTATAGTATCACAAACGAAAACTCCTTTAAATACTTTTTCTTTATTTTACATAAATAATAATGAATGAAATATCAAAAGTTGTTCGTAAATTACTGTACGTGTATAATGTACATTGATAACATAATAAATATATAATATAATTTAACACGCAAGCACAAACATATTTATCATGAATGTTTGAAATAATCTTTAACACAAACTCTAAATTTATACTTTACCCAACTAATATAAATGTTGAAAATAAGAAAAGGGATAAATTACAAAACACATGATTATAACCAAGTTCTATTAATAAATGAATCTCGTGAAATAATCTAAAGAAAAACTTTTTGCAAGATCATATAAACTATAACAAAAATTAAACGCTTTACCTTCACCAATTTTTTCAATCTTAACAAAATTATCCATGATCTTAAAATGAATAAGAAATAAGGAATGTCTTAAAGCTCTATTTCTATAATAATTATACTTAATATAAATCACAATAAGCTAAATAAAAGAGCATAAAAGAAAACTTATTTCACATGTCCTACAGCTTTCTGTGTGTTGTCACGTAACGTTCAAATTCAAACGTCGGTACGCCATATTGTTAAATACACTTCGAAAGTAACTCGGTCCCTTCCGTATTAAATCGGACCTTGGATCGACCAATCGGAAGAGGTGCTGCATTTTTATTATTTTTTATTACGCGCCAAATATTATGCAATTGTTTCTTTCAATAAAAAAAAATAATCGCGTAACACATATAATTTGTAAATATATTTTATAATAAAATCAAAAAAAAACGAGAAGAGAGAATTAGCAAAAAGCGACAACTCGAACATAACCACAAAATTGAAAGAATAATCGAGACGTCTCGATGTCTTTCAAAGATTAATAATTTTTACATTGTTAATATTCTCCTATTTTACAATACACACACACACACGCGTGCGCGCGCGCGCACGTACATATTATATATATATATACATATATATATATGAAAATGCAAATTACATAATAGAATTTGCTTCATACATACGTATCATACAGGTTTGATCGATTTATTTAAAAATGTAAACATAATCAATATAATCGCTCCCCGCTGCTGATTATTAATATTTGGGATTAATTAATTTAAAAAAAAAAAAAAAAAAAAAAAAAAAAAAAAAAAAAAAAAAAAAAAAAAAAAAAAAAAAAAAAAAAAAAAAAAGTAAGAAAGAAAAATGTAAAAAAAGGAAAGGTTCAAAAAATGTACATATTTGTTTTAACAATTTCTTCGAACAAGCTATTCTTTTTACATCTGTATTTCCTGTACATATTTAATAAAGAAGTTAAAAGAAAATAATAATAATATTATTATTATTATTAATAACTTTTTTATATAAGTCTACTCGGTATTATTGTAATGCGCTTAGATTCTTATCTCTTAAAGAATGCACTGAAACAACTTATATTTTTATCCTTGAGACTACAATATAAGTTCTTATGAAAATTTTGTGACACAAGTTCGAACAGAATTCTATTTTTTTTTCTTTTTCTTTCTCTTTTTTGTCCTTTTTTTTTTTAATCTCATCTTGATAACTTACAAATATTTCTATATTATATTACAGTTTAACTAGTGTTTCATCTTTTTTTTCTGAGAATTTCAATTTCTGTCATTAAGTAAATATTAATAATAATAATTTTTATAATAATAATAATATTAATAATAATAATAATAATAATAATAATAATAATAATAATAATAATAATAATAATAATAATAATTTATCGTGGAAATTGATAACCACCAGTGGTGTATCCTAGTCCTACACCACGTTGAGTGTGCGTAGTAGCACGTGCTACCTCGTATTGTTGTTCCATATTATTAAACATTTCTTCCTGTTTCTTCAAAATATCAGGCTTCGCGCCTGCAGTTTGTGTGTTCGGTAAATCTCCCTTTATACCCATTAGTCTCTTAAATTTCGCAGTTACTTTTCCATCCTGGTCGTGGGTAAACGTCGTACCCATCCATGTGTTCACGGTAGTAGCTGTATTAGAAGTACCTTTACCTTCTTCTTGTTTCGACTGTGCGTTAATAACAAAAGAAAAGAAAAAACAAAAATAAAGTATAGATATATTTGATCGCATGATAACAAATAAATATAAATAAACGAAACCAAAAAGATATGTATGTGTATGTGTATATATATATATATATACCAATAATGATTGGTATAACAAAAAATCCTAATAATATTAGAGTAAACGATGAAAATGATAAAATTTGTTCACCTTATTGGCCCATAATAATTTCCTCTTTTGAATTTGTTCTGCATATTTCCCTTGAGTGGCGGTGGTCAATGGATTATAATAATTCTGCTCGCTCTGAATACTCAAAGCTACAGTATCACCTTCTGGTGGTTTCAATTCGATTCCTAATTTTTCCAATTGTGCCAACTTATTTCTTCCCTTTTCCTCCCTGTAGCTCATAGTTCTGAAGGGCGGCGGAGCACGATCCCTTGACCTCGACCTTGATCTCGTACGATCCTTCTCTTTATGATAACTCGATCTATCCTCCCGATGTCGATCCCTAGACCTTTCGTCCCTAGAATGACGACGTTCCCTTTCTCTTTCTCTGTCTCCTCTACGTCTATCCCTGTCATTTCTTTCGCGCGTTCGATCCCTTCGACTATCGTCACGATAATGATGATCCTTATCGTTCTTTTCTTTCTCGTCCACCTTCTCCTTACGCTTATCCTCGTCGCGTGATTTTTTCTCATCGTCCTTACTCCGTTTCTCCTTATTATCCTTATTATGAGTAGTACCACCATCGCTACGCTGTCTTTTTTCATCGTACGACGATCTACGATTTTTATCACCGGTATGCTTGTTACGGTCAGATCGGTCACTCCTTTTATGCTCATCCTTTGTATTTACCGTATTGCTTTCATTATCGGATCTCCTGTAAAACGATTACGTTCTGCAGGGGTATACCACACAGATTCGTATTATTATTCTGTATGAATTGGGTTTATTAAGATTTTACTAAACTAAGCACACACACATATATGCTCAGTGCTCAAAGTTTTCTTTTTTTTTCTTTCTTCTTTTTAGTTTTTTTTTCTGTTTTTATTTTTTTTTTTTGTTTTTTTTTTCTTTTTTAATTCTAATCGACATTACGATAAAATGAAACGCGTTAAAAAGTAAAGTTGGCAATAATCATATACAAACCAGCTCACCTCTGGTCTGAAGGAGAAGGTGAAGTTCTAGACGAGTCTGTTTTTGAACCTAGTGCCGAGGGCATTGCCGCAGGACTATGAGCACGTTCACTGCCAGACTCTCCAGAGGAATTATTGTTGTTGCTTTCCTAAAGAAATAAAAATTTATCGTTTTAATATATTAGGTTTCTATATATATAAAAGTTATTACATTAAAAGAAGAGACTTTTAAATGGAGAATTATAAATAATTTTATGCAATTGTTAAACTAAAAATTACATTATCCTCATTGTAGACGTATAAACATATAAGTAATTAATTATATATCACTTAATTTTCTAGAAAGTAGAAACATCATGTTTCTATTTTGTACAGAATTTAATAATAGGAAATGGTGCTTAGTATTATTGTTCGTAACGAGGAAGAATGTACCTGATCAATAATTGCAAACGGTCTTCTTAATAACGCATATGAATTTTATATTGCGATACTTCTCTTATTGTCACGATGTTTTTATATAATAATTAATAACTATGGACAAATAAATAACACGACTTTGTGTATTCTTCTATGATAAAGAAAAAAAAAGAACTTTCTTTCTTATATCCTTGGTTGTACTTGATACAAAGTTTTCGTGATGCAGAAGATTTACGCATCAGTTACTTTGATTACATAATCCAATTTTTCTGTTAATTGCCGGTAGGTATATAAAACCAACATGAAACAACCACATTACAAAAGAGAGATTATAAGGATATTAAATATCCTTCATACGTATTATATATATATATATATATATATATATATATATATATATATGTATATATATGTATGTCTCAGCAGTTACTTATTGCCGAAATACTTTACACGTGTGGTGTTCTTTGATGGTTGGTGTTTTGTTAGTGTTACCTTCTGCCAGCTTCCTCTACTCACCTCTGTCTTCTGAATAGGACTTGGGGGTAGTCTTGAAAGACCCTCACACAGCATAGACCTTGCCGAGGTGCGTAGATATTGTATCATGTATTACCAACAGAGCTACGTGTTAATATTTTCTCACGAAATGGTACTATTCCCATTTACTTATCATTTAAACTTTTAAATATCAATTATAGTCTGATCATTCCTCTCAACGAAAAGGTTTTAAGATCACGTCTTACAAATTTTAACTTTTAACAACACTGAAACGTATAAATCCGTAATAAAATAAACAAAAAAAAAGGAAAAAGAAAAAGAAATAGGTCTCATGACATTTTTATGAAATGGCAACTAAATATAATAACTTAAGAGAACATGGAGAAATAAAAAAAAAAGACCGTAATAACAATGAGAGAACCCAAAACTATTAAACGACTAATCAATCTATTGTAAAGTAATTTCTGTTCATAGACTGTGTTGTTCGACGTGACCTCATAACACCAAATACCAGACTGTTCGCGTATCAGTCCTAAAACCCTGTCAGGCACATACTGTCCCTACATAGCCATCATTGTATCTTCCCAGTCCAAATGTTTCGTACTTAAAATTAAACAGATGCGTTTGGTAACATCTCTTTTAATCATACCTCACTCATGTCCATTTGTACTGGGTCATAGTTGGCATCACTAGCCCTTCTGTTCCTTACGTCCCCTTGTCCATCGTAAGACATCTTTAAAAACCAAATGAGACAAATTAAATTTCATACAAAAACGTTTTCGTATATTTTCCCAATAAACACATAAATATAGCTAACTATCAAAATATTATATAAATATAACTTTCGTAGAAAACTTGAGAGATCTTCGTAAGAAAAAAGAAGAAAAAAAAAAGATAAAAATAAAATAATCCGTTACAAATCACTCATATTTTCCTAAATTTCTATATCTACAATATATTCTTATTTATGATTCGCCATTAATGGTCGGAGTTAATGCGCATTGGAGTCAGTGCGTTACTTTAGGAAGCCATGATTCCAAGCGTATACATTGTAATCATTACCGACATTATTGTCATACGAATAAAACAATTTTCTCGAGCAAAACGTCATTATAACGTGTAAAAAGTGTATTTTAGAATAAATCTCACCTTCGTTTCTTCCGAATTATTACTATTTTCACCATCACTCGCGTAACTCGCTAATGAATCCATAATGTCGTAAAAACGAATTGCAGACCAGTGCGGACTGTCTCTTCCGATTCTAACAACTTGGCGGCGCTGTGTTATTTTTCTCCCTTCCTCTTTTCTCTCTCTCCCTCTTATGAAATTGTATCAACGTCATTGGACGATATTCGCATTGCTATCTTATCTAATATTACGATCGAATATTAAATCTATGAAATATGTTCAATATTTGACATATCATACGATCGTAATAAATTTGATGTTATTTACTTTTAATTTATATAATAGAAACAAAAGATATATACATATACATCACGACCTTAGATATTCAACAAATAGTTCGAAATATTTCGATATCAGCGCCATCTCGTAATCGCTTTGAAAACAACGTTGGACTTAGTCCATATGAGAAGTTGTCTGACTTATGATTCGACGTGTAGGTTATGGGTCACTGTTGAAACGCAGTGCTATGCACCGATAGAAAGTTTATACGTCGTGATTCATGCCGGATTGTTTACAGGAATGAAAAGGAAAACTAATTCATTTTAAAAGTCGTCTGAAATATCATCAAGTATGGGATGTTGCTACAGTTTTTGTAAAGAGGACACTGGGCCCCAGGTGAGAATTATTTGGGACTAATATCGAGATTGTTATTAATTGTCTTTCTTAATATTTGTCTTTTGTCGTTTTTACTTTGATATGTATATACATATATATATATATATATATATATATATTTATATATATATATACATATATATATATATGTATTGACGTGGGAGGACACATGATTTATCGCATTTGTCATTGTTCTTTCTTTCGATAAAATAAATAATATTTTTTTCTTTAAGATAATTTATTCATGGTTATCATGCGTATTTTTAATTTTATTTGGTTGTAACATAAATAAGAACGATTGGAAATCTAAACACTTCGTTTAATTTTAAAAATTTCTTTATGACTCACTGCAAATACACATATCTATGATTATCAAGAAACCACTTGTGATCAGTATCGTTAATGTTCACATCGCAAACTTATTGAAGTTCAATATTTAATCCTTAAAATGGAAGATTATATATGGCATATAATGCTATGGGAATTCAAACAGTACAATTCTGCAGCAAATACAGCAGAAAAAATTTGTAGTTTATATGGTAATGATGTAATAACGGAAACAGCAGTGCAAAGGTGGTTTGTAAAATTTCGTTCAGAGAGAAAGCGCTTGGAAGATAAATTATGGTCTGGACGTCACTCAGATTTTGATAAGAAAGCTTTACAAATATTAATGCGTAAAAATCCATCCTTAACAACGCAGGAGTTGGAAAATAGATTAGAATTTTTATACATGACTGTCAATAATAAAATAGACAAATTTAAAAAGGTTAAGAAATTTGGGATTTGAACGTATCGCGTACTATTACCCAACTCATTTTATAACCTAATATTATTCCTTTTGTTTAATAATGTTTTTTTTCTTTTTGATACTAATAACATATAAATATCTTTGAATTAAGAAGATTTTTATTTGTAGAGCGGGGAGGTGAACGAGAGGACTCATCTTTTAGTCGATCCAGTTAGTAATAATACAAACATACCAAGAGTGCACAGGTAGGATATTTGCTATGTTTTCTTACTATTTAATTTTTTTTATCGAATCAAATAACGCTTGTTTATTTTATTATTTTCTAGCGACGATTATGTTAATCAGTATGCAAATTCTGAACCCAAGAAGACAGATGAACAAAGTGCATTGAACAGAATTCTGCATGAAACAGCTGCGTGAGTGTTGATCGCATTTCAGTCAAATTAGTTGTGTAGTTTCTATTTTTTTGTCGCATATATATACATACATATATATATATATTGGTTTTTCTTATCTTATACGTTGTTAAATATTATATACAGTGCCCTATAAAAAAAAAGAAAATTTTTTTTTACAGAAATGTGATAGATATTGGCGCATTGGATTCACATAATTTAGAGCAACATGAATATATGGATAGGTCACGAGCTTATGCAAAACGTATAGAAGCAGGAGGCTTCAAGGTCCCCGATAATACAGTGTGTCTCCTTAAAGATATCCCTGCACCGGAACGAATACTCGCATCTAATCCACTTGCTGCTGGAGATCATGAACATGTAAGATATATCTTTACAAGGATAAAAAAGAAATTAACTTTGATCGGTACCAATATTTGACATAAGTAATTTTTATTAATTTCTTTTCTACAGATCACCGGTATGCTCAAAAACGCAGTAGTTGCATTAAATGATATTAAAGTAGAGCATAAGGAAGATTTGGTAGTACCTTTCTTATCGTGATCTTACAGTAATTCCATCGACAGGATACAACATCACCCTGTCTAAATGGAATTATAATGTCAAGAGACACAAAATATGTATCTTATCAAACTGAACTCACGATAATTTGATTTGAGTCTGAAATAATGCTAGAGCTTATTCAAAAATGAGTATGAAGTAAATATTATGCGCAATGGTGTATTATAATTAAGTTTGAGTGATAGGTATGCTCTCATATAAAGAAAAAAGAAAAAAAAGTATACATAAAACTAAGCTTGAAACATTTTTCAACGTGTAACATATTTGTTATTGGATGAAAGACGAAAAAAAAAGTTGTTATTTTTTTCCTTTGAATTCGTTTGTAAGATTAATTATCTATTTGATAACATTCTTTTGTATAGCTTATTTATAATCTCTCACGTGTGTTATAAAATGTTTTGTTGTTGTAGGATTTATATTGCTTTTCGATCTCGTTTGTTTCTTGCAAAATTTTTTCAACGCTTTTCATTCTGTGATTCTACGAAAGACTTAAGAGAAATCTTTTGCTAAAGGTTTCCCCTACCTCCCAGCATGATTAAAAATGTTGTTAACAAATATGTGCGTTTCTAACGAAATCGAAAAGACAGAGATTTATATTAAGAAAAAAGACAAGGTATGTAATATTTTATCGTGGCTTCAAACCCCAATTTTAAAAACGAAACGATAAAAATTCAACTGCATAATAACATTATGAGAAAATATGTTTTCACACATATAAATAAATATAAAATACATATATAAAATACATTATCAGACCATTACGAAAAGAATGTTATTATATGTATATGTATATGTATATATATAGATATATATATATATATATATATATATATATATACATATCTAAATGAATACATGTATATATATATATGTATAATATATATTTTGGTCTTATATACATGGGAAAAGTGTACGAGAGCGATCGGACGCACTTTTGAATGGGAAACAGGATCCTATAGATAATAATGAAATAAATGTTAAAAGTCTGTTTTATTGAAATAGTTGTGTACAAACATTTTGTAAACACGATTGTGAATATATCAGTCATGAAGCTAAGAATAAATCTTATATATACACTCGCCTAATATATATATATATATATCTTTTGTCTGTTAAATAACGTGTATTTATATTTTGTATCAATAGAAAATTGTAGTGATATTGTATTAAGATAATTCATCATTTATCAAAATTATAACACCCTTGCCTTATAATAAACAAACAATGCTTATATAAGTAATCTTTCTCAATGTTTGCTTGTAAAAAAAAAAAAAGAAAAAATAAAATAAATTGATCAAATAATATCCCTACACTGCCATGGTTCAGACTAATTAAAATCACAATTTCTCTGTAGCCTAAAGAAAAATAAATATAAAATAAATAAAAATATCGAAAATAGAAAAAAAACGATTTTTAATTGTTATTGTATACATAAATATATATTTTATTTGTGCGTGTATGTATATATATATATATATATATATATATATATATATATATGTGGAAAATGCTACAGGTGGGAGACATGGTTAGTAGATAATATACAGTTAGATATCAGGAAGCTTTCAGGTAAACATCGTATTGTATCTGTCGAAAGCAACAAGTAGCGAAAGAGAAAGGGCGAGGGAAAAAGGGGATTGGGCGCGGGGGTGGGGAAAGGAGGGGTATAAGGGGAGGGGAGAAGCAACACCGTAATAACGGTACTTATTTTAACCGCGCTTTTGCGGCGTGAATCGAATCGAACCCGTTTATCATCAGACTGTCGTAAAAAAAAATCCACACGAAATGATGATTTGGAAGGAATTATATTTTTTTGTTTTTGTTTCGTAACAACGCGTATACACATACGTAAAGAAACCAACGTTCCGCTCGTAAAATCTTTTCCCTTCGTAACCTTATAAAAATATGACGAATGATTTAACCGAAAAAGATAAAAACCGATCACAAGATTGAGACCTAGATTCTTACCATTCAGAGGGGAAAGAAGAAAAAACCCCCAAAAAAAACAGAAAAAGAAAAAGGGAAAAAAGCAGTAGAAAAACGAGAAACGTTGGAAGGTTCTTCTACGATTAGAAAATATTACTTTTGTGTAAAAAGTGTGTGTAACAATGGATAAGAGAGAAACAAAAGTGAAAGATCAATTGGATAGATAATCCTGAGAGTATGTAGCCTAGAGAGAATACTACGTAACTCGCGTATATGTGTATTTATAGTACACACGTACGCGTGTATCATACATGTATATATATATATATATATATAATGTAACACGTGAAAGCATTATATACATAAGTAGTGTATAGAGTATAGATAAAGAGTAAAAATTAATCGATGGTAGTACGTAGAAAAGGAAAGTCGATTGGACATATATTTTATTCGATATTTATTTTTCTTCTTTTATTTTATTTATTTTCTTTTTCCCTGACCGCCCCCTTCGAAAAACAAATCAACTCTCGTAAATGGACGACCGACGACTTGTTTGTATGAGCGTGTGTAGAGAATTATATCAGTTGAATTTACGTGGCCGATCAATTCGAAAAGAATCGCGGGAATGAGCGACGGTTGAGAAGGCGCGAATATTCGAGGAGTACGCGGGAAAGTTATGGTGGGGGATATAACGTAGAAATTGATTGGCCGTACGCGTGGCGGCGCGGAGGGGCATCGACCGGTCTGGCATCGGGCTGCTGTCGTACTGGCAGGTCCCCTCGTTCAGTGCCACCAATACACAAGAGCCGAGGACTCTCTATCGCCGACCATTGGTCCTCAATTTGCCGACCAATCATTGGGAAAGTGCCCACGAAAATATCCAATGTAAGTCCACAAATTATCAAACATCAACGGGGTAGACGTACGCTCACGCGCGGACCTTTCCGATACTCTTTGGTTTTTTTCTCGTAAAGTTTCGAAAAATTTTCGTATCGTTCGCGTTTATAATACTTCGCTCGTTCCTGCTCGGCCATGTTTGCCGTCGCAAACGTATCGCAACGACCAAATCATCGTATCTTTCTACAATTCCAACGCTACCGACTTTTTGGGGACACGCTTTCTTCCGACTTCCTGTACGACCAACGAAGAAAATCTACTCTACGAAAATTATTGCGCCTCAAGTCGTCGTCTCCTGCATTCCGATATGGCTTTGACCATGCTGCTCACCGCATATCTCTTCCCTACGACCATTTGCGATAAGCATCGGGTGAAAACGCCAAACCGGTGCAAGGTCTTTCGAACAGCATATAAACGGACGACGTAGCCCTCGATTACCGGCCTTCCCCTCGAATATATCTCTTTTTCTTTCTCTCTCTCTCCCTCTCGCTCACTCTCTATTTTTCATTTTTTCTCTCTCCCTCTCTCTTTTTCTCTCTATAAATATATATATATATATATATATATATATATATATATATAACTCTTGCATTCTATTACGTTTCATCATTTATACCTCTCTCTCTCTCTCTCTCTCTCTCTCTCTCTCTCTCTCTCTCTCCCGCTCCCTCTTTTTCATTTTTTTCCCACATCATGCACCTCGCGTCTATTTCTCGATTCCGCACGTGGGTTCAAATCCGGATTTCTTCGACATGCACGCCACGTTGGCGTTTGAAAATATCGCAAAATGTAGTGATGATGATGATGATAATAACAATAACAACAATAATAATAATAATTTAAAAATAATAATAATAACAATAATAATAACAATAACGATGGTGATGATGATTATGATTATGAGTATGTTATGATTATGAATATCGTCCTGGTAATTATTATTGTTATAATTATTATTGTTATTATTAATAATATTGATTTGATGGTACTCGTCGACTCTATGGTATTACTAATTGAAGAAACGGAAAGGACGGGACGCATCGAACGCGCTCTTCTTTTCCAGTACGTTCTTATTCTATTACTTCTTATTGTTCTTTAATTTAAATACGTTCTTTATCAAATACTTTTACTTGCTCGAAACAGTCGACTGTTTTTAAAACTCTTAAAGAAGTCGGATCTTTGTTTGTTGACCTACTTTACTTCTCTTTATGTGACAAGTTTTTGACCTTACCACATTTTCTTTCATCAGTAAAAATTTAAAATGGAGCAATTGGGAGATGGACAAGCCGTCGTCGTTGGAAATGCTAGTGGAACGGTACAAGTCGTTCAAATGGGACAAGGAGGGCAAACTATGATGTTACCACAAGCTATACAAGTGGCAGCTCCCAATGGACAGATTCAAGTACTTCCAGTTTCCAGTCTTACTAATCCTGGCCAACAGATAGTTATACAACAACCTCAGACGCCTCAAATTATTCAAACTCCGGATGGACAGACATATATCTATCAACCGGTTCAAATAGAAGGCCAGGTTCCACAGGCTCAACCTACCGGTAAATATAATTAAACGTCAGTGTAGGCCAATATTTTTCGATTCGAACGATAGTAATCTCAATAATGATTTCAGTCATAAATATCAATGGAAACCTCATGCAAATTGCTAGTACAACTTCGCAAGCTGCAACAGCGACCGCAACTGCAGCACCCATACAACCATTAGCTAGTCCCACGACAACAACTTCGCAAGCAGGGAATTTAGTTATGGTAATCGTAATTTCTTTCTTTCTTTTGTTTCTTTCTTACGCTTCTTTTCTTTACTTTTTCGAGTAGTCCTATTATAGTTCTATAATTTTTTTACTATGACATTGATACGACTTATTGTTTCTTATCTTTACCATCAGATGGTACCGGGAAATAGCGGGCAAACGCAATTTCAAAGAGTAGCATTACCAAATGCGGAATTCTTAGAGGAGGAACCACTATACGTGAATGCCAAACAATATAGACGCATATTAAAGAGACGTCAGGCACGAGCTAAATTGGAAGCGGAAGGAAAAATCCCGAAGGAAAGACCCGTACGTATTATTATTTTGTCACACTTTTAAAATGTCCTCGTATCGTTTGAATCGATCGATCGATCGATGGTGCGTGGCCGATTAAATTGGAAATAATTATATGTCTTTGCAGAAATATCTTCACGAGTCTCGTCATCAACATGCGATGAAAAGAATTCGTGGCGAGGGTGGTCGTTTCCATTCGGGACAAGTAAAGAAACGGAAGTAAGTGACTACGGCTCTATATAAAGATCTTTGAACCTATGTCTCTCTTCAATGAAGTAAAAAAAAAAACTATATATATATATATATATATATGTAACAGAAAACATAATATGGTCTCCAACTATGCGACACAAGGATATATAATTATGGTTATGTTTTAAATGAATGGCAAATTTTATAATAATCCGGTAGAATCACGCGACAACACGTGTATCCCGTTTAATAATTACTGGAATAATAGAAAAGTGTTAAGTATCATAAAAGCTTAATATCACCGTAGAAAACTACTATCAACTATGGACGTGTAAACTATTCTTCTTCTATCGCATTCATATTGCTAATCAAAATGTGAATTTACAGAAAGTCTAATAATGTTACTTCGAGATATATCTGTATGTTTGTTTTAACGTTCGAAGAGATATTATATAGAGCTTATATATTACTTATCATTTTTCTATGATATTTAATTGTAACGATTGAGCAGGCGGGCGGGAGGGAAAGGAAAGGAAAGGAAAAAAGACGAAGAAAGAGAGAAAAAACAACGAAAGTCTGACTATTAAATTAAATTCAGTGAGATATATTTGAAAACGGTACCGATTTCTCTCTCTCTCTCTCTCTGACGGTCTACCCCACCTGTAGATATTTATTTAAAAGGAGATTTGAAAGGGAGAGAGATGCTGATGATGATGATGATGATGATGACTAACTAACTTTAAGTGAAAATAAAACTTTTCTTTATGAGTTAAATAAAATATACGAGTCCAATGATGAAATTGTACTCCCATGTATTTCTGATTATACGCATCTTTTGGAACATGTATGCTCCTTCGTTCTTGTATATAAAATATATTTTTTTCTCTTTTAACACAATGGAAAGTTCGAATAAGAGCTTTACTTTTCATTAGAATTTGTATATACGGAGAAACAAACGAAAAAAGAAAAAGAAAAGAACGCGAAAGAAAACAACAACACACAAAGGAAAGAAATTAATAAAATGCGATGTTTGTGTCTGTAATATTTTTCTAGTGCTTATATTTATCTTACAAATCGAAAATGTGAGCTTGGTAAATCATAGTAAAATATCGGACTGTGTTAGAAATGATATGACGATGAACGATATACGACATGCATATATATATATATATATATATATATATATATATATATATGTTTGTATGTATGTATGTATGTATGTATAAATTCTATAAAAATTATTATTGATCCATATACACGCGAAGTTCGTGTAACACACCTAGACGAAATTGCTTTTTTTTTTTATCGTATATCGTATATCGAGAGATCATAATCGATTGAGAGACTGAATTAATAATTTATTATTATAACACATCACATTACCGGGTACCATTACTGCGTTTAATTTAAAAAAAAAAAAAAATTATAACTATTAGGACACGCGTACTTTCTTTATGAATTATTTCAAATAATACTTTTATGTATATACCTTCGAATGCAAGTACAATTAAATTTAGATTATTTCAAAGATTTAATTGAACTTGGTTATATATATATATATATATATATTATTGTATGTTGAATTTAAAGATGAAAGGAAAAGAGGAAAAAGAAAGGAAGGAAAGAAAGAAAGAAAGAGAGAAAAGAAAAAAGGATGGATTATTTGTGCACAGCAGTTTATTTATATTTATATATATATATGTATACATGCACTTACGTACTAATAGTATATCTGCATATATATATATAAAACATCTTAAATAATTAAATATTTGTGCCGAATAAGAAGAAAAAAAAAATAAGAAAGATTTAACATTGATACATATTATTAATTTAAGGAATAATCAAATTGTATCGAATTCGTCTTAATTGATAATTTTGGAAGCTTCTTTTCCAATTCCAATCAACGTGTGGATTTTATATTCTGAAATCATTACTAATGATGATGATTTCAGTTTTAAAATCACACTTGATATAGATAAGTTAATTTTTCTTTTTTCTTTTCTTTTTAATAAACCATCGAATAATAATATCTTTGCAAAATTTTATTCTTTATTATTTTTCTTCTTCCCTTTCTTTTTTCTTTTTCGTTCTTAACACGATCCAAGTCGATGATACATGCACAGTAATTTCAAAATCAAATGTCGCAAGTACTTTCTGAATGATATAAATGAATTTAGCGTAAAGGATAGGGGAATATAGAAACACAATGTTTATCCGATCACTACACTTTGTAATTGCTAGCAAGAAATTGTTGAAATATTAATCGTTTTAAAATTGTTTTTTTTTTCTGTTAATTTAATTTTTCTTTTATTACACTTAAAACGACATTACGTAAAAAAAAAAGGAAAATTTGAAACGAGACGTGGACCATTTCTATAAAAAAAAATTATTTCTCACAAGTTCACACACATGTAAGCGCGCGCGCATGCACACACCAAACACACACACACACATGCATGTATGTATTTATGCGTAAATTGTGATCTTTGCTATGTAAAGTTAGCTAGCAAAAAGAGCGTAATTTAATTTACTATATTTTATTTCTTACCGAAAGTAATGATCAGTTGATAAACCATTGGATAGTTTATTAGATTCATGTATCATCGTATGGGTCGATATAACCTAAAATGTACTTTTACGTTTCAACGAAAAAAAAAGAACAAGTTTTACGTTTTAAAGAATGAAAAGAAAGAAAGAAAAACCAAAAAAAAAATCAAAATATATTTGACGGTAATGCTACGTGTTTAGATGTTAGAATAATAGAACATTCAGATTTCTTGTCAGAATCATCCCTTGAAGGAAATGCGTTCGGTTCGAACGGTATTGGTTGGCCATAGGGTTTCTTCTTCATAATCCAATCACCCGTTTTGCCGATCGCATCGCCGTATTCCGACTTTCCTGTTCTGAAAATAACAAACTAATAGACAAAACAAAACAAAAGCAAAAAAAAATTAAAAAAGAAACAAAAACAAAACAAAAAAAGGAAAAGAAATCTCCGTGAAATCGATTTTTCTTCTTTCTTCCTGATGAAAACAATATGATATTATAAAACTATTTCTTCTCTCTTGATAAAGGATAAATAAACTACACTGCATACCTGACTCGAAGTATTTCACGTTCTTTCGGATTAGGATCGAGATTATTCTCTGGTTTTCCCTTGACCTTGACAAGCAACAAATCCATCCCAATCATCTTCCATGGATCTCGAAAAGATCGTTTTTGTATCGTTTCTGGGATGACCCAGTCGTCGGGTAAAATCACTCGTTGCATATGCTTACCCAACTTTTGGTCGCGCAACGACATATAATCGTCTGTCAAAATTCATATGACAATGAAATGTCAATTATAATTCTTCTCCTAAATTATTCATTTTCGTCGTGTCTCATTAAAAAGAAATTGTTTTTTGTTCAATTATACTAGCCAAGATGTTTAGAATAATCCATTTGATAAATAGTTCGCTTCAGCTTCTTGTTTTCTTGTTCGAAGAGTTCCTCGTTCAAAGACGATTCGAGAATAAAATTTTTCAAATGTGGATACCTCTCGTGTATCTAATTAACGATTAATTAATC
>OU426857.1:2100000-2105000 GCA_911387685.1 Dolichovespula media | reverse complement strand
CTCCTCGAGAAATAGAAAATTTTTAATTTCGTTTTCGTCGCTTTTCGTTATTAATTATTCGTTTTTTTTTTTTTTTTCATTTCAAACGGACAGACAAATTTTTGATCCTCTATTCCTATCGTCCTAATCTTTTTCTTTTTTTTTTTTTTTTTTTTTTTTCTATCGGACAACAGAAAGTACGATTTTATTTATTTCTTACATTCTTTTTTTTTGTATTCTCTCTTTCTCTACGTTTTATTTTATTAACGTTGCTTGGCGTTAAAAGAGAAAAAAGAAAATAAAAACAAGTAAAACAAAAGGAAAGACAAAACGCAAAAATATATCCAATCGATAGGACGATATTTATAATTGAATCGTTATTTCATATGCATCACCATTAACGTATTTACGTACAATGTGAAGATTAAAAAAAAAAAAAAAATCAAAAAGGAGTACCATCGTTGACTTATGTTTAAACAAACTCGAAATTGATTTACTTCAAAATGTATCAATCGTTTGCGAAATGTAATATCCTTCCTTATCATGACGTTATTGTATGCCATACATATTTGAATTTGCCACAAACACACACACACACACACACACACACACATATGTCTATTGCTTTCATTCACTCAAATGTATTTAATAGACTCCATTCAGCGATTGCTTGAATATGACGTATAAAGAGAAAGAGTGAGAGAGAGAGAGAGAGAGAGAGAGATCCACGTAAACTGAATTGTACGCCTACTCCTTTTAATATTTAAATGACCAATAATATAAATTCTTCTCGTTTAAAAATAATAATAAAAAAAAAAAAGAACATAACATATACGATGGCTCCAACGACGATGAAAAAGAGAAACAATAGTGGAAAGAGTTATATCGTTGGATATTGATTATAAAAACGTAAGACGTTACAGATGATCGTTTTATTTCAATCCTCCATATTATTGTTTAAACATTTCGAATACCGATCTTATAAAAGCTTTTCAATTACGATAGTGTTGCATAATTTTCATTATACAATCTCGACGTCGTCGTAGAAATTCGTTCACATCGGTGGGAGGTTTGGTTTTTCTTTTTTTTTTTTTTTTTCATCGAAACGCTCGTTCGACGAATGGTTGTTTAAAAATTTAAATAAATCTTCGCGGTCGTTTATTTTATCAAAAAAAAAAAAAAAAAAAATAAATAAATAAATAAAAAAGGGAGGAAAAGTGATAATCGTCGAGCTTAATGTGAATTTGAGTATGATCGAGGGATGATAGTAAAAATGAAGGAAGGAAGGAAGGAAGGAAGAAGTTTATGAAGATGTCGAAAAACGAAAAGAGAGAGAGAGAGAGAGAGAGAAAGAGGAAAAATCATTAAATCGTTTGTAAGACAAAGAGAGAGAGAGAGAGAGAGAGAGAGAGAGATTCGATAAAATATTTTATATCAAAAGAAATTTTTTCTCTCTCCTTTTCCTTTTCTTCTCTCTTCTCTCCTTTGGTTATTTTATTCGCAAAGAAACGAGACTCGACTCGACTCGACTCAACCGAGACGAGAGAGGAGAGGAGAAGAGAGAGAGAGAGAGAGAGAGAGAGAGAGAGAGAGGAGAGGAGAGGGGAGGGGGATGATCTCCTTGTAAATGGAGACCAATCGAGGTGAAATTCGTGCAATGAAAAAAAAAGAAAAAAAAAAAAAGAAAAAAGAAGAAAAAGAAGGATAGAAGAAAAAAGAGATAATTCGCAACTTCTGATATATCCTGGAATATCTCTCTCCCTCTACGTCCTACGATCCTCGTAGGGGCGCAATCGCCACGCCTCCCCGTGTCTATATAAGCTACGTCTACGCAGAGAAATCCTCATTCGCATCCCGAACATCGTTCGAGTACGAAGCTGTACAGACCGGTGTTGTACCATATATCCACTCGATATCGAAAGACATAAAGAGAGATAGATAGAGAGATAGAGAGAGTCAGAGAGAAGATACTGAATATTAAATCAGAACGTCTTACGGTGTTACGAGAAGTTAATTTTTAATCTCTCGTATTTTTGCATATCGAACGATATTCAACGATAAAGAAATATCGAGATAGACGAGACAGAGATAGAAAGAGAGAAAGAGAGAGAGAGAAACGGAGAGAGAAAACTGTTGGAGATTATAACAAGAGAAATAAAGAGAGATAAAAAAGAGATAAGAAAAATGAAGTTCTCTTTGGTGTGCTTGTTATTCTTCTGTCTGGTCATGCTGACTGATAGGACCGTCGTCGGCAATCCCTACTTTGATGAAGGTAAGTAGTCGGTGTTTGTTTGTTTGTTCGTTCGTTTGTTCGTTTGCTTGCTTTTTTCTTTTTCTTTTAGGATTAAGAATCGTCCTTATCATTTCCTGTTTACTTTTAAGAATTTTTCAATTTCTTTTTTGTCGTCTATTCTTTCTTTCTTTCTTTCTACGACATCGAACTCGCGTTAATTTTTTCGGAATAAAACAGTCTAATGTACGAGACAGAACATATATGTGTGTATATATATATATATATATGTATGTGTGTGTGATTATTGATTAATTCATTGTCGATTCATATAGGCTCTTTCCCCTTTTTTCCTTTTTTTTTTTGGTTTCGCGAGAATCGATCTCGAATCGTTTTTTCGAATCCTACGAATGTCTTTCGCGTTCTCTTCGACGGACGGCAAAATTTATTGTCGATTCGTACGAAATAAATGAATTTTATTTGAACTTTATCAACTAATAACAACCGATAATCGTCGACGTTACTTTCTTCTCAATTTCTACAGGTAAAGGAAAAATAAATTTTTTCCTTTGAAAAATTTTCCTTCTTCCTTTTTATATATATGAATTAATTTCTCGTAAAAAAGGTTCTTTCTCTTCGCGAGCATCGAATAACGTCGATCGTTATTTCAATCACAAGGCCAAATTTTGTTTAACGCTTTTTGCGTTAAATCTCTCTTCGATTCATTAATTTCTAACGATTATTTGATTAACATACCGACGTCGAGATACACGATCGGTCATAAATTTATATAGAACGTTTTCTTCTTTTTGTAACGGGTGACCAAATACGATGCGTACGTACGAAGCGTACGTACGAACGTACGAACGAACGAACGCAATTAAATTGATCAATTTGCGATCGTACGAACCCAATATCGATGTAACGTTTCGTGATAATCGATGAAACGGAACGACAATTGTTTCAAGTATAATTATTCTTCTTATTAATTTCAAATGGCTATCACACGATGATACCGTCGTACACGATTTCGGTCGTACGAGCGCGTTCTCGCCTTAATTTATCGACGTAAAATAGGGGAAAAAAAAGAGAAATAGAAAGAAAGAAAGAAAAAAAAAATTAATCATTTCAATGACATTATTTTAATTAATTTCATTTAAGTTCGTTCCCTAAACGTTTCGTTTCGTTTCGTTTCTTTCCTTTATATTTTTTGTCTCTCATTCTTTATCAATTTCAAGTAGCACGATCTATAGTATGGTCAGACACGCGCGTTCATTCATAAATTTAATTTGCCAGAGGAAATACGTGATAAGGAAAAAAAGAAAAAAATATTCCCACGAATTCGTCGAGTCATCGAAATATATATATATATATATATATATATATATATATATATATTATCGACTTTCAATCTATTTATATCGTTTAATAAATTCTTTCCTCGAGACTTACATACGTTCGCCTTTTTTTTTTTTGTTACGTATCGGACGCGCGTCACTGAGGGTTCATTCATGAATTCGAATTTGATTTTTGAGAAGGAATTCAATACTTCGATACGTCAAACGGACGTCGAATTGATTTGGCCAACTCCGTATTTTTCTTTTTTTCCTCCTTTCGCTGACTAATTTTCCTTCCTATTTTCTTTCCGTTTTTTTTTCGTTCCTTTTTTTTTTGGAAAATGATTCGTTCAACCTTCGGAATAACGACGTTTCTTTCTTTTCCAATCCAAGTAGTACGTGCGCGAATATGGTCAGACCAAGCGTTCGCATTCGTACATCGAGATAGTTCGAAGAGAAAAATTTAGGAAAAAAAAACAAGAAAGAGAGAGAGAGAGATAGAGAGAGAGAGAGAGAGAGAGAGAGAGAGAGAGAGAGAGAGAGAGAGTGAATTTTAAAGTTAAATAAATCTTTCCGAAGCAAAAATTCAAACGTTCGTATCTTCGTTAAATTACAATTATATTTTAATCGATTAATCATCATCAATGGACACTTGTGATCGAGATTTATTTTTTTCTTTCTTTTTTTTTTTTTTTTTTCTTATTAGCATCGAGTAACATTACGTTAACGGAAATATGATCGGAATAGGTTTTGAATTTCAACAAAATTCGTCTTTAACGATCTCAACGGAGATAATCTAACGTAAACGTTATTGCATATAATATCTCGAACGTATATAAATCCTGATTTAACTGTTCGACATCTATCCTATTTCATCCCTATTTTACCATTCCCTTTGTCCTTCTTGGTTATACAACAACATCGTGAAAGTTTAATAAAATGAATTTCACAACAAACGGAAGACCACAAATATGTATATATATATATATACATATCTATATATGTATGTATGTATGTATGCATGTATGTAAGAGTTCACCCAATCGATTTTAATCTCGATGTAGTAATCGACATGTTTTTTTTTTTTTTTTTTAATTGAACACGACGTAGATACACGATCGATGATTTTAAGGAGCTTCCTCGTCGTTCTAATTTTTCTAATCGTCATCATCATTGTTTTTATAAGCAACGATTAAAAGAAGAAGATGAACAAAAGAGAGAGAGAGAGAGGGAGAATGAAAAAAAAAATAACGAGAACGATCCTATCATTTTATTTTATTTTATATTATTCTATTTTTATTTCTGTTCTTTTGTTTTTGTCTTCCTTTAATATCCTTCCTCATCGATTGTGGGCTATATTTTATTACCGATCGAATAAACTCAGTTTTTAGGGTATTGAATTCACGTTTATTGGGTAGATAAAACAAAAAAATGGCCACGAGTCTGGAAAAGAA
>OU426857.1:2082500-2092500 GCA_911387685.1 Dolichovespula media | reverse complement strand
GCGACGTGCTGCTTTCGTTTCACCTTGTATATGTTAAATTTAAGCTAAAAGAACAAAAAAAGAAAAAAGAGAAAAAATAAAAAAAAGAATTACAAGATTTAAATATTTACAAAAATTAAACAATGATGTATGTAACAAACGCATTGTATCCGAGGATGGATGTAAACGTATTGATGTATACCATATGGAAATATATATGTATAATATATATATAATATATATTATATGTGTGTATATATGATTTATTTCTCATCTAAACGTAACCCACGCACAAACCCGAATTTTATTATCTTTCGATTATCGAGTCTTAAACGTTATTATAGATTATCCGATTAACTTATACGCCAACGGTATTTTTTTTATTGATTAATACGAATTTTCCGATTTGCAAAATGTCAATCGTAAAATTTTAAATAAGCGCACATATCGTACTTAAAAACACCCACACACACATGCATGCTTGTATATTCCAATCAATGAAGGAAAAAACTGAAAAATAATAATTTAGAGAAAAAACTAACAAAAAGAAAGTTCGATATATTATATTATATATATATATATATATATATATTTATACACACACACACACACACATATATGAAGATCTATATACACAGATAAATCTTGATCTTTAGATGTCGGTGTACGAGTTACGAAGGTTAAACGAGTTAAACTTTCGAGTTAATGCGAGCTAAGTTTTCCAAGCTCGACTACTTCGACCTCGAAAATTATACACATGTACGTACGCGTGTGCATACGCTATGTGCCATAAATTTTCAACCGGTATTGCATCGATATTTTCCATTGTGATAAGATCCCGAACATTAGATCGTTGATAACGACGTTTCAGGGAGACAAGGATATTAAAAGAAAATTTAGATTTATTATTAGATTCGTTATTCGAGGTCTCACGATCGAAGAATGCTATTCTCTTCGTAAAAGGCAAGCCATCTTATTACCCCTCCCTCCTCTCGCCCCTCCGCCACACCGGTAAATTTACTTATTCGTTCGTCCTTTAAAAGCTCCTTCCGTCTCCGAGTTGAAAGCAATTTTGTTACGTTCAACGCGTCATTAAATATGGAACGTTCAAATTTATACGAGACTGAAGATTGTTTCTCATTGCTTGGACCGCGAGTTTTGAGCGTCGAAAAATATTAAGGTATGAGAAACTACACGAGTTCTTTAATATCGATATAAAGATACATCGAGAGATAATAAAAAAGAAATAAATTAATTAATTAAAAAACGATTTTACGTCTGATCGAATAGCAAAGGTTATTAAAATTCGACGAAGATACGATAGGGACGATTAACGTTTCTAATAATATATATTTCAATATTCATTTTCAATGATATTTATTAATCACAAAATTATTGATCGAAACTAACGAACTTGACTTGAATTGATTCTCCTTCGCGTTAAAAAAAAAAAAAAAAAAAAAAAAAGAAGGAAAGAAAGAAAAAAAACGAGAAAAAAATTATAATGAATAAATAATTAACGATCGGAGAATAGGAATATTAAAGAGAACGATAAGATTAGATTATTAGAATGTAATAAATAAATAAATTAGGAGAGAGAGAGAGAGAGAGAGAGAGAGAGAGAGAATGATTAAAGACAGATTGCTATGAAACTATAAAAAAAAAAATGTTTTTAAAGATATAATATTAGACGATATGAATGATGATAATATACAAGTTTTGATAAAATGGGACACGTGGTTTACGTGTTAGAATAGAATCTAAAACGTTCGTGCACTTTATTGGTACAGAAACTCATGGTAATTGTTTCTTTCAGGTCATCTTGTGCGTGCACGTTCTGTTCTCTCTCTCTCTCTCACACACACACACACACACACACACACACACACACACTCACTCTCTCACTTTCTTTCTTTCTCTCTTTACAGTTATTATCAGCACGTACTAACGTTCTAATCTAATTTAGGATAATAAATATCTCGAGGACATACGCTCATACACACACACACACACATACACACACGTGGGTACATAAAAATTACTCAGTCGTTGTTACATTCTTTCTATTTCCTTTCCAACTTTTCTATTTGTCCTTTCACAGCTTTTTTCTTTTTTCTTTTTCCTCTTTTTTTTCTTTTTTTTTTTCTTTACGAGGTGAAACTTTATTTTCATTTTCACGACGAGCGACCATTATTTCTATTTTTTGCCTTTTCTTCTATAGAGAACTATAACCGCGTGTGCGTGCGATAGCTATGGGATTTTTTTTCCAAGGCTTGACCTTGATGAATTTTACGCAACACACGTAGATCGATAGAATTTCGTAATTCGTCGTTTCTTACAATCGTAATAACACATTTTATCGGTATGGCGATCGATTTGATACTGTACAATTTTGCGACACAAATCTTACGACGATTGGATACCGTTAATGATATGAATATTATTAAAAAAAAAAAAAAAAAGAAAAAGAAAAGAAAGATATAAAGAGAGAAAGAAGATAATGAAAAGAATGCTTGTAAATAAATAAATAAATAAATAAATAAATAAAAAAATAAGCAAATAAATAAAGAAGGAGAAAATAATTAAGGATGACGAAACAACTAAAGATGACTAAGGATAAACGAATAAATGAAAAATAATAATTTTTTAATTATTATATAAATACAAATTCATATATATATATATATATATATATACACATATTAATATTTTAAATATTCGTTTACTATTATATATACCAACATTTTTTCTTTTTATAATAACTACAACGAAATTTAATCAACCATTACACTCTAGGCTCTATTATAATCAGTTCAAAATAGAGAAGCAAGAAAGAGAGAGAGAGAGAGAGAGAGAGAGAGAGAGAGAGAGAGAGAGAGAGAGAGGGTTATGTATTTACCAAAGTAAAATCCATAAATAGTCTCATAAAGACTATCACGTGGAAAATTGCAATGACGTACACACGTATGAGTGAACGGAAATGATTGAATGTGTGTGTGTGTGTGCGCGCGTCGTCGTCGTCGTCGTCATAGAGAGAGAGAGAGAGAGAGAGACACGCTAATTAACCTAATCCGTTTAGGACAGACAGTAGTTATTTTTTAACTGATCGATATCGCAAATCGTTCGAAATCATCCTTCTAAAGGCGAAATCAAACGTTCGATTCATCCTAATTAATAAAATAACTATAGATTGTCGGATAATAATCCCCGAGACTCGGATTGATTATATTTTCGTTAAAATATCTTAATCCATTATTATTATTTCGTTCGTTAATTAATTTCTACGTTGAACGTTGAACGATCGTTGATACAATTTTGTTGTTTTCTTATTTTTTTTTTTTTTTGTTTTTTTTTTTAACAATAATATAGTCTGCCTAATTATTATCATTGACGATGATGAACATGTCTCGAGTTCGTTCTTCTTAATTTTTGTTTATCCCTTTCATTGTCTTTCTCTTTTCTCCATAGAATTTCACTCGACAAACACAGTGACGATTACAATGCGACGCAAACAAATTAATTGCCAATCGAAGCGCGCGACAATGCAAAAAAAAAAAAAACTGACGATACAAATTGTACGAGAAAATATTTCTCTTAATAATCAATAATCTACAATGGGGGAAAAGTTAAAAACGATCGATCCGATATTATAAAGCTATAAATTTCTCGTACGAATTTAATTATATAATCCCGTACGATATAAATCGATAAATTAAAAATAACATTTATTTTTTACTAACGGATTACCGTTAGAAAAGAATATTATATTAAAAATTGATCGATGCGATATGAATTCACCCTGCATATATATATATAATAATAATGATAATAATAACAATAATATTAACAACAATATTAATAATAATAAAAACGATAAGTAATGCGCATAGAAAAAAAAAAAAAAACGAGAGAGAAGAAGAAAGACGAACGCGATATTACACATAATAGACGATCTCTCTTGTATGAAATGAGATTATGCTAACGTATGCATATGTTGGAAGAATGTTAGCAAACGATTACGAAATCCTAACTATAACTAAGTACTTACGCGGCTTATACGTACATATATAGATATAGTACACGCACTCACACACACACACACACACACACACACACACACACACACACACACACACACACACACACACACACACACACACACACACACACACACACACACACACACACACAAATACATATACACGTACGTGTGCGTAAGAGACTAGAAAACTAAAAAAAAAAAAGAAAAAAGATACAAAAAAAAAAGAGTGTAAGAGAGAAGACGTACGTGTGTAGTGGGAGTGAGTTGATGGGGGAGGGGATCGGTGGATCGGTGTGGTACGTGGCGGGGTGTGGTGGGGTAAACGGGGGAGGAGGGGACAGAAGGAGGAGGAGGAGGAGAGTTTAGAACGGGAAAAGGAAAAAAAGAGGACGCGCGTTGGTATAAGGCACGGAATCAACTGTCAGAGAGTTCGACGACACGAAACGAAGAGTAGGAACCACGATCCATGGATCACGTACTGCACGAGCCGGTTCGAGCAACAGACTTACCGTACCTACTTAAGATCTTCTACAGGTCTCTCGGATCTCTTACGATACGAAGAAGAGAGACAGAGATATAGTCAGAGATTTTTTTTTTATGATACAGAGAGAGAGAGAGAGAGAGAGATTTTCTATGATCATTTTCAAGATCATAGAAAATCGAATGCCTCGATAATAATTAATCGTATATTTCATTTATTTTTATAGGAATTTTTTTTTACTCTCTCTCTCTCTCTCTCTCTCTCTTTCTTTCTCACTGACCACAGATTATGATCATTAATCAATGTGTGTGTGTGTGTGTGCGCGCGTGTGTTTGTTTATCTACGAATAATTTCTATTTCTTTTTTTTTTTTTTCATTGATTTTTAAACCAATTAAAATTATCAATAAATGTTGTTATGTATATACATATAAATAAATAAATATGTATATATATATATATATATATATATATATATACATACATTATATACTTTTTTTAATCCTTGCGAATTATATAATATTCGGTAAATTAAAGAAAGAGACATTATTACTCTCGTCCCTTTTCTTCATTTTTCAATTTATAAATTATATTACGAATAATTCTTTTTCTTTCTTTTTTCTTTTTTAATTTTCTCTTTCCTACTCGCAATTAGACGTTAAATATTAAAATATAAATTATTTCAAATTGAATATATATATATATATATATATATTTAAATATCTCAAGGTCTCGCCACTTTTCAGGAGCAGAACGTATTGTGTGTTAATTGAACGTTCTAAGAGAAAATAAAAAAGAAGAGGAAGTGGAATGAAAAAGGAAAGAAGAGAAAAATATAATAAAAGAACCTGATTAACTGAAGATATTATTAATTAGCTCTGCGCTAATTATTCATTCGTCGCACACCGTTATCTATTATATTTTAAGTAGCGTGCATTCATTTCTTTTGCATACTCCTTATGTAAAACGCCAAAGTATATGATAATCGTGCTTCCTCTTCTCTCTATTCGCTGATTATTATTATCATTATTATTATTATTATTAATATTGTTATTGTTATTGTTATTGTTATTGATAATAATCACGATCGATGGCTATTACATTAGTTGCTATTACATATAAAGTACGCGTTTGAGATTTTCATCAGAATTATCGTGGATTTCTATTAAAACGACGCGACGTCATCCGTGATTCGCTGTTTCTTTCTATCTTTTTTCCTTTTTTTTTTTTGTTTTTTGCGCGCGCGCGTGTGTGTGTGTGCGCGTGGAAAAATAATTACTCGTTAGCATTCCACAAAACACGTGTTTACAATTTCAATAAGTATTACCGCGTCGTTTTCGATACCTACGCTTTTTCTTTTTTTTTTTAGGTGGAAAAAGAGGAGGAGGAAGAGGAGGGGAGGGACTAGTGACGTCATTTGTTACTATATCCGATAGCGCTCGTACTAGTAATTATTGCCTGCGAAATATAATACAGATATAAAATTCCTGACACGTGAAGGCAATTGTGAAGGGAGGAGAGAGAGAGAGAGAGAGAGAGAGAGAGAAAATAAAACAAAAAGAAAAATAATTATTGGCGCGTGAGAACCATTTGCATTAAAATGAGAGACAAAGACAAAAAAAAAGAACAAATCGTGGGAGTCGCGCAAATTCGATAATGCTCGAACGAAGAAGAATGCGAAGAGAAAAAAATATTATTATTATTATTATTATTATTATTATTATTATTATTATTATTATTATTATTATTTAACGTGGGAAAGGAAAAAACAAATCGTTGATCCCGGGGATCTTTCGATTGTTCGATGTAAAAAAGAAGAAAAGAAAAGAAAAGAAAAGAAAAGAAAAAAAAAAAATAAAAATAAAAATAAAGGAAGGAAAAATCGAGAGATTTTCCGTTCGCGATCGACGAACGAATCGAATAATTAAATTTTTAATGGTAGAAATCGAGTGACGATGGGAAGGATTGGATTGTAGAACGACGGAACTGTTTCGCAAGTAGAACGATTTAATTGTGTTTCCTTTTGTCTCTTCGGGATAAACCGTGTTATGGCGGCTTCCTCGATCGTTGCACGAATAATCCTCCGACCTTTGGGGTTCGTTGACTCCGTCGAAGAATCGGACCGCAATGGCGTTCCAACGTGCAACTAATAATAAATAACGACCTTTCGCGAATACGATTCTCCAACCATGTTTTATCGATCCAATGATTAAATGAATCGAAAAGAAAAGAAATATTATACAACGACAAAAAGGAATAAAATATTCGTAAAGAAAAATAACGCGAAATTAGAGAAGGGAGAAGGGTATGAGAAAGAAACAAAAAAGAAGAAGAAACAACGAGCATTCCAAAAAATTCGAGGTGAGAAAAATCGACGAAAGAAAGAAAATAGATTACAAAATGGCGGCGTACAAACGACCGACGACCGATCTTATCATCTTTTTTTCGGGAATATCATTTTACCAACCGTTCTGATCGATAAAAGATAGAAAAAAAAAAAAAAAAGAAAGAAAGATAGAAAGAAAGAAATTCCAAAGCAAGACGAAGATCGCGAGATAAGAAGAGTAGAAGCAAAAATGGAAGAAATAAAAAAGGGGAGCAAGCAAAATGTTTTTAAAGGTTAAAAATAAATTATATAAAATGAAATGCCAGTGGCGGTGGTAATAGTGAGTAATAGTATTCGTAGTATTCGTGATGGTAGTAGTAGTAGACTCGCGGGAAATCGAGGGAGCTGTCGATTGAGAGGTGAACTTTCTACTTCGTTTAACGGCTCTTCCAATGGACGTGATCTCCCAGATAATAAATACGCTTTCCATCTGCCAGCGTTAGAGCGTCGTTGTCTTTCGAGGATAATGGATGGCATTAAAAGTACGATCGAGTTTCGTTTCGATCCGCCATCAGAAAAAAGCTTGTGTCCGCTCAACTTCTCTATTTTTTTTCCTTTCTCTCTCTCTCTCTCTCTCTCTCTCTCTCTCTTAGATGTCCTTGAAATATAACGCGAACAATATCGAGTCGATAATTCTTGCATGAAAAACTCCTTTTTTTTTTTCTCTCTCTCTCTCTCTCTTTTTCGTTTCTTCATTTCAAACAATTAATTTCAATCAATCGTTAAACGTCGACGGTTCACAAAGAATCGATCAAATAATTGCCCTAACGCTAATAATTCATCGTTAACTTAACATCTGACGAAGGAGGTAAATTCTTTGAGAGATAAGATATTTAGATAAGAGGGATTACGTTATGTGGTATCGTTTCAAATTTATCGGGTGGAGGGGAGGGGGGGGGAAATATTTAGAAACTATTACAAACGTTATTATTATCGATGTAATGGAAAAAGGACATTTTCAACTTCTCGATCATAACTGGCAAATAAATGTCTATAAAATATATGCCTCTCTCTCTCTCTCTCTCTCTCTCTCTCTCTCTCTCTCTAAATGCTTGTAACTCGGTTTGACACACCGGGTGTTCAATACATACCCGCGAAATAACATTCATTATTGAACGATCGATAATGGCGACTAACGATCGATCTTATCGATCATTCTTTCTCTCTCTCTCTCTCTCTCTCTCTCTCTCTCTTTCCAATGCACCTAACTCGATTTGATATATAACGGGCGTTCAATATAAACCCGCTAACAATGTTCATTATCGACCGATCAAATATGGCGAACTATAACTATCGATCCCATCGACTATTTTTTTCTTTCTTTCTTTCTTCTTCTTCTTCTCTCTTTCTATCACACCTGCACGATGAATATCGTCTCTCGATTTTCTCTTTCCAATGTTCGAAACCACTCCATGGTACGGTATACCGAGTGTTCAATATAAACCCGCGAACAACGTTCTATTATTGACCGATCAAATATGGCGGCTAACTATCGATCCTATCGATCATATATCCCCCTCCCCCTCTCTATTCTCTCTATTCTCTCCATCACACGTAGATCGTAAGATCGTGTGTAACGGTCGAACGATTTTAAGAGGCTCGTAAAGAAGCTCGTTTCATGAGATAAAACTGGCACCTTAACGTTTTCTTTATACTGTAGATAGCAACGTTTACGAATGATATTCATGCGTGGCACACGCTAAACTCTCGTTTCGTTAAATCGTACCTCGTAGAACTCGTACAACGTTGAACGTAGAACGTAGAACGTAGAACGTAGAACGTGGAACGTTACCTTTACGACTACTACCACAACAACGACGACTACTACAACGTGACTACTACTATTTTACTACTACAACTACGAGAACGATGCGTAAAACGTTCGACGTAGTCGCGGGTGTATATGTAGTAGGTGGTCGTTGCGTAAGCCTGATCGCCAATGCGATGGTATGCAACGAGTAACCTTGAGAAACGAGTCATAAGAACGACCAATAATGTGTTTTCCTACGTTATACTCTCAATGACGTCATTAACATGATGACGACGCGAACACCACCAATTCCATTTTATTCGGTGATTCTCGATCGGATCGTCATAGTCGTCATTTTTAATTATAAATTATTTCTTACATATCATTCGAGATTATATACGGTGGGAAAGTTTTTGTTGTTAATCTTTTTTTTTTTTTTTTCATTTGATTTTCCTAAGCTAAGGACTATCTTACGCGTGTCTCTGTCTGTCTGTCTGTCTGTCTGTCTGTGTGTGTGTGTGTGCATCTGTGTATGCATATATATATATATATATATATATATATATATATATATATATATGTATAAAGTAGGCGGCAACTTTGATTCGTCGAAGTTCTTTACGTAGGTACGTGACCCCGGGTCCGTGACCTCCTTACGTTGTGCATCGCACTGAAAAACTTGTCGTTAGGATTTTCGAAATTCCCGCATTTTCTTTTTTCCTTTTTACAAAACTTTAAATACCTCGCTCGGTATTCACGTAATAATAATGATAATAATAATAATAATAATAATAATTATTATTATTATTTTCTTGTCTTCTTTTCTTTTCGGTCGGACCGGATAATCAATGTTTTTTTTCTTTTTCTCTTGTTTTTTAAAGAATAAACTACCGGGGACCGTGATATTTACGCGAGGTTTATTTTTATATATAATTGGATATAATTGTCGAATGAGAAAAGAAAATATATGTTCTTTAAAAACTCTTTTGGCAATGTAACGCAAATGCCCAAATCAAACAGACGCGAATCACTTTCTTTTTCTCTCTCTCTCTCTCTCTCTATATATATATATATATATATATATATTTATCTTTTTCCGAGGAAGAGATAAGGAATTTTTGTAAATTACTTTTCGGAATCTACGTTATCGGAATACTAAACGAATTTTATGTCAGTCTCTCGTACGCAACATCACCGACCGAATTTGCATTTGCATACTATGGTAATTTCGATCATCGTTCGGGGAGGGACACAAAGGAAATTCCATCGTGCGAATAAGGTGTAGAGTTGTGGTTGGACGCGAAGAGGGTGGTGGACAGGGAGTGGATAAAGACGGAGGAGAAAAAAAAACAAAGAGAGAGAGA
>OU426857.1:2027500-2075000 GCA_911387685.1 Dolichovespula media | reverse complement strand
TTCTTTTCTCTCGCCTTGACGACGAACAATTCTCTCGTACGAAGCAAAAAAAAAAAGAAAAATTCAGAATATATTTCTAATATCGTATCTCCGTGCAAAAAAAAATGAAAATTCACGTCGATCGATCGATAAAATATTTTAATTTTAGTTTCCTATTGGTTAGCAATTACTTAGGTATCGACACGAATATCTTTCAGTGTTTTATATATATATATATATATATATATATATATATATATATATATATATTTTTTTTTTTCTTTCAATTACTTCAGGATACGTAGAAAAATAATATCAAGCTCGTGTTCTATTGGTGAATTTTTTAAAGGGCGGTTCTCGACACCAATGGGGTCGATAACCGCAACACGGTCAAGGACACTGTTCGATAAAACATTCGAATCATTCTCCAAGCTTTATTATCGACGTTATGTCTATAGAAACATATATATATATATATATATATATATATATATATATATATATATATATTTATATTTATACATTATATGTACATACGAATTGCATAAAATGACTAAACGTATACATAAATAGATATGCATATATATACATATACACTAGAAGTCCGTTTCAGTCTATGTCCATTCATATATTGCAATAGAGAGAAGATTGGAATCAAAACCACAAGTGTCCCCCCCCCCTATATTCTTGCTTCCCCTTCATGAATGCTTTGACCTAATTCAGAACACGGCTTCCCGTATATGTCCAGTCAATTAATTCCACTGACTTGTTTTTACAGCTGTTGCACATATATTTCTAATATATACAATATATATATATATATATACACACATATACGTGTGTGTGTGTGTATGTATATATATTAGAAATATTTATACATACACTATTTTCGTGCATTGGTGTCGTGCGTGTATGTTTTAACGAGTTCATAAAAAATTATTTGAAAATGTATTCATTAAAGAAGAAATAAAGCGAAAAAAGATTTTACAAACTGATTACAAAAAATTTGTCCGACCTCTCCGATCAATCGTTAGATATATTTTTTTGATTGTTAAGAAATAATAAAAAAAAAAAAAAAAAGAAAAAAGAAAAATAAACGAAAACGATTAAACAGCATTCCAACGAATAATTAAGAATAATTTCCCATGATTGTTTTATGATTCCATTTTTCTTATTTTTTTTTTTTTGGTTTCTTCTATTTCTCTCTCTCTCTTTTTTGTTTTTTAGATTAGAATTTTCGAACGATCTCCACGAGAGGAATATAACATAGTTGACGGCACTAACGTAAGCCCGTTCGTTCGTTCCTTACTTTCACTCGAGCATACGTTCTCAGAGAACCTTGATTTTACATGTCTATATATATATATATATATATAGACACACACACATATGATATATACATATGTTTCTCATAGATATGTACTACACCTACTATTATACAAATATAGACACTCTACGGTGTATATTATTGAAGGTGTTCATGTATGTTTTACTACAAGTTCATAAGGTCATCCAAATGAAATAATAATGAAATAATAATGAAAATAAACATAAAATAAACATAAAATATCATTATTTATATCGTTAAGGTGAATTATTTATTATATGCATATATGTATATATATATATATATATATATATATATATATATATATTTATGGTATATTTTGTTTAACATTTATCGCAATGTTCTATATATTCCTCCATTCCTCGTTTGATTATTATTCAAGGCGTCGATATTCTTCGTACATATACACACACACACACACATATATATATACACATCTCTACATGTGTATGGAGAGAAGATTTCCTAATCACAGTACGCAGAAGTAATTCTAACTCGTTTGCTCGAACTCCACCTGAGCATATACGTGTACATACATGCATACATACATACATACATACATACATGTATTATCTTTATAAAAAAAAAAAATATAAAGATATATATATATATATATATATATATATATATATATATATATATATATATATATAGGCAGAGAGAGAGAACTAATTAACATAATTGATCGTATTATCATTATCATTATCCACGGTTCTTTGTGTATTTTCTCGGGAATTTATTTTTTTTTTGTTATCCTCGTACTCCTCCAGAAAAATAAAAAAGAGAGAGAAAGGTAAATAAAAGAAGGAAGTAGAGAAAATGTATGTATGTGTGCACGTTACATATATATATATATATATATATATATATATATATATATATATATTTTAAAGGAAATAAGAATAAAGTAGTATTGTTATCATCGGTGATATCGCACATTGAAAACTTCTAACGACACGCAATACTCGTTTCTCAGGCTTTAATTAACATTTCTACCGTCCCGCTCCCACCCCCTCCTTCACATAGACATACGCCATTCATTCTATAATTAACCACGTGTGAAATGTAACTGTACGCACACGACGAACCCACACACAAACACACGCACACGCACATTACAACATTATTAACATCTTATTTATAATCTTTACAGTCTTGTTTATAAATACATTTTTTTTTTTTATGCAATAGAAAATAATGATTTTATCACTCTATACTCGTATTGATACTCGTATTATGTATATAATCGATTAAAAAGATTCTTAACAATCTTACAAGTCGATATTAACGATTGAATTAATAAAATTCGATATGTGTGTGTGTCTGTGTGTGTGAACTTCGAAATTTTAAAGGTATCAAATGAGATATAAAAGATTCAAAGAATAATAATTTCTCGAAGGATTCTCCCTCGAATGTCGTTTGAAACTCTTCGAAAGCACGTATCGATCCATCGAAAGAGACAGAGAGAGAGAGAGAGAGAGAGGTGGAGAGAGAGATTCTACTAACGGATTGGTCGAAGTTCTTTTAACAAAAAATACAAGAAGAAGTAAGCGAGAGGAACGAGTATCTTCTCTCCATATAAAGTACCTACTCTAAGAAAGTCTCTGAGTATACTAATACTAATACTAATACTAATACATTTTTACGTGATACTTTACATTATCACTTCTTATAACTTGGTTATATTGGTTTCTTAATACTTTCTCGATTTAATGCGAATCCTTTTTATTGAGTTACGATAATTTCAATATCTCTTCTTTACAATGTATAAAAAGGAAAAATGAAAGGAAAATATCCCTTTTTTTTTTTTCTATAATAATATGTATGCACGCATATAATGACGACTTTATACGTATCAAAATTAATTATATATCCAACTTACAAATTAATAAAATTATTCGAACGATAATTATTATTCAAATTCGAATTATTAATATTATTGAAAAATAATATATATATATATATATATATATATATTAAAATTATAGTTAAGATAATTATTTCCTTGTCTTTTTATTTTGTTGTGATCGTGATGACGATGACGTCGTTAATTGTATTTTTTTAATGACTTTTTCTGTTTTTCTTTTCTTTTTTTCTTTTTTTTTTTCTTTTCTTAATACGCTAAATTAAAAGATTCCAATCGGTCGCAAAGTATGAAAATATTCACACACGTAATATATCCACCTGTTTACTCTCTCTCTCTCTCTCTCTCTCTTTCTCTCTCTCTCGTAAATAATAAGGAAATTTGAGATGGATCAAGACATATGATCTATATAGATCGATTTTAATATACGATGTTAGAAGAATGTTGTTAAGAAATCAGAAGAAGTAGAAGTAGAAGTAGAAGTAGAAGTAGAAGTAGAAGTAGAAGTAGAAATAGAAGAAGAAGAAGAAGAAGAAGAAGAAGAGGAAGAAGAAATCGTAGAACAGGTAGCAGTGTAACTGTTGACGTAAATGCCTGAAAAGAAACGTGTATTTACACTCAAACGTGTACAATATTTATCACGAGTTACATATACGTGCTAACACCTGTACAGATCGTATAGATACTATATAATATATACATACATATGAAAAACACGTAGGTATATATATATATATATATATATATATATATATATATATAGTCACGTATTTGTACATAACAATCGATATTAAATTCTATCTCGATGATCATCGTTCAAATAAATCTTTCACATTTTTCTTTTTCAATAAATTTCTATGCGCCTTGCTGACAAAAAATAAAAAAAGAACACAAATGTTTTGTTTCAATGCAAAAAGAATTTATTCGTACGGCGTATTAAACAAAAAATGAAATGTCTCGTTTAATCGAATGGAACGATAATCGTTCGTTCATTCGATTTCATTTCTATGTGATAATCGATTGTCCATACGACCGTTTATTATTTTTATTCAAAAAAAAAAAAAAAAAGAAGACAAAGAAAAAAGAAAGAAAAAAATTCTTATCGATACCATCGAAACAATTAATTCGCATTTGAATCGTTTCGTACGTGGGGATGTTATAACGACAACGACAATATTTTATCATTGAAATACGTTTAATCCAATAGAGAAACGATCAATTACGTTTTAAATTACAAACAACGCGATAAATTATTGTATAAAAACAAAAGTGTATACATACATACATACATACATACATACATACATACATACATACATACATACATATATATATATATATATATATATATATTTTTATTCCCCCATTTTTTTTTATTTCTTTAACTTCTACGAGGATAAAAACAAGTTGACAAAAAGGTTCTTGGCTTTGTAATACCATATCTTGTTCCGTTACAAGTAGCAGTCTCCTCTCTTCACGCTGGTAAACGAGACTTTCGAGTAGAAAGAGATAAAGATTAACCGAGAGAGACAGAGAGAGAGAGAGAGAGAGAGAGAGAGAGAAAGGGAGAGACAGACAGATAGAGAGGCAGACAGAAAAAGAGAGAGAGAGAGAGACAGAGACAGAGAAAGAGATTGTAACTTGTAAGTTTTAGCGGGTAAAGTATAGTTCAACCAAGCCACGTTGCATTCACTAACCAAGGAAGATAGAGATAGGGAGAGAGAGAGAGAGAGAGAGAGAGAGAGAGAGAGAGAGAGAGAGAGAGAGAGAAATTTTCTGGCCCTGCACATAACGGTACTTCTACTCCTCTTTCTTCATACCACATACACATATAAATACGTATATGTGTATGCTACTTATATATATATATATATATAAATGTGTGTCTGAATATACATATATATATATAAATGTGTGTTTGTATATATATATATATATATATATATATATATATATATACATACACAGAGGAGTCTTTCGATAGTATCGAAAGAGCATGTGAATCGTTATCTCTGTACTCAACTTTCAGAATACACCTGGGATCAAAGTTCAACTTTGGAGACCAACTTCTTCTCTCTCTTTCTCTCTCTCTTAAAATAATAATAATAATAATAATAATAATAATAATAATAATAATAATAATAATAATAATAATAATAATAATAAAGAATGAGTTAAGAGTTTCCAAACGGGCCAGAAGTTTTGTCAGGTATTCTAAAAAAGGAAGAGCAAAAGAAATTCGACTTTTTTCCTCCTTTTCTCGTTCTTTTCTTTTCTTTTTTTTTTTTTTTTTTTCTTTTGAGAAACTTGTTGGGCTATCATTTGTGTTCCTCGTAACAACGAGCGTAATCGACAGTTTGAGAGGAGTGAAACGTGGTTTAGATTTTAAAATCATCTTTACGACTTTTGCTCCGATATATTAGACGAAATATGAACGATAGAGACTTTGTAAAAAATAAAAACAAAAAAACAATTTTTTATCTATCGCTCGATATGTATATATGTGTGTGTGTGTATGTGTGTGTATGCACATTCGTACAATAATAATAGCGGAAGAGAGTTTCGTGTTACCAGTTCTTATGTCAAACATACCCATACGATTATGTGTTTGTAGATATTATATGTTCGTATATATACATATACATATATATATATATATATATATATATATATATACACATACACAAAAAACTATATAAATGTAAGTATATCTGATATAAGTACAAATACATAGATACATACATACATACGTACGTACGTAAACGTATATACGTGTATATAAATACATATATAAACCAACAAACCTACCCATTTAATATTATGCACTTCAGCAGCAACAACAGCAGGTGAACTATGAATGTAATATATGAGATTAAGCATATACGCTTGGTTTAATATGTATCTATCTATGTATATATGTATGTATGTATATATATATACGTAAGTATACATAAGTATTTATATGTATGTACCAATAGATACGAGTATATATATATATATATATATGTGTGTGTGTGCGTTCGTGTATATATGTATGTAACAAAGCGAACTAAACGTATCTATGATTTTCGTACCAATTACGGAATGTTCTATCCTTCTCTAATAACAAATGGGTATTATTAGAAATGCCGAAACATTTAGCGATGCACGACGTTAGGATTACGATCCCACTACGACGTAATTTATCCTGAGAGGGAATAATTAAGGATCGTAGCACAATTCGCCAGGAAGATAATTCATTTCTCGATCGAACAATGAAAATCTAATACCCGACGCTAATTCGATTAATTACATTTGACGATTTTCTAACGTTCGATGTCGTATTTTTTTTTTTTTTCTTCTTCTTTTGTCTACGTGAGATGTTCACTGAAAGAAGAAAATAATTAAGTAAAAAAAAAAAATAAATAAATAAATAAATTGAAAGAAATAAATCGTACGTTACAGTTAGATCGTTAGAAGATGAAATAATAATGAAATAATATTGACAATAATTATCGAAAATTAACGAAAAAATAAGAAGGAATTTAAAGTGAACGTTAATGTTGTAATTAAATTGAGATTGGAGTTACCTCGAGATGTAAATCGACTGACAAATTAAATTGAAATATAATTATTCCATACGCTCTTATTATTATAATTTGTACTTAACGACAATTAAGATTACGTCGAAATAATCGCTCGTAAAAGAGAGTAAGAGACTTAGAACGCTTTTCTTTCGTTATTATAAGTTATCATTATCGTTACCATTATCATCATCATCATCATCATCATCATCATCATCATCATCATAATTATTATTATTAAAAATATATATATTTATAGAAACGTTAAATTAATATCATACAAATAGAAAAATTGTTGGAATGTACACGTCATCGAGGATATATTAATTATATTTTAACGTGATAACGCGAGGAATGAATTTGTGTGTTTCTAGAAAAAAAAAGAAAAAGAAAAAGAAAAGAAAGAAAAACAAAATTAACAGATCAGAAAGAATTTTCCAACGAGATAATTGTCGTACGAGTCACGCTCTGTCGTTCGGTGTGTCTCGAAAAGAGAAACGAAAGGAAAAAGAAAATAAAAAAAAAAATAAAAAATAAAAAAAGAAAATAGATAAAACTATGGCGCTCTTCGTTATCCCAATAACCTTCTTAGTAACTCTCACGCTTTCGTCCCGTGGTCTTTAAAACTTTTACGAGCCTTAACTCGAATTATCGTGAGCCGCCATGTCCTTCAAAGTGAACGTTCGTTCGTCCGACATTTTCTTTTTCTATCGATTCCCGTTTCATTTTGAAGAAGAAAGAAAGAAAAAAAAGAAAGAAAGAAAAAGGAGACCATTGGTCCGTACAATTTTCTTTAGCTTCGTACGTAGAAAAATGTTATATATCTAAATAGATATTCATAAAAATAAAGATCGAATGCAAAATGGTCGATTAATATAAAACAATTCTATAGAAAATAATAATAATAATATATATATATATATAATTCAAATTATAACTTTTAATTTATACAAGCTCGTTCAAAAGTTCCTATGACGAATTTTAAATGATCATTTACTTAAAAATTTTTCTAATCTCGAGATTAACATTTCATGTTCTACAAAAAAAAAGGAAAAATAAAATAAAATAATAATAATAATAAAAGATCTAAAAAAAAGAATACACACACACGCGCACAAAGTTAAGTTTCTCCCATTATAACTTGTTTATCATCGACGGTGTATGAAAATATCTGTATAAAAAAAGAAGAAAAAAAAAGAATGAAAAAGAAAGAAAGAAAGAAAGAAAGAAAGGAAGGAAGGAAGGAAGGAAGGAAGGAAGGAAAAGATGGAGAAAAACAAAGAAATTATCCCATAGAGGAAGTCCTTCCATCGTTTTTCTTTTCTTTTACTTTTTATCCTTTTCTTCCTTCCTCCTTTACTCGTTATTTATTTATTTATTTATTTATTTATTTTTCGTTTCTTCTTATCCTCCCTCGCTTTTTCTCGTCCAATCTAAGTCAAACGCGATGCAATGGCCTTTAAAAGCGTGAATTAGAAAAAAAAAAAAACCGTTCTTTTCGCACGCAAGTCCTCGCATATTGTTTCGTTCAAGGTTTCACAGTCTGGGTAATTCGAATTACGTAAATGCTAGGATATAATATATCCAGAGAGACTGACTTTCCCATCCGTCTAGCTACGTGCATTGCCTTCTCTCTTTCTCTCTCTCTCTCTCTCTCTCTCTCTCTCTCTCTCTCTCTCTCTCTCTCTGAATGGATCGAAATGGTGCGATACTATGGAAACCTGTTTTTACCATTCATGCAATCAACCTAACGGTCAACGACTCGGTCATTAAATGGACGGTATATAACTTGACTTTCGATCATCTAAATGTATTTATTTATTTATCTATTTAATTAATTAATTAATTAATTAATCCCTCGGATCGACACTATTCGCTCCTACTATACTATTCGTATTAAGTGCGTTTAAAATTTCATAAAAAAAAAAAAAACAAAAAAAAATTTCATTACAAATAACAATAATAATAACAATATTGAATGAAGTACGACGTCGTATGGTAAAGTAGTAAAATACGATTGATAAATAATATGAAATATAATGTTAACGGTTAAATTAAATTAATAATCAATGAAATGGATTAGAATAAAGCGTCTGAATGGATTAGAAATAATCGATAAAAGTTGAATGGAGTAGTAACGTAAGATATAATACAGAAAATAATAAATTATTGGATTAGAATTAAATGTACGATGATGGTAACTAAAAAAAAAAAAAAATAAAAATAAAATAATAAAAAAGATAAAGTCATACGATCTTGTTATTTTTCTATAATCCCTTTTCTTCTAACATTGTTATTATTATTATTATTATTATTTCTTTCATTTTATATATATATATATTTTTTTTTTTAATTGAACATCATGTCCATTTATTTTGTAGGAAGGGACATTACGCGGTTTCATGTGACTCTAATGTTCGATTAGAAATGCCTATGCAGGATGTCATGTCGATAATGGCCCCGTGTTTAGCATAGTTCAGTGCCATTAAGTCGTTTAATCGTTAGAACGGTTCATCGTGAAGTTAACGTCCTCTCGAGTTACTTCAATTCTAACATTGAATTTCTAACTTACACGTTCGTCGCTCGTACACGTTAAAGAGGGGAAAATTTTCCCTCTTTTGGCGGATTTAAAGGATAATTTGGGGGGTTTTAGTGGACGATCATTACGATTAAGGTGATCATCAATCGTTCTTTCGGTCCCATTATCTTTATCATTTTTCTCGTACGATTTTTTTATTTTTTTTATTGTTTTTACGAAATTCATCGGAGATAAAACGACGATCGGAGAGAATCGAACGTCGTTTTTTCATATTTTTTGAATCGTTTATTTTGTTTTTATATTTCTTTTCTTTTTCTTTTCCTACGCGTAAAGATTCGAAAAAGGAAATTTTTCGAACGGCAACGGACGTCGATTGGACATTATTTAAAAGAGGGATCTTGCAAACGTTTGTCGAAACGTTCTAATAATTTTTTAATGACTATAACCATTTGTACGGGGGATATATTGGAAACGCTTTTAAAGGCCGATCGATACGCGATAAGTCGTAAACTTTATAAACACGTTGCAATACAAAAGGAATACACGAATACCTTAGTTAAGTCGTAGTTAACAAGATACTGTAATGGTCTTGATTAAAAGTAAATTAAATTGTAATTTGTCCGTACGTATACTCGTGGACACCGAAACCAACGCATATTAATCAATGAATTAAAGAACAAAAGAGTAATATTATAATTTCATTTAATTATTATTAATAAACTCGGCGAACGATATCGAAGATTAATTATCTAATAAATTGCGTTGTTATACTTCGATCGATTATTATATTTACGTGAAAATATTGATATGTTATCATAGAAGAAAAAAACGAAGAAAAAAAATTTATATTCGCAAGCGTTTCATCATAGTTTCGATTGATCGATCGATCGACTTTTAAAATTTTCCTATTTCTCATTATTTTTTTTTTTGTCTCTTCGTGCGTTTTATTTAATAATTAAAATTTCGAACAGCATATATATTTATATATATATATACATACATAAAATAATGAATACAATATACGATTTATCTTATTATAAAATATTACTATAGAAATAAATGTCCGATAAAAGTTTCGAATGTACGTGAAAAAAGAAAAAAAAATATATGTAGGACGTTTTATGTATTCTTCTTCTTCTTTTTCTTTTTTTCTTTTCATAAGTCTGTCTACTACGACGTCTATTGCAAAACCGGATCGATCGAGGTAGTACGGAAAAGTAGTTAGAAAGTGGATCGACGTTAGAATGTTATAGGACGATTAGAAGGAAGAAGATTGTGAGAATTGGATTGTGACATACTATTTTGAATGATAAGAAGAAATATTGAACGAAGTAAAATTTTCAACGAATACGTTATTACTAAACAACATTTTATCGTACGAATTAGGACATTTTCAATTAAGTAAATACAACGAATATATAAATAATACGTGTTCGTATATTTTTATTTGTTATTTACATATTATTTCTAATTTTTTTTTTTTGTTAAAGATTTTATATATATATATATATGTATGTATGTATGTATATATTTTTTAAATATAAATTTATGAGGAAGATGGATGGCAGATAAAGTTTCAAATAAAATGGTGGTTATACTTGCGAATAACCACAACCGTTATAAGTCTCTCTCTCTCTTTTTCTCTGTCTAAGACGCCGAGAATTCAGTCCTATTATTTTTCTTTCATTCTCTTTTTTTATTTTTTTTTTTACCTCGTTTCTCTAAGAATATGAAAGAATTGATATACGTAGAGAACACTTTGAAAAATACGTCGGCCAAAGTATTAAATCGTCGGATAGAAAATACGAAAAAATTTTTCTTTTATCATCTTTTATCTTTTTTATATTTCTAATTTCTTTATCTAATCGTTTAAATTCTAATTATCTTTTTATCTCTCTTTCTCTCTCTCTCTCTCTATTTCTATCTCTAGATAATGGTATTTCCCATAAACACCATAGAAAAGAAAAGTATCTCTATCTCTTTATATATATATATATATATATATATATATATATATATATATATCACTCTTTCTTTCCATGTAGTTCATCTATTTTCTTAGATTCTTCTATTAATCTTTCTAGTTTACTTCCATCTAACAATTTCTTAGCTTTACGCGTCTTATCTGGCTTAAGATAAAAAATTAAAAAAAATCTAAGCTTATATTATACTTTACTTACTGACTCACTAACTCACTTTCTTTCTTTTGTTGCTTTTTTTGTGTCTAATCTTTTTACCCTTATCACAGGTATACATATAGATATATACATATATATATATATATATATATATATATATATATATATATATACATATATATATAGCATAAACAATTTTTATATGCATACAGCATAAGTGTACATAAATTATAATTTGCACGATGCGTTGATACAGACTGGGATTGAAATTATTTCGAGTAATAAAAATGAATTGAGGTGAAATAAGAAGTAATGAAAAAAAAGAAAAAAGGAAAAAAAGAAAAAAAAACGAAAACGAAAACGAGACTATTTTTTTGTGTTTTTAACCCATACAAATTAAACTTCGCGACGCTTTACGCGGGTCATCCTTATTGTATAACGAAGACTATTAGAGAATAAATTTCGAATATTGGCTCAATCAATCCCGTTGTGCGTATATGGTGTGCATTAGGTTTAATTTTTTCTTTTTTTTTTTTTTTTTTTTATTAATATCCAAGAACATAATAAAATATCTGCGAAAGTATGGATCACCTAATTAAAGTGGAATATAACAATTAATTGTTACGTAATACATATTCGATTTTAGTATATGTATAACTAGGAGGGGAACAATGACATGATGTACGACATGTATGTGGTTTAATATCGTTACTACGTGAATAGCTAACGTGACTTTATTCGTATCTACATACACACATATATACGTACGTACATACATACATACATACATACATACATACATACATATGTATATATATATATATATATAGATACATATTAACGCAGAAACTATGGTCGCATATGTGCACGTTAAAAAGAGATTACTATGTATCTGGGTCGTGCACAGTTGTAGTCGAGTTAACGTGAGAAAATCTCGATAACGCAATGATATTCGAAATATATCGCTGAATCGACTTCGTATATTTCGATTCAAGTTCTCATTTTATTTTCTCTTTTTTTCTTTTTTTTTTCTTTTTTAACGATTTTAACGATTGTAAAGGGGGGAGAGAGAAAAGAAGAAGAAAAAGAAATAACAACGAGCGACACAAATGAATTTATCGTTGAACCGAATGAAATAAATATTATCTTCAACTGGTAACACTATAAATATATTACACGTACTATGAACGATTTATAAAAGTCGTTGTTTCATCGTTTTAAAGACCATTGTTCTCGAATCGTTCTGTTATAAAACACTGCAGGTGGATTGCATAATGCTGTTGCAAAAGTATCACCGGCCTTAGAGACTATTATTATTACCAACGTCAAAGCAAAACTATCGGCAAACAAGTCGAAGGGACGGGGGAGGAGGGGAAAGAAAATCGTTGATACGTTACAACAATCGGGATTATTCGAATGGGAAATGGGGAAAAAGGAAAGAAAGAAGAAAAAAAATTTTACAAAGAAAAATCATTGACTCTGCAATAATCGAATGTGAAAGAGTTACGTCAGAAAAGAATTCTGACGTAAATAAAAAAAAAAAAAGAAAAAAAATTTTTTCGTGAAGTTAAACGACGTTCAAAGTACGAACTTTGCTCGGATGGGTGACCCATTGATAAAAAGTTGAATGACGTGGAGTACTACGAGCCGAAGGTCGTTTGAATGGGAGGTTATGATCCATTGAATAAAATTAAAATAGGTTAAGCGACGATTCTAGTATGAACTACGATTGGATGGGTGACCCATTGACAAACGAAAAGTTAATCAACGTTAAAATATATACTATATGAACCCTTTGGTCGGATGGGTGACCCTAGTATTTTTTTTTTATATATTACAGGAAAGTACTAAGCGAATCATTTTTTCTTTTTTTTCTTATTTTAAATATATCGGAAAGATATTCACGTAAGTCTTAAAAAATTTGTAAAAATATAAGTATCGTTGAAGTAAAAAAATATATATGTATCGTTAACATGGGATATATATATATTTTTTTTTTTATTTGAAAATATAATTAATTCTTTGTACCTTTTATAAATATATCAACGGTTCTCTAAACGCGATGATTTCTCAAATCGTATCAGTTGAATCGAATTATTTTAATTGTTTTTTGTTCTCTGTCCTATTTCTTTCTCTCTCTCTCTCTCTCTCTCTCTCTCTCTCTCTCTCTCTCTCTCTCTCTCTTTTAGATGAATGAAAGAGTCGTATAAGATTAGATCATACGCGTCCACCCACACGCAACCTTCTAGGTAAATCCATAGTGTCAAAGGTCAAGCTCGAGCTTGCTCGTTGGATTTGTCATAAGTTACGTCACACTACTACTACAGTCATAAGAAAAAAAAAAAAAAAAAGAAAATAGAGAAAAGTAGATTTCGTTTGACCTTAAAGGAGTGTGGGAGGGAAGGAAAGGGAAAGAATAAAAAAAGAAACAATTTTTTACGATCACGTTGATCGATTATGATACCTCTCACGTTTAAAAACGTTGAATGAATCCTAATCGAAATCCAAAACCTAATTACGCGTCGGTTATTACGATGAGGAGAAAACTGGCATATTATTATTTCTTCGTCATTCAATGAACACCCGTTCCAATAAGAATCATAGTAATTAAGTTCGAAAAAAATATTTAAAAAAAAATTAAAAAAACGTAAAAGAAGAATGTCTTTCTTTTTGAATAATCTCTTTCTTTCTTTTTTTTTTCAAGTATTCCAAATGCATTTTTTTTACTACCCAGCATAACAAAAAGAATAATAATGATCGTCGGTGTTAAAACGGTACAACGAAAAATCGTTCGAGATTATTCGAACAAATTAGATCTAAATTAACCGTAGGAATTTATTAACCGTGCAAAAAAAAAAAAAGAAAATGGCTAATCCTATAGGCGAGAAACTCGGCGAACTAATTTTCTCGGTTCGTATGGCGAAAACGAGCCACGGAACAATGCGTTTTGATATAATTAATGACGACTACCGCGAGAGTATGGCGGTAAGCAAAGAAGATTAAATGCTTATTATAAAATGGCGTTGTACGATCTCTTTTTTTTTCTTTCCTTTCAAAAAAAGATTTTTTTATTTTCTTTCCCCCCATTCCTTCTGTTCTCTCTTCGTATCCGTTCTCCCCCGATGAAGCATTAATTGGAAAGAATTGATTAAAAAATAATTGCATCTTTCTTTTGCCTTTTTCTTTTCTTTTCTTTTCTTTTATTTTCTTTTTTTTTTTTTTTTTTTTTTTATTACAAAGGAATCACGATCGTGTTGGATTTATTTTATAACAACAGGAACGCGTATTTCTTTAATATGTTAATAATAAACTTTTTATCTATATTTTTATATATATATATATATATTATATATGTAAATTAAAGTGAAAAAGAAAGAAAAACTTGTTTGCAACAAATTAATAATGATAATAGTAATAGTAACTATACGCAATGATATTGCGTATATGTATATGTATATGTGTGTATATATATATACGTGGTAATCATAAACTAGATATCTTATCATGATAGTAAAAGAATAGAAAATGTTGATAATGGAAAACTTTCAGTAACATGATCGAAACTTTAAACTCAACCGAGTCAAATCGTGATATCGGTCTGTATATACATACGTACCTCTATTATAATAACTTAGATATCAGTAACGTGACTGCCATTGTTCGAATTTCATTCGTACAACATCGTAAATTAAAATATTGTTCTCCGTATTCTATTCACCTACTCTCTATGGATTTTTTTTTTTTTTTTATTTCACTGAATATACGGGTCGTATATAATAAGCCTGTGATTATGAAAATGATCTATCTATCTATATAATAAAATACATTTCGCATACACACACACACACACACACACACACACACATATATATATATATATGTATGTATTATTAATATTATTGTTATACATAATATAAACAATAATAATTAAAATCTTTAATCAGGCTATTTTTATAATCATTTGACACATACATCTACCCTTATAACAATCTCATAATAAATACTTACATTAGCAAATATTTAATTATAATTTTCTAATAAAGCAATTTTTATAATTATTAATACATACACACACATATGTATGTATATAAAATATATTAATATATGTATATAATAAATGATTGTTATAAATTATTATTATAAATATATATATATATATATAATCATTTTTTTTTTTTATAAATATTGATTTATTATACATACCGGTATGAGATAGGAAAGTTGATGAATCATTCCTCTAACATGCATACCATCCATCCATTTTTGTCGGGACACCTGTGCCTTTCGGTTTCCTCTTAATTAAGCAAACAGTCGTCTCTTTTTCCCGGTAAGAAGCGTGAAGGAACCGGAAGTAGAGTGGCGAAGAATGGATCCTCTTTCCCATTTAATATTCCTAGGATGTTACGAATGAGTGGTATTTACAACATATCCTATACGTATCCTAATACATATTTATGATATATTATTCGTATATATGCGTTCTCCCTCCTTTTACCTCTTCAAAATAAAAAATATGTATATATATATATATATAGTTTTAATAAAATAAGTTGTGATAACGAATTTGGGATAAAATAATTTCTATAAAAAAGGTTAATCGACATACGAGACGAAAGTTAGGTCGGATGGGTGACCCATTGATAAAAAGTTAAACGACGTACGAGCCAAAGTTTACTCGAATGGGTTAGAAGGGACCCCATTGATAAAAAGTTAAAAGCGACATTATAATTATTAACTTTGGTCGGATGGGTGACCCATTGATTAAAAGTTTTTTACGAATATTCGAGGATGTATAATTTTTTTGATTGGATGGCTACGACCACAATCGAGAAAACAAAAAAAAATATACATATATATATATATATATATATATATATATATATATTTATATACAAAGGATTTGTGTTATATATAAATCGTATAATTGATTTATTTTCTATTAACAGCTGGTACAGCCGCGGAAAAGGGTTACTTCGGACCATGGAGACAATGCAAGTTTCTTTTATATGGTCGAGAAAGATGTGGCCAAGGTGTATCAAGGTTTCAACCAGTTGGTGAGTTCATTTTTCTTAATAAATCTTTCTTTTTTTTTCCACGTTCATCCACATAAACACACACACACACACATAATGTGTAGGTGTACAGTACAAAGTACATAAAAATTGATACCACAAACAAGAGTCAGAAATAATAACGAAAAATAACCATCAAACATTTACATATCGAATAATCCCCGTATTAATGAAATGTAATAAAATACAAATTTGGGTTATAAATATGATAAATAAATTGTTCACTTTGGGGGAGGGTGGCCAAAAAAAAAAGTGCACAGAAGAAAATCAGAATAAATATAATAAATGATCGGTTCTAACGAGATAAGAATTAATCACCGACGAGAATATATGTATCTCGATTGATCGCGGTCGAGAACTAATATCGTAAATTAATTACTAAAGTAATTAAAAACTCGCGGTGTTATACCTAACGGGATGGATGTATATTAAATCGCTGATTTTTTGTTGTTGTTGTTGTATAAAACGAGTGAGATCGTTCTTTCTTTTCTCTCCTTTATTTTTTTTTTTTTTTTATTTCATCACGACGAAAAAACAAGGATGGATGAAGAAAAGTTCATAGGTGATTTGTACAAAATTCATTCTTTCTTTTTTTCGGATCGTGTAACGAGATCAAGTGTAATTAGAAGAGTTAAAAAGAAATATCTCGAAAAAGGAAAAGAAAGATCGATTATTAAAGTCGCTTGGAAAGTTTTGACCCACCCTGTGTTTTCCTGATACGAACGCATATACGTATATACATTTATATATATATATATATATATATATATATATATATATATATATATGTGTGTATTATTATTACATTACATTATACGTTATTTAATGTGGGTGTGAATGTGTGTGTGTGTGTATATATAATACATAAATGAAACGATAAACGGTTAGACGATAAAATGTTAGACGATAAAATTCTAACGATTTAGCCAATATTATTTAAAGACCACTGTTTTCAGTGGCCGTGTGGGTGGCTGGGTTGGCTGCTGCAGCTGCCTCTACTTTACTCGCCATATTGGTTGGCCTTGCCGTACTTCAGCTTGCCATGGCTTCATCAGCGAAGAAGGTTGTCATTTCGTATAGCACTGCTCTTATCGGCAAGGTCGCCTTAGCAACCTTGGCAAGTAAGTATAGAAAATAATTTTTACCTCTCGTCGTCGTCGTCGTTTCCATTTTTTACCTCCCTTCATGATTTCATTTACGTCGGAGTATTATAAAAGAAAAGAAGAAGGAAAAAAAATTAAAAAAGAAAAGGAAACAAAAGGAAGCATTCGAAAGGAAAAAGGTTACACTTGGAAGAACGAGAAATAAAAAAAAGAAAAAAAGAAATGAAATGAAATAACAAAAGTCAAACGATATTTTATTTTCTTTCGATCGGATATAAATTGAAGGGCAAAGAAAAGACATTAGAGAAGTGAAAGAACAAAGTAGAGAGAGAGAGAGAGGGGGGGGGGGAGAGAGGAAAAAGAAAGAAAATTATCAAATCTGAAGGCAAGATAAGCGAACATTGGAAAGTAAGTTGGAATGATAAAAATGTATTTGTAACGATAATAATAATAATTATGGCGATGACGATAATTTTATTAATCGCGCATTATTGATTCGATATCTTTCGATTATTTATCTTCGATATTTGTTCCCGTTCGTTACAGATGGGGATCGTTGGTTGTACAATTTTTCGAGGTAAACGAAAAGTTTGATTAAAATTTCAATTCAAAAAGAAATGAAAAATGGTAGGAACAAAATTATCACGCTTGCGTGCGATTTGGGATTTAGAAGATGGATTAGACGATATTTCCGTTGTTCGAGAAAGAAAATGAAAATTTATCGTTTAAGAAGCTTTGAGTATGGAGTAGGGAGGAGGGAGAGGAGGAGGAGGAGGAGGAGGAGGAGGAGGAAGTTGAATTCAACCTTGATAGTTGAATAAAGGAAGCATCCTGAATTCTAGAATGCGCATTCGAGTAGAGAAATCCTTTTTTTTCCCTTCTTAGTGTTGGAGAGAGAAGGGGAGGGCGGAGAGAGAAAGAGAGAGAGAGAGAGAGAGAGAGAGAGAGAGAGAGAGAGAGAGAGAGAGAGAGAGAGAGAGAGAGAGAGAGAGAGAGAGAGAGTAGTTTCATAATCCACCGGATACGCTAGAATTACTAGTCGCTTGCCCTGCTTAGTGGCCTACTTACCCCTTAGTCGAAGAATCGAATGTCTATGATAGATCTTATTACGGTAATATGATATTTTCTAATGTCATAGAATCAACTATGCTATTGCTTTTATAGTTATTTTATCCTCTTAACTATTACCTATTTATACATACATACATACATACATACACACACACACACACACACACACACACACACACACACACACACACACACACACACACACACACACACATAGATATACACACACGGATATTCCTTATTTATTTAATTATTATTAATAAGAACAATTAGAATGGTCGTCCGAATCGAGAGAAATACTAATACGATTAGAACGTCCCCGATTATTCCGCCAAATATCTCCTCTCTGGTCGCTCTCTTTGCGAATGATTACACTAAAACAAAACAAAAAAAAAAAAACAAAAAAAAAAGGATTAGATCGAGAAAATCAGAAAAGAAATGTTCTTTTTTTTTCCGAGTATCTTCGAAAGTAAATCCTTTCGTTAGAAAGTTTCTATTTCCAATTATCTCACGGTATTCTTATCGTGAAAAAAAAAAAAAATTGGGTGAATTATTCCTATATTGCAAACTTATGTTTCTCTCTCTCTCTCTCTCTCTCTCTTTTTCTTCTTATTTGTTTCGTTTTCCTTTTCTTTTTTCTTTTTTCTTTTTTTTCCTTCAGTTGCATCTTCGAAAGCTTTAAGAAACGATTAAACCTCCGAAACGATGACGCAATCTGTTTGATTCGATTCGATTCGATGCGATTTCATTTGTCTTTCCTTTTTCTTTTTCTCTCAATTTTTTATTTTTTTATTTTTCAGCATCTTTGGCCATCGTAGCAGCGAGTTTATTTGCCCTGCAAACGGATGACACAGCGAACAGTTTCGTCGTCTCGAGAGGAGAGGCCTTTTATATGCAGGTAAGATATCGTATTAAAGTTCTAATCTAAAATATTTACGAAGTTTCCTCGAGTCTCTCTCTCTCTCTCTCTCTCTCTCTCTCTCTCTCTCTCTCCCTCTTTAAAAATGAAATAAAATTTGGAATTAGAAATTGGATAATTTCGAGCAATCATTTCGAGCGTCTCTTCTTTTTCCATTTTACTTTCTTTTTTCTTTTTTCTTTTTTTTCTTTCGCAAGAGATTACAAATCTCGATCGATTATTATACTCTTCTTACTCTTCTCACTTTTTCTTTTTTTTTTCCTTCTCTGCGTTCTTAACGCAATCAACGAAACATAAACGATGATAAAGACTTTGAAGGAAAATTTACTGGGGTCATTTCAAATCTCCATTGATAAGGTCATAGGGTGACCCAAAGGTCATGGGTTCGCCATTGCTTTATACGAACGTACATACATACATACATACATACATACATACATACATACATACATACATACATACATATATACATACATACATACATACATACATACATACATACATACATACACACATACATACTCTAGTAATTTTTTTATTGAACCCACATAACCACACATACGTCACATAGTTATACGTACACATAACCATTACCGTTATTCTCTGAAGTCGTTTGCTTGTAACACGCAATGAAGAAGATAGAGAAGAAGAGAGATAGAGAGAGAGAGAGAGAGAGAGAGAGAGAACGAATAGTTGTATGTACCTATGTATCTATGTATCTATCTATGTAGTAGTCCTACACTAGTCTCGCATAAAGCTTCTCGTTTTGTCATTTATCTCGACTTTAGTAGAACCTGTTGCGCCTATCGGACGGAAGAAAACCGTTCGTTGATCTATCCCCCTCAACCCTCAGTCCTCTCTCTCTCTCTCTCTCTCTCTTTCTCTCTATCTCTATCTCTCTATCTTTGTCTCTCACGTAAACAGTCTATCTTGTTTTCGTCACGTTGATGTTACGACGTGCCACTCTTTTTTCTTCGTATTTCTACAGGTGCATCTGATACAGTGAGAAAGAGAGATAGACAGACAAAGAATGAGAGAGAGAGAGAGAGAGAGAGAGAGAGAGAGATGAAAGATGTTGCTCCTGTTATCCTCTTCAGATCTCACCCCTCCACTCTCTCTCTCTCTCTCTCTCTCTCTCTCTCTCTCTCTCTTTCTCTGTCTGTCTTTCTCTCTCTAATGTACTGTCTATTTTCTCCTCGTCACGTCGATGTTACGACGTGCCACTCTTTTTTCCCTCATCTTTTTACAGGTGCATCTAATAGAGAGAGAGAGAGAGAGAGAGAGAGAGAGAGAGAGAGAGAGAGAGATAGATAGAAAGAGAGTAGGATGCTGTTACTGGTGCATCGCGTGTAGTACGTAGACATTAATATGTATACCCGTTTGCGAAACATATGATGATTCCGCTAGGTTATAATGAATCAATAACCATAACTATTTCCTCGACTTTTACCACTTAGATTTATCCCAATAACGAGAGTACGTTCCATTTTCCACGTTAATAAAATCGACGATATAATAATAATAATAATAATGATGATGATGACGATGATGATGATGATGATGATTTGCTAATTAGCTATAAAAGATAATCCCTTTTTGTATATTTTACGACGGACTCGACGAGTCGTTGGCTACTTTTTTTTTCTTTTCTTTTCTTTTCTTTTCTTTTTTTTTTTTTTTTTTGTGCAAACGTTTTATACCCCGACGTACGTTCGTATCAATCGAATCAATCCGAATATCGAATGAAAATTATTGAATCGATCGAATATGAAATTTAAACGTATGTAAGTAATGGGATTAGATTGAGATTGGAGGGAGAAGAATTGTTAAAAAAAAAAAAAAAAAAAAAAAAAAAAAAAAAAAAAAAAAAAAAAAAAAGAAATCTTTTTCGAAACGGATAACGTTTGATCGAACGATCGCATCGATTCTTTAATCGAATTCTATTGGCTCTTTCCGTGATATGAAAAAAAAAAAAATAAAAAATATCGATGATAAACCCGACGCGAGGTAACAAAAAAGAGAAACTAGAAATGAGAGAAAGAAAAGAAGAAAGGATAAGGGAACACGAGTAAATAAAATGAAAGAAGAAATATTCTTTATTCGACGTATATATATATATATATATATATTCCGAGATCGATCGGATTTTATTAGAAAAAAAAAAAGCAAAAAAAAAAAATACAAATCACGATTGAAAAACTTCCTTTACAAACAACTCCCTGTAGTGATAAGACACGTTTCTCTCTCTATTCGTCAGATCAGACGAATTCATAATGAATTTTATTGGTTTTCCCGTGACGCATATCTATACATAATATGTGAAACATCGACAAGAAAGAAAAGAAAAAAAAAAAAGAATAGAAATTCCCAGTCGACGTATCATTCCAAGATTAATTACATAATCCGATAGATTTAAGAGTATTTAAATCGAGATTAGGAAAGAAGGAAAGAGAGAGAGAGAGAGAGAGAGAGAGAGAGAGAGAAAATAAATGAATAAATAAATAAATCGATGAAAAAATATTGTTTATCTTACAAACGAACGACGTTCTACGTAGCTTGATCGTACGAATTAATAATGAATTTTATCGCGCGGTTCTTTTCCGCGAACGTATCGAGATTGAAAAAGACGAGGAATGTCTGAAAAAATAAAAAGAAAAAAAGAAACAAGAAAAAAAGGAGGAAAAAAACAAAACCAAGAGTTTCCCAGTCAGGCGACAGACAGAGGGGAGAAAGAAATGAATCGATGAAAAAATATCTTTTCTTTTCTCTTTTATTTTATTTTTTTTTTTTTTTTTTTTTAGAAACGAACGACGTTTTTCTCTTATGTTACGACTTGATCGTACGAAGAAATAGTTGATGAATTTTATTGCGGTTTTCTTTATTTTTCTCTCTCTCTCTCTCTCTCTCTCTCTCGCGACATAATAAAAATACGAGGAAGAATATATCCAAGGAATAACACGCGTTATCGGGACGAGTTAAGATTCCTTAAACGTTTGAAAGTTAGGCTTGTCTATGATCGGAGGAGTATTAAATGGCTTAAAGGTCATTTGATCGTGGCCGAAGAGGAAGACGAAGAGGAAGACGAAGACGAAGACGAAGACGAAGACGACGTCGAAGACTCGTTCGCAGGTGTTCTTTAAGCCTGTCCTCGAAGGAGGGGGAGGAAGGAGAGGGATAGGGAGAATAGGTGGTTAAGGGGGATAAAGGGGGAGGAGCCTATGCACGTTTAGTATGTGTAAGAGCACCCACGAGTCGTGAACACTTTAAAAACAATGAGACGACATCGTCGGTCCTGCAGTTAACGTTTCGATTTCGAACGAGCTCGTTCTTAACTTCTTTTTTCTTCTCTCACTCTCTCTCTTTCCTTTATTCCGACTTTTCTCTCTCTCTCTCTCTCTCTCTCTCTCTCACGTTTTTTTTTTTTTTTTCTTTTTTTTGTAATTTTTTTACAATTACGCGATTCAAAGTATCTTCCTCGAGTGAAAATATTGCGAGGGTGGACGAAACGCGAAGAAGCGAAAAAAAAAAAAAAGAGGAAGTGGAAGAGGAAGAGGAAGTTGAACAAAAAAATTGGGTAAACAAATTTTCTACGAATCATCGAGCCATTAGAAATTTCATAATCATTGTGTGAACTTTTAACGTGATACGTGAAAAACACACGGTGTACTTTATTTTTTCCTTTTGTGTGTGTGTGTTTTTTCATTTTTTTCAAGAAGCTGCAAATATAAGCCCAAACAAATCGTCGTTCGCTGTCACGTCGTTAAAACTACTCATCTAAGATTAGTGTCTGTGAATTAACGAGGTCGAGAAAATGGTTCCTTTCTTTTTTTTTTTTTTTTTCATCGATGACAATATGAAAAAGGAGAAAAGAAAAAAATTGATAAAGAAGTGAGGATTGAAAAGTTGTGTCTCATCGAACTCTCGTACTTTGGTGTTAATTATGTTTTTGTTCTTCTTTTCTCGTTTTTTTTTTTTTTTTTTTTTTTTATTTCAAAGGAGAAAAAGATGAAGAGAGAGATTGAAAGAGACGTATCGTAATATTTTACATTAATATTTTTGTTTGTCGTCTTCGTCGTCGTCGTCGTCGTCGTCGTCGTTGTTATTGTTATCGTATGATTGAGAAAATAAATACATAAATACATACATACATACATACATACATACATACATACATAATATATATATATATATATATATATATATATATATATATATGCATATATGTATATATCAAACGTGAATAAACACATGACAGTCATGATGTTGGAGTTACATCACGGTATTGGCGGTGTTGGTTGTGTCGGTGGCGTTGGTTGTGTCGGTGTTAGTGGTGATGGTGGTGTTGGTGTTGGTGTTGGTGGTGGTTTTGTCGGTATTACGGGAAGAAGAAGACGTAGTCTTTTGAAAGGTGCCAAGGACGAGATTGAATTGGATAGAAGGAACAGGCAGAAACGGGGCAAGGTAAAGGTCGTTTTCTAATACGTCCGACGTTGAAACGTGAATCCGTCACCGAACGTAGAGAATGAAAATTACTTGTGGCCTTGAACGACGACTAGTCTCGACGAGAGATAGCGAGAAACGTATTAAACTAACCGGAGAGAGACAGAGACAAATAGATAGATAGATAGATAGAGAGAGAGAGAGAGAGAGAGAGAAAGACTATAGTTTTCTTTCGCCAAGATAGAAGTTATTGTTCTTCACGTCCAATGATGAATCACGAATGGTCGTCTTCGTGTCCAAATGTTATAAACAAATCGTGCCTCATCGAATTTTCCGCGAACATGCCTTCGTTTGAGATCGCTTAAACGAAATAGAAAGAAGAAGAATTAGAAGGATGTAAAAATAAATCAAAAAGAAAAAATACAGGAAAGGAGGAAAACAAATATTTCTGTCCTCAACGAACGTGTACACGGTCGTCCCTATGCGTTAGAATATTTCTTTTTATTTTACTCCCCTTGTAACTACCATTCGTACGGTTTTGTAATTAATTTATTTATTTATTCATGAATTTATTTATTTATTTATTTATCGTTTCCTTTTATTTCACGATTATTTTTTCTCGATGATCCTCGTCTTATGGTAATTGATAATTCTTAAAAAGAAGGTAGAGAAGTAATTATTACTTTTTATTGCGTCGAGACGTGAAAAACACGTTAAAAACAATTCATTTTAAATTCTTACGAGTGTTTTACTTAGAGATATATAGAAAAGAAAGAGAAAGAGAGAGAGAGAGAGAGAGAGAGAGAGAGAGAGGAAGAGAAAGAATCGCCTTTCATCCCTTTTCATCCCTTTTCATTCCTTTTCATCCCCGTTCTTTTCCTTTTTCATTTGTTTTCTTTTTGATTTCTTTTTTCTTCTTTTCTTTTTATTATTATTATTATTATTATTATTATTATTATTATTATTATTATTATTATTATTATTATTATTATTATTATTATGGTACGTCCCAGCCTACGTCGAGATCATCCCTCCGTTTTTTATTGTACCGTAGCACGGAGTTAAGTGAAAAAGGGAGAGAAAGAGAAAAAGGATTGTCGTAATTGTTTCGCCTTCGTTTCTTATTACTTACGCAAAAATGATTATCAATGAAAGAGAGAGAGAGAGAGAGAGAGAGAGAGAGAGAGAGAGAGAGAGAGAGAGAGAGAGAGGTACAGAGAAAGAAAGATAGTATAACATTGTATTATTAATTATTACATTGAAACGACAATGGTTTGACGTTTTCTTTGTTGGCCGCTAATTAAATTTTCTCGTCTCTTTTCTGGCCCTCTCTCTCTCTCTCTCTCTCTCTCTCTCTGTCTATCTATCTATCTATCTATCTGTCTGTCTCACTCTGTCTCACTATATCTCTCTCGCTCACTCCATCATTCTCATCCAGAATCATTTATTTCGTATATGCGATGTCTATGCGTGTATTTGCTGTGTTTATCTGCTGCTGTTGCGCGTGTGTGTGCGTGTGTGTATGCGTGTGTGTGTCACATCACTTGTTCATTCGTTCACAGTTGAGGAAATTTAAACGTGAAAACGACGTCCTCGAACAATAACCAACAGGGAATAATCGGATTTTGTATTTGACACGATACGCGAGAGAGAAGGCGTTTGCTTTAATGGGAAAACTTTTTAATGTTATTAAATAATACCAAGTGAAAATATTATTTTATACGAGAAATTAACAACGCCAATTTGCGAGGCTTCTCTCTATATTTATTTTTATCGCATACCACGCGCCACGAATAATATTTATTTATTTATACGTACGGATGTAAACAATTTTAAATATATATTTTCAACCTAATTAATAATCTCTCTCTCTCTCTCTTTCTCTCGCCATAAATATCTATTGATATTGTTTGTTGTTGTGATAGAAGGAATTTTTATGAAAGATAGAGAGATAAATATTCTACGAAACAATAAAAATAATAATAATAATAATAATAATAATAATAATAATAATAATAATAATAATAATAATAATAATAATAATATTAATAAAAATGATAATAATAATAATAATAATATAAAAATGAATTAATCGAAAATGATTGAACGTTACAGTTAGCAGCCATCGCCTTGAACTTTGGCGTGCTCGTTTCTGCCGTTTACGAGGGAATTTACGCACGAAGGGGTGGCGACCCTACGAAGATAAGGACCATCCCTGATCCTCGTGCAGCCACCATAAATAATCCAGGATATCGAGAACACCATCGACCGACGAATGGTATGTCTTTTATCTGGCTATAAACAGATTTACAATTTTAAAGGGTTTCCATTTTATAAACGATCCATATCCACGATTTTTATTGTTATCGTTATTGTTATTATTATTATTATTATTATTATTATTATTATTGTTGTTGTTGTTGTTGTACTTTTATTACTGTCGTTTATTCATTAGAATATTTTATAAATCATTCGAATATTTTAAAGATTGAAAGGGACTAATTATATCTTAGCTGTATTAGAATCGTTCTCGATACGAATATTTATTAATTTGATATCACTTTTCTTATTTTAAATTAAAAACTATAGTACGACATATTGATGTAAAACAAAAGAAACAAGAAAAAGAAAAGTGAGAAGAGAAAACGTAGAAAAGAGAGGAAAAAATAAATGTTATAAAGATCGAAAAGGGAGGAGAAACATTTTCGAGTTTGCCAAACTAGAAAATTGAATTAAACTTTGATGGGAAACGATAAAGATAAAGAAAGAAATAGGAAGATAGAAAAAGAATGAGAGAGAGAGAGAGAGAGAGGTGTTTCCAAAGTGTTCCTGGAGCATGGCAACCCCTCGTACAGCTCATACGTTCAACATATATACTTACAGCCATATATATATATATATATATATATATATATATATATATATATATATATATATATATATATTTGCTCAATGAGAAAAGGTAAAGTTAGAAATAGAGACAGTGAAATTCTTAAAATGGTCCCCTGTATTACGGCAACCCTTCGTTCCGCTCGAACGTTCAACGATGTATTTGCGTATATTCAGGCGCAGTAAATTGCGGTGTCTCAAGAAATTTACTTACAGAGTGAAGTGAAATGTCAAGTTGCAGGTTACATTTAACTGCAGTCACAGCTTTTGTGTGATACGAATAAACGATGTGTGTGTGTGTGCGTGTGTCTGTCTGTCTGTATGTTGTACGGGTGTGGCGTATTGTGTGCATATAAATGCTTGTGCATCGTTTTGTAGAGTAAACAAATATGATAGTCGTTTATCTTTGAACAAATACGGCGCTTTTGTCAAGAGATGCAACGACGCGGCTTTTATCTCTCTCTCTCTCTCTTTTCCTCACAAACACACACACACACACACACACACACACACACATATTTTTTCTTTCTTCTTTTAATTCGTTAATTTTGTTACTTCATTTATAGGTCTTAGAGATACTTTACTCAGTTTAATTTAGAAGTAACTTTTTGTTGGAATACTTATTTTTTTTTCTTCCTTTTCGTTACATACACCGATCGAAAATGAAATAATTATAGTATGAATTAATCTATATCGATTGATACTACGTGTTATTCTATATTAATTATTGACCGTACCTCGACGTTAGAAAATTATTTATAAATACGACAAAAGAAGAGAGAATACGAATAACATTGGAATAAAGATGCGAAAGGATACGAAATCGTTGCAACAAAAGTTAGAGAGACGTTGGATTAACGAAGAACGAATTACGATTATATCATACGAATTATTCTAACGATATATACATACATACATATATATATATATATATATATATATATATATATATATATATATATCTTCCATTTTCCTTTTGCTATTATCAATGCAATTAGAAAAAAAAAATCCTTTAACTCTCTCTCTCTCTCTCTCTCTATCTCTCTCTCTCGATCGATGAATTAATCAACGAAACATTTCAACTCTCTATCCGATCGTTCGTAGGTGGAAGTATCTCGATGACGGATGCAAGCGGTAAACCGTACGTGGGTGGTGCAGGAAATGGTTCGATGGCGTCCGTGGCTACGTCAGGGAGTGCAGCCAGTACTGCATCTCCTTTGAGAAGCTCCTTGAAGAAACCAAAACCACTCGGTATACATAATCCTGGATTCTCGGCACATAGTCCGACGTTGTCGAGGAACGGCTCGCAAAAGAAGGTCCGCATTCAAACCCATTCCACGGAAGTTTAGTGATGGACGGGAGTCAAGGTCAATATCTACCTAATTTTTTTTTTTTTCTTCCGCAACGAGAGAGAAAAGAAAAGAAAGAAAATTCGTCCACGGAAGGAGAAAACGACGGAAGGGAAGAAAGTACGAGGGAAAAAGAAAGAAAGAAAGAAAGTGGATTTTGTGAAAAATAATGGAAACGATTTCTGTTTCCTTTTTTTTTCTTTTTTTTCTTTTTTCCTTTTCTGTTTCTTTTTCTTCTTTTTCCTTCCGCCCCCCCCCCCGCCCCCCGAGATGACCGAGCGTGTAAAATATATTCGACGGGATCGTTTTCTCATTTTTTTGTTTTTTTTTTGTTTTTTTTTTTTATTGTTCATGTAAATTTATAGATCGATGATCGTTAAAACTTTCGATGAGATCGATCCGCGATAGATTACCGATCGAACGTCGGTAAGATAGTTCTCTTCTCTGCTTTGGTTGTGAAAAACTGAACGCTTGGTGATATAAAACGAATATATATATATATATATATATATATATATATATACATGCACATATACATACAAACAATTCCATATTATTCCGAATTAAACTAGATCAATAAGAAATATAATAAATTAATGTAATTTAATTACGTGAAAAAAAAAGAAAAAAAGATAATTTGTTTGTTTGTTAATCGCACGCGAATCGAGAATATAATTAATTGTAGTTGAAACGACGAAGTATTCGTTAATTGATTTGATCGAACGTATTAAGTGAAAGGGCCTCGTTAATTGTACAATCGTTGTCATTTTTTGATTTGCAAAACGGAATAAATAAAAAAAAAAAAAAAATAAAGAAACAGGGGAAAAAAAACAAAAAAAAAATAGGAAGATAGGAAAGAGATCGGAGACGATTAATAATAATTTATAATAATGATTTAACTTCTACAAACGAAGTCCTTACGAGGGAACGAGATCATTCTCGATTTGATATTGATTTTTAATTGAATTGTATTAAATTAATTAGCAACGTCCTTGAAAGTTAATTAGACAATACTTATTATATTGCATCACATCCGTCCAGCCCTAAGCAGGCAGCTAGAAGATACACAGAGCGAGATATATATTATATTATATTATATATATATATAAATACACACACACACACACACGCGCGCGCATGCATACATACATACATCATACATACATACATACACTCACACACACACACACGCGCGCGCGTACGCACTTACGCACACACAATATAAATATACGAATATAAATATATTTATATTTTTTAGTAATTGTTTTGTTGATATGGGGTGGTCGAAAAGATTTTAGATCAAGCGAATTTAAAAATCGATCATTTCCTTCTCGAGATGTTGAATCGATGTTAAATTAGACTTGCAGCTCAGCGAATTAAACTCGAAGTTTTACGATTCGTAAAAGAGATCGACCTAAACGATCTCGAAATAGAATAATCGATTTTTAAAATCACCGCTAGAATCTTTTAGCTTAAATAGATATTTTTGGTCCACCCTGTATCTCTCTCTCTCTATATATATATATATATATATATATATATATATATATATATATATATAAACACACACAGACACATATATACATATATACATATGTAGGTACACGGTTGTATTTTTTTTTCTTTTCTTTTTAAATATTCTCTGAATTTTATTAGCATTATTATTATTATTAACTATATATATACACACACACATATATATATATATAGTGGACGATGATGATTTTAAGTGATTTTAAGTTACCCTTCCCCCCTTCGTCTCATTAAAAATATATATAAAAAAAAATTATAAGTATTATGACTTTTTATTCTTTATTATTATTATTATTATATAATTATTGTTATTATTATCTTTGCTATTGTATATTCCTCATGCACGTACCTTCAATTTTTCTTTTTGATTTTCTTTTATTTTCCTTTTGTTTTTTGATCTAGTTTGTATTAACTTTAAATGCTTTTATTGGAAAAATGAATAAACAAATAAATAAATAAATAAAAGAGAGAAAGAGAGAGAGAGAGCCGGTCTCACGAAAAAAAATCCTCGTCGCAAACGTTTTTTATTATTATTATTATAATAATAATAATTATTATTACTATTATTATTATGTATTTTATTATTTTCTAAGTATTATTATTATTATTATTATTATTTTTATTTTTATTATTATTATTGTCACGTTTTTTTCTTCTCTTTTGTGTAACATTTTAGATTATCTTAAAGAGAGATTAAATAAAGGGAGATTTGAAATAGTTATATCAAATTAGACATGAAATCGATGATAAAAGGAAGAAGAAAATTGATTTTAATTATATATAAACACACACACACACACCAAATACACATATACCACGATAATTATTATTAATTAAAGATTGATAGACCAGCCTTTTATCGAGCGTTTGATATTAATTCAATGTATAATTATATATATATATATATATATATATATATATATTTATATATATATTTATATATATATTTATATATATATTTATGCATATAGATATATATATATATATATATATATATGATATTTTTACATTTGCACGCCGACAAAAATTGTGACAAATTACACACAAGAAAGAGGAACGAGATAAGAGAATTAAATAAATAAATAAATAAATAAATGAGTTATAAAAGATACCATGTCTTTGTTGTAAAAATTTTCCTAAAATGTAAGCAAAAAAAAAAAGAAAAAAATTCCTCCTCCTATCTTCGCGATGCAACTGTCTTTCGTTTAAAGATTCGTCGAAAATAATAATAAATAAACGCGATGATCTAATGTAAACATTAACCTATTTTCAATACCTTTTAATATAACACAACGACCAATGATTGATCATATCGATTGATTACACACACACATATATGTATATATTTAAATATGAAAAATGTTTATCAACAAAAAAGGAAGGAAAAGAAGAAATAAAATTGCATGAAAGTGACAAGGAAGAATTTTTGCAATGTATCGTTGTAATTGAAATTGAAATAAAAAAAGAATAAATAAATAAACAAACAAACAAACAAATAAATCAATAAATTATATACCCTATCATTGTCAATTATACTAACAATACGTAGAAAATAATCCAATGTAATTAACGGAGTCGATATAATCACAAATAATAATAGGGACGGATAATATATCGAATGATGCTGCCTGAACGATAGAGAGGAAACTTAATAAAAAAAAAAAAAATATAAAAATGTACTCGTTATAGAAACATACATAAAAAGCGGCCTTAAAGATGACAGGATCTTTAGCGTGGTTTAACGAGGATGTATTTAATGATTGCCCTATTATGATTGGTCGAAGGAAACAACACGTCGATGATCTTTTATTTCTTTAAGAAGAAGAGAAATTTTCTTTTATTCCAAACGAAACAAAATATCGTTCTATCTGTTCGAACGTCACGTCGCTGTTCGTTTATTCGTTTATTCGTTCGTTCATTCGTTCATTCGTTCATTCGTTCGTCAGTCGGTCAGTCCGTCAGTCCGTCAGTCCGTCAGTCCGTCAGTCCTTCAGTCCTTCAGTCCTTCAGTCCGTCAGTCCGTCAGTCCGTCAATTTTTGCTTATCTCATTGAAAAAATACAAGAGACAAGACAAAACGAGAAGACCTCTTCGCTTGTTAATTTCTAATAAATATAATTCTTTACTAAAACAGACACGTCAATCGGAAGTATGAATGATTAAAATAAGAGGATCAAAAAATGTAAGTAATTATCCCTTTGTTATATAGTATTTTCTTTAAGTTTCTTCCTTGTTCTATTGTTGTTTTTGTTATTATTGTTATTGTTGTTTCTGTTGTTTTTCGGAACAATTTTCTAATTTTATTTTTATTCAAGCAATAACTTTTGTTGGTTATGTATATAACAATAACACCCTTGGTTATTAAGTGTATCTCATTCATTTATTTTCTTATTATTTCTCTCTTTCTAGCTATTAATCAAGGATTCCTATTAAAATTTAATTGACTGTTAAATGACGCAACGTCGACGAGATAATTTCATTCGTCATGGTCGATGAATTATTTCTCTTTCAATAGGAATTGGAATTTTCTTCGATATTTTCATTACAGTAATATGAATTGATTGAAGGTTAATTAATTGGATGTATTGAAATATTCATTTTATAGAGTTAATTGTTATTTCATTACAGATTTCCAGATAGCTATGGTCGAACATAAAGACGTCATACTCAATGAGATCTAAATTGAACGAAGTAAATTCATTGAATCAATACGTCACTCCTACCAATGAGATTATTGTTTCTGACAATTCCTATAACAAGACGCCTATCAAAGTCATGAACAATATTTCTAATACGGAACATGCCAATTCCATAGACTCCTGCAAACAAGTTTTGTTTCTCAAAGATAAGAAAACATCTTCCAAGTAAAGTAAAGACGTCGTTTTTACGAACAAGTTTATTTTTATGTTAAGTTGCATAACCCGTAAACAACAATATATAAAATTTGTTATAAAAAAAGAAAAAAAAATGCTCAGCTGTGTAAAGTTAAATTAAGTAGTAATTAAATTTTGTTACGTTTTACCTATTTCTTTTTTGTTTTCGTTTCTTTTTTTTGTTACTTTCAAACATTGCTTACTTGCGATGAATTTTTTCAATGAAATGTTAGAAATTTTGTGTTGCTTGAAATAACCTCGAAATATTTATAATTTTAATTACATTTTCTATTAATCAATTACAGGAATATTAATTATACAATACATTTCATGCCCGAGGATACGCAACACTCCATACATCTTTGTTCACGGGTATGAACGGTGGCGTATACGAAGGGGATACAAAAATATCCTTTTAGAAAGCATTGTCAACTTATATCACCGACGTTCGAAGTGTAGCATATCTCAAAGCGTACGATAATTAATATACGTATAATTAATTATAGATATAGAAAAAGGAAAAGGAAAAAAGAAAGCGTAAATTTTACGAGTCGAGTTTTCAAAAGAACAAATTGAAAAAATTCTTGACCCGGTTGTACAGCCATGTACGTATGATTATTTGACGTTGAATACATAAACAATGAATATTTAATATAATAATTACTCGTCGACCAATACGAGATAAAGGAAAAACTCAGAGTAAATGTGATTCTTTTAAGGATCTTATCAATGAGTAATTATTATTTTGTTTCCATTCAGACGTTCTATTTTTTTCCCTCTTCTTCTTCTTCTTCTTCTTTTTTTCCCCATTAATTTCACCTTTCTAAGTTAACAATTTTATCGAAGGATTTCAGTGTCACGAATATAATCAATTTATAATCAATTTATAATCAATTTAATATAATATCGTCGTTGATCTTTGGATTCCGTCATGTCTTCTGGTCGTCAGCAGGATGATTCTGAAGGTTAGTACCTGCGGTTATGCTATATAAAAATAATCCTTCAAAAGAAAATAGATAAATAAATGAATGAATGAATGAATGAATGGATGAATGAATGAATGAGCAAAAATCAAAATTTTGGTTAACCCTCAATCATTCTTTCTTTTTTCTTGTTTGAATCCTTTTCAAAACGCTTAATTAAATTTTACAGAGAAAGATCGATTGAAAGGACACGAGAAATACAAAAATGTCGTCAAGCATGATGAAAAAACGTTCACTGGATCAACATCACAGGAATCAACTGAGAGATTGGTTAAAATTGATTCTAGTAATAGGTCCGAGGATGAGATTAAAAAATCATTTAAAATCAACATACCCAAGAATGATAATAATCCATCTGTCAATCCGAGATATTCTTCGGAGAAACCAATCGTACTTAACAAGCTGCCAATCTTCGACGAAGGGTCACGTCTACCGTGATCATTACAATAATATTATAATAATATTACAATAATATTACAATAATGTATTCAACCATTTCCTCTTTTTTTTTCTCTTTTCTTTTTTCTATTAACATTCTAATGATTCTGATTAGAGCTATGATCGATCTGTAATGATTACCTGTAATAATTACCTGTAATAATTATCTGTTAATATAAAATAAATTGATGATCTTAATATGTTTCTAATCATTACAACGCTTATCCTTTCTATCTTTTCTTTTCTTTTTTTTTTTGTTGACAAACAAATTACCTTAAGAACTCTCTCCTTACTTTTTTTCTTCTTTCTTGGTTGTTGGCTCCAGAGAAAAAGAAAAATATATATATATATATATATATTAAATATATGTATATATATATACACACATATATACATATATATACATATGCTTAATATTAATAAATTCGTTTATCAAATTATGTTTAGAGACAGACAATATATTAAATAATAAATTTGATTATATTGTACTGAAAATTATTTTTTTATTTTTATTTAATAATATATAAATATTAATTAAGTAATATATATATATATATATATACATATATACTGATAATAATTATTATATAATTAATAATTTGAAATTATGTTTAGGAAACAAAAAAGATCATACGACATATACAAAATAATTTAATTAACTTTAAGAAAATATAATTTCGATATTGTCTCTAATCTCTAAACACATTTTTCGTTATATTAATCGGACAGGATTAATAATATTCTTATGGACGTTATCATTGATTTACAGACGATGTGGTAGAAAAATTAACCTTCATTTATTAGCTTATTATTACAGATTGAAAAAAAAGAGATAAAAGAAAAAAAAAGAGAGAGAGAGAAAAATAAAGATAAACCACCAGACCTCGATATCGTCATTTTAAATAATATAACGATTAGATCAACGTTTAGGATCCCTCGACTTCTTCATCTTCTTCTTCTTCTTCTTCTTCTTCTTTTTTTTGTCATGTCTCTCGGCCACGCTTAAACGGAGACATTTTTGATTTCTTCTTTTTTTCTTTTTTTTTTTTTTTTTTTTTTTAATTATTAGCATTATCATTAGCTCTTCCGAAAAATTTCATGATGATTATCTAAGTCGAATCTATAATGTGCCTTAATAAGTAGATAAAAATTAAAAAAAAAAAAAAAAGAAAAAAAGAAATAAATTAAATTAAATTAAATTAAATTATATTAGATTAAATTAAATTAAATTAAATTAAATTAAATTAAATTAAATTAAATTAAATTAAAATAAAATAAAATAAAATAAAATAAAATAAAATAAGTAAATATAATGATCATTAATATGCTGAATTAATCGCATGATGATCGATTATAAAAAAAAAAAAAATAAAATAAAAATAATAGTAATAATAATAATAATTATAATTATAATTATAATTATAATAATAGTAATAACAGTAATAAATAAATAAATAAATAAAAAGAAAACAATGATATCCCTCTTGAATTGATTAATTAAAATCTACAGAACAAATAATGAAAGATCCCGCGGATCCCCAATTTACTTTTCGAATTGAGAACGTATTTAAATAATCAACGTGGTCACGGAGATCTCGTTTGTAAACCAGCTGGATACCTCCCCTCTCCAACCCCATCACCCCCCTTCTAATCATCTACACCGCCCCACCGTATACTTCAAATCCGACGTACGAGAAACGACAAAATTAATGGTAACAAATAAAAAAAGAAAAAAAAAATAAAGAATAATAATAAAAAAAAGAAACAGAAAATAAATAAATAAATTAAGCTAGAATGGTGTGAAAGTAATAATAAAAAAAAAGAATTGAAATGGAGGCAACGAGAAATTGAGAGAAAGGAAGAAGAAGAGGAAGAAGAAGAAGAAGGAAAGAAAAAAATAAAGAAGAAAGAAAGGAGAGATGAAAAAGAAAATGAAAAAGAAGAGAGAGAAATAAAGAAAAAAAAAAAAACAGAAAAATACAATTGGACACAAAATTCATGATATACCATCACGGGATCACGAGGAACACTTAGCCAGGCCATACCTGATAGGCAGTAAAATAGAGTCTTAGCGTGTAAAGTATCTAATTAATCAATCGACGAGTAGACGATATATATATACAGATATATATATATATATATATATATATATATATATATATATATATAAACCTAATTAACGTTCTCCACATTCTCCTCATTTTCCCCTTAACGCTATCCCATTCAATCATTCATCCACCCACCCCACTTCACCCCCGCCCAGACTCCTCCTCCTCCTTCTCCTCCTCACCGTCTCTCCCTCGCCGTCGTACAAACGATCCTCCTAAAATCGAAAGAGACCGACTGGGTTTTATATCGTCGAAAAAGAAAATCGTTGGAAAAATATTTTTCTTATTTTTTTCTTCTCCTTTTTTTCCTTATTTACGACCATTACTACGGACATTTGATTTGATTTAATTTGATTCGAACCGATCAAAATGATCGCACGACGACAACGTGTTTTTGTGCATGCGAGTGAGATAAAGAGAGACAGAGAGACAGAGAGACAGAGAGGGAGAAGATTAGAATAGCTATTAGGATTAGAAAATGATGATAAATGACCGACGACAACGACGACGGTGACGTTGTTGTTGATGACGACGATAATGACGATGACGATGACGATGACGACGATGATAATTTCAGAAGTAACTTTCACGTCCCTTCGGTGCACTTGATATCAATTCTCGTCGTTTCCAAACAGGTTGTACTACACCACCACCACCACCACCACCACCACCACTAACACCACCACCAACACCACCACCACCACCCGTCGATGAACGTTGATTTTGCGGCTGACCGATTAGAGAACTCGAAGACGATGACGACGCGTTGTTCGACGATATCGTCATTGATGACGTCACCGTCATCGTCGTAGCCTTCCCAGGAAGATTGTTGTCCACCAGGTCCGGTATATGACGGGTCTGATGCCTCGAGTCGGTGTAACGTCTCTTCGTATATTTCTTATTCTCCGACGACAACGACGACGACGACGACGGGGTTGTTGTCGTTGACATCGCATTAGTCGTCGTAGCCGCGATATTAGTTTTACCGTGTTGTAGATTAGTTGTAATCGCTTGATCCGATCTGTTACTACCTATGTGCAACATCCTTTCTATGTCCGCCGTTTTGGACCTGGAATTTGACGTCACTACAATTAGTAATCATTATTTCGATTCTTTCATCTGTTTGTCTGTAATTATGTGTGTATATATATATTTATTTTTCTTGCTTTATATATATATATATATAATTTTTTTATAATTTAATTTTCCTGCTTTATATATATATTTTTTTCTTGTTTATATATATACATATATATATATATATATATATATATATATATATTTATATATATATATTTATAAATCAAAATTGCACGTTATTTGTTACTGTGATGATTTAATAAATATTAACGAGTGTATTTATATATATGTATTTATATTTATATGTACGTACGTACATATAAAAATATGTGTGCGTGTACGTGTGCATATACTTTTCGTTGGAAATTAATAAAGTATTAAAACGAATGAACGAACGAACGAACGAACGAACGAACGTGTTTATTACCTCAAAACTGCACCACCTATACTCGTTATACTAGGTGTATAAGGTATAGCGCTACTCCTGTTAGAATCTTGATGATTACTACCCCTCGAAACCTGTCTAACCTCGCTAGAAGTTGTGAACGAGACCCTTTGTAGGACAGCAGCTTGTTGATCTGGAATATATGAGACAGCTGTGACAGCACTGTCAGGGCTAGCCGGAGGTGTAGAAGCCCAAGAAGGTGGTGAACTTGGTACTTGATCGCCCGATAACGTTGCTGATGAACCAACAGCGCTATCGCTACCGTGTCTACCACCTGATACGACGATTAATAAATTATAATCACTTACGTATATAAACGCTTTATTTTTATATATATGTATATATATATATATATATTAACAATAAAATTATCAGTGGTATCAATAAATAATATTATCAATTTGTAAATATTATCAATAGTATCAACAATGTTATCAATGGTGTCAATAGTGTAGATAAATAATATCATCAATTTATTAATAGTATCGATAGTATCGATAAATAATATTAGACGTTTATTAATAATATAAATAGTATCAATAATATTATCAATAGTGTATCAAGATACATCGTTGGATAAAGAATAAAATAATTTTTATAAAGGAAATATATATATACACTTTAAATAAATAAATAATATTATCAATTTATCAATAATATCAATACTATCAATTTATCGATAGTATAAATACTATCAATAATATTATCGATAGCGTTATCAAGATAGATCGTTGGATAGGAAAAAAAAATAATTTACAAAAAAGAAAAAAAAGAAATATATATATATATATATACACTTGAATAAATAATATCATCAATTTATCAATAATATCAATACTATCGATAAATAATATCATGAATTTATCGATAATATAAATACTATCAATAATATTATCGACAGCGTATCGAGATATACATCGTTGGATATAAAATATAATAATTTAAGAAAATAAATAAAAAAATAAATATTATATACTTCGAACGAACCTTCGCTACAACCGGATATGGAACGTTGTCTTTGTCTTCTTGGGGGTGCGCTGGGCTGTTTCGTTGGGGTCTCTTCGATGTAAGGAATGTCTGGATCATCGAGGTTCAACGTGAACGCTCCAGACATCGGTATCGTTAAACTCGCTGTTATAACCATCGGCGATGATTTTCTACGTGGATCGGTTGGATCCTCGCTCGATCCGCTGTCGACGCTGTTGCTACGTCCCTCGTCTTTTCTACGCGTCCCTGGCCTCTTTGGACGGCGCGGCCTTGGACCAATATCACCACCAACGCCAGCAGTTTGATGTAAACATTCCTCCCTCGTCCAAACCTTTTTTTTTTTTTCGATAATCATACACGCGATACGCGTGAATCGTTTTTTTCTTTTTCGTTTTCTTTCTTTTCCTTTTTTTTTTTTTGTTTTTTAATTTACAGTTAAGAAACAATCCGATCGTATATTATTCGGAAGGTAAGCGTATATTCGCTTAGAGATTTATTTCGCGTTATACGAATATACAGGGTGTTTCAGCTAAAGTAGACCGGCCAAATATTTTCTTTGCTTTTTTCTTTTCTTTTCTTTTTTTCATACTTTGAATCGGTTTAAAACACGTCGTGAATAGTTCATATATAAATATATATATATATATATATAAATATTTATATAAATATATGTGTATATACATAATATGAATGGTACAACGTTATTTATGTTATAGACGGTCTCCTTTAACCGAAACACCCTGTATATATATATATATATATATATATATATATATTTTATTTGGATTTTACTTTTCTCGTTGCCGTAGTAGCAGTAGTGGCAGCCGTTGGTGTATTCCCAGACGTCGTTAATGTTTCCTCGACCGAAAAATTTTCTGCCTCGCTGCATGGATCGACCTCGTCTCCGCATTGTCTGTAAAGAAATATTCTCGAAATGGAATATTGTCGACGTATGTATGAAATATGTTCTTTCTCTCTCTCTCTCTCTCTCTCTCTCTCTCTCTTTTTTACATATTATAAATTATTGATCATTGATAACCGATCGATAATATTATCTTTACCGTCCACCGTGTATATATACTCGTGGTGCATCGATACGAATAAAATATTCGATTACGTTAATTTTCGTTCGCTGTAGTCGAATAAGAAGAAAGAATGTAGCATTCGTAGGTATCAACACTCTTGTAATTCTATAATTAAGAACGAAAAATATACGGGGTGTTTCAGCTAAAGGAGACCGCGTAAATATTTTCTTTGCCTTTTTTTTTTATGATACGACAAACTTTTATGGCATACTTCGAATGGTTTAAAAAGAGGTATGTTATTATGAACTATATATACATAATATGTATAGTTTATATATATATATATATATAATAGTATAAAGTTATGTATGTTATAGGCGGCCTCCTTTAACTGAAACACCCTGTATATAACAACACGAGTATATAATTATCGACGATACATTCGTAAACGTTATATCCCTTGGAAATTTTTTTTTTTTCTTTTTTACGACTATAAAAATGTATTTAAACGAAAGATATATAAATGAATATATAATTAACAAAATCGATTGCCTTTCTTTCAATCATCGTATACAAATAAATTTGATTAAACTCGTTGAGGTGTACGCGAATGGATACACGATATTAATCGAATAACGCAACAACAACAATAATAATCGAATCAATCATCAAGTCGAATATAATCGATAACTTACTCCTCGGCACGTCGGGAGAGAGCTAAATCCAATTCGGCAGGATGGGTGTCCATCATGTGCAGGTACAATTCGTCCAACAATGCAGCCGGGACCGTGAACAACGTCGATGCATGCTCGAGAAGAGCACGTACAACGTTTATCACGTCTATCCTCTCTTCCGCCCGTTCCGCGGATACTTCCGGTCGAGTTTGATTAGGTTTCACGCAGTGCAGTATGTTCGGTGCAAATACCTACAAGAGGAACGGCAATAAACCCCGATGACAAGAAAAAAACACGTTTTCTATTGCAAACGAATTTAATTGCTTCCAATAATTTTATTTCACGATACGAGCAACACGAAAAACGATTTTTTTCATTCGATAATTTTTTGAAAAGAAAAAAAAAAGAAAAAAAAAATACTTATCACATCTTGCGATTTATTTCGAAATATAATAATGATGATGATGATGATGATGATGATGATGATGATGATGATGATGATGATGATGATGATTGTTAGTATACCTTTGGCATAAATTAATTCAACGATTTTCAAATGATTCCTCGAGGATATAATTAGAAAAATGATTAGAACAACGACGATCGCGTAATCGTTGAACTTAAATCCAATTTATTACGATACGATTAATTAATTATTAATTGATGTTGTCGTTATATGAGTGGTAAATGAAGAAAAATAAATAAATAAATAAATAAATAAATAAATAAATAAATAAATAAATAAATAAATAGAAATATTGAAATCGAGAAATAAAAGTATGTAATTACTAACAGTAGCCAGATTGGTGGCGTCCATTTTGTTTCCCGGTATCCACTCGCCGGTTTCGCTTTTTCGGTCCTCGCTATTGGACGCAACGACACTTAGAAAATTGAGCAATGCCCAAAGAGTCTCGCGATTAGGCGTTGGCAGTAATTGAATGAGATGTTGAAGGGCTTCCTGTTGCAATCGCCTGTTCCTAATCTCTGAAATAGATCAACGCCGTTAAACGTTTAGAAATTGTATTTCTAGATTTTTTTTTTAGATAAAAGACATCGTCGTGGACGCGTGAGAGAACAGAGAGAGAGAGAGAGAGAGAGATAGAGAGAGAGAGAGAGAGAGAGAGAGAGAGAGAGAGAGAGAGAGAGAGAGAGATAGAGATAGAGGTAGAGATAGAGATTATTTATTTATTTAATCATTTAACTAATTATTTGATAAATTAAATTACAAGGATTTCTTCTTCTTCTTCTTCTTCTTCCAAAAATAAAAAAACAAAAAAAAAACATATATATATATATATAAAAAATCGAAAAAAACGAACGAACGAACGAAAGCGAAGAAAAAAAAAGAAGAAAAAAAACGAAAACAAAATATTTTGTTTCTCCTTTCCTTTCCTTTCCTTTTTTCTTTTTTTATTTTATTTTATCTCGCTATCTCGAAATCCTTCGTTTTTGTTTCGGCTCATCTTCCCCCCCCCCTTCCCCTATTTTAGACAAAGCTGCTGCTGCTGCTGCTGCTGCTGCTCCGTACATTTTCTATATTTTAATTTTTTCTTCGTATCTTTCTAAAAATTCTTATTTCTCGTTTTATCTCTTTCTTGTTTTATTTTATTTATTTATTTATTTTTTTTTTTTTCGTTTAAAGCAAATCTTTGAATGATGCCTTCCTTACTTTGGGTATGCACGAAGGCTTGATAGAGATCCCTACAGAGAAGAGGATCAGGCAGGTCCCGAAAAAATTCCTTTAGCAAGGCTGCCACATCGTGAGGACATTGATCAGGACCGATTTTCGTCTCACGACCACAATCGAAGTCTTCTCTCAACTGGAATTTTTATAGTGCTTCGTTTATCACTCATTTATCTTAGCATTCGTAGCCATGTTTTCTTTCTTTCTTTTTCTATTCTTTTCTCTTTTTTTTTCTTTTTCTTTTTTTTTTTTTTTTCATACTAACGTTTCTCATTTCAATGATCGTCGATTCGAACGACGATCATTCAATGTATTCAACGATAATTTACTTTTCAAACAAATGGAATTCAAACAAATTTGGAATTTCGAACGAAATTTATATGACCAGGTACATAATATTTTGGAATGATAAAGGATAAAATTATTATTGGAATTACAACAAAAAAAAAAGAAAAAAGAAAGAAATGAAAAAAGAAAAAGAATAATACTTGCGATGTAATTTTTCACTTTAAATTCCAATAATAATTTTATTAGAAATTTGCGCTGTTCTTTTGTGTAAATAAAAATAAAAAAAAAAAAAAAAAAAAAAAAAAGAAACAAATGAAGAGAAAATTTCTTCCACGCAAAAGGATAAAATGAAGCATATAGAATCTTTCTTTGTCTCTATGTGCGTGCGCGTGCGTGTATTTGTTGTAAATTTCATGAACTATGGATGGACCCACCTGTCTAACCCTTTTCTTCGAAGGTGAAACTCGAAAGATACCTAACGTACGCAGTCCGGTAGCTTCTAAATGTCTAATACATTGCCTAACTATTCCTGGTACGGCATCCCATTCGCCTGTCGTCCCTCCCCCGCCGCTGTCACTCAATTCTAGTACACCGGAATCACTTCCGGTCAATGCACCCCCACCTTTCGACGACAATGATTCGCATGAACCACCCTGAAAATCGAAAGGCAACGAGAAACATTATCGATCTAGTTTTCATTCTTTTTTTGATTGCTATATAACAATCAAAAAAAAAAAGAAAGAAAGAAAGAAAGAAAAAAGAAATATGTTACAATGTTTTTCAAAAACAAACATTAACATGCACAAATCCACAATTGTTAGGAGTCGAAAGTATTTTTCGCGTGATTTGTAAAAATCATGGATCGTTTGCAAGAGATTGAAAAAAAAAAAAAACGAAAGAATGAAAATCCATCGAAAGACAAGGTGAAAGGATTGAAGATAAAGAAAAAAGAAAAAAAAAAGAAATGAAAATAACGACAACGAGGAGGATATCGTGCGACGATAGAACACAAATAATAAAATAGATTGCGTTCGTAAGAATATTGTATATGATCCTAATTAATCCGTCGTTTAAAATTAGCGATCCTCGGCCCCTGTTTATTCTATTTACGTCCGTCGATCTCTGTGACGTCACACCATCGGCCCGAGAGACCACACGTGACGTCTTTTGTCGACGCAAGAATTGCATCTGTGTCTCTACCCTTCTTCTTCTTCTTTTTTTTGTTTTTATTTTCTTTCAAACGTCGTCGTCCACGAGCGCGTTGTGTCTCCTCCCGTCGCCGATCTAAGCCAGCCAAAAAAGTTACGCGCACTAATTCATTGCAATCGTCAAAAAGAAACTGGGTCCGATACTTTTTTCGTTTTTTTCTTATATAACAATTCACAATTATAATAAGTAATCGACGTAAAATATGAACATTAATGATTTACGATCATTGTATCATCGTCCAATTATTTTTATTTATTCTTACTTTCGTTTTTTTTCTTCCTCTTCTTTTCCTTTGTTTATGGTATTTTCTTTCTTTTTTTTAATAATTATTACGCGTGAAATGTTACGCCTGGAAATACGCAATCCTCCAGACATCGTCGATAATGTTGCTTGTCAGCGCCATCTATCAGTAGGCGACCTTTTTTTTTGTCCCTTGTATTATGCAACAACGAGTTTCACATGCGTAAGACGGTGTTGCATACTATGAGGAATCGAAAAGAAAAAGGTTGCTTACCGACAATTACCAACACCGATAAGTAATATTATTGACGGTGTATAGATTGTTAACATGCATTCGGGTTTATTAATTAATACAAACGTAATTAGAACGTACGAATAAAAAAAAAAAAACAAATAAAATAAAATAAGCGATATATATAAAGCAATAATATACGATATATAAGCACAATGGACAAATTAACTACATTTAATATTTCTTTTATAAAATCGAATATATGTATATGTGTGTGTGTGTGTGTGTGTGTGTGTAAAAATATTTTTAAATATTAAATATTAAATATTAACGAAAATTAACGAAACGTAAGGAAACGAAACGAATTTCAAGATTTTTGGCAAAATAGATCATCGTTCGTTCATGTTGATCTCGTCATCGTTTTTCTATCTACCTACCTATCTATCTATCTATCTATCTATTTATCTATCTATCTATCTATCTATCTATCTCTCGAAAAGTTTCGTGAATGCTTCCGAACGAAACAAAATATAGAGTAAATGTCGACGTGATGCAGAATGTTAAAACATGACGTATTCAATCGAAAAATAGATTTTCTGGTCGGCAAAGCTCGGCAAGTAGCCATCCGATAATCGTCGGACGATTCGTCGGATTATTCGATGACGAGATTTGAGACGACGATGACGATAAGAATACTATGACGGGATATAATTTTGGGCGGAGCCGAGACGACTTTGACCGTGTGTGGCACTTTATATGCCAATTGCGATCGATCAATATCTAAGACTTCCCTCGTATGTGTACTTCTTTTTTTATCATTACCGCGAATCTCTCTTTAAATAGAGTATCACGATCGTTGGAATAATAATTACGATGATCCGTATATACGATACTTTTATAGATCATTGAAAACAATAAACGGGATTTAACATTTTTATCCATCGATCATTGAAATTATAATAATAATAATAATAATAATGATAATAATAATAATAATAATAATAATGATGATGATAATGATAACGATGATGATAATTATTTCATGGATCATTAAAGAATATAAAAGAAATATAAATCTTTTACTCGTCGATAATCAAAAATAATAATAACAACCAACGATGTCCTGCACATGATACAATCTACTTTACCGATCGTACAAACAAAGAAATAAATAAAATAAAATAAAATAAAAAATAACATAAAATAAAATAAAATAAAAGAATAAACAAGCAAAATTGATCGATCGTATTTTCCTAGAGAAAGAAAAACCAGTGTCTTCCGAATATTTCCGAAAATTGTTCTCCCTTGAACATCGATCGTATGCGAACAATATAATCGTGAACGGTCGAACGACAAAGCAAATTCTTTCGCAACGTTTTCTTTCGTTTCGTCACGTCACGTTACGTTACGTTACGTTACGTTACGTTACGTTTCATTTCATTTCATTTCATTTCATTTCATTTCGTTTCGTTTCGTTTCGTTTCCTCGTCATTTCGAAAAGATATCATTCGCTCTCGCTTCTAAACGTCTCGCTGCTGCTACTACTACTACAACTAAGCATCTAAAAAGTCTTATGTTAGAGACGCGTAGGTGGATCAAAGACGGTTACGCTAGTCGCTATAACGTTCCTCCTCGTCACCGTTACCACAAACCGTATTCTCCCATTATGAAAATAATTACTTCTCTATCTGTTTTAGAGTTAAATCCTCGCGAATATCAAATGTTAGTTTCCTTTCGATCCATTGATTTATGTCTGACAATTCGTTGACCCGTACCACTACCACTACTACCACCACTAACACTATTACTACTACTACTACTACTACTACACCGATACTATCACTACGATTCTAAATTCAAAATGATATCAATCCGTATATATATATATATATATATATATATATATATATATATATATATATATATGAATGTATGTATGTACGTATGTATGTATGCATGCATGCACGTATCCTTATAATTTCGTGATCGTAAAAAATTAAATTTGAATTCTCTCGGGGGAAAAAAAAAGAAGAAAAAAAATAAATAAATAAAAAAGGAAGAAGAAAAAAAATAAATCCGAGAAAACCCGTCGTAATTATTATCCCTTACGTCTTCGGTTTTCGCTGCGACCGTAGGTGCCTCTATGAGACTGCTAAAACTCGTTCTACTTCCGTGTCTACTACTTCTCGTCAAACTACCAACGTCGGCAACCTCACCGGCAGCGATTCTAGCGATCCTATCGTTCTCAAGACATTGAGGAAGTGGTATACCAAAAACAAGACCACCTGGTGACTCTAAAACAAACAAGAATAATATATATATATATATATATATATATATATATATATATATATATATATCGTTATCAATCAACAAATCGATCGAATGAGAATTTTTTTAAAGAAATATGTAATATATTATTTGGGCTTGGTGTTATCGACATGATCGTCATCGTCATCGTCATCGTCATCGTCATCGTCATCGTCATCGTCGTCATCGTTGTCGTCATCTCTCTCTCTCTCTCTCTCTCTCTAACTTTTTTGTTTCTCCTTCTTCTTCTTTCTAGATCAGATAAGATTATCCCACACGATCCCGATCACTTGGCTCTCCCAAAACGGACCAAGATCAACGTCGATCTGATCTACGATCAAGCAGCTGTTTGTGCGCGTACGCGTCAACGCGCATGCGTTTTTAAAATTTACGCGGGGACGTTGAAAACCGTGCGCGTACGTATTTATTGAGCATCGAAAATCGTAAAAATTGATTCATTTTTATGCGGATATAATTCGTTGTGAAAGAAATTAAAAGACGAAGAAATCGAGAGATCGAGAGCGAGAGCGAGAGAGAGAGAGAGAGAGAGAGAGAGGACGAGGTAAAAATGAAGAAACGAGAAAGAAAAAGAAAAGGTAACGAATAAAAAAAAAAAAAGAACGAATAGAAAAAAAAGACACACGAAAAGAGGAAAAACGAAGAGGCAATTTTCTTTTTGGTTTACTTCTCTATTTTTTTTTTCTTTTCTTTTTTTTTTTTTTTTTTTATACGTCATCGCCGAACAAAAATTGCAAAATTTATATCTCGGGCTACCACCAACAATCACTTCCTGGCGACGTGAATTCTCGTTGATAATAATTTCACTTGGCCATGAATGTGCTTCGGGCCACTTTATTTTCGGTACTAAACTTACTTCACTTCCACACACATACACACACACACACACACCTCTCTCCCTCCCTCCCTCCCCCCGCCATAGTTACATAGAGATTTTACAGAAACAGGCGTCTTTCGCGACCTTTTACTTGCGATGTATGTTAATTTTTTATTTGTTTTTTTTTTGTTGTTTATTTGTTTGTTTGCTTCTTCTTTCTCTCTTTTTTCCCCTCTATTTAATCAGAATCTATTGTTCGTAATAATCATTATACGTATGTACA
>OU426857.1:2012500-2022500 GCA_911387685.1 Dolichovespula media | reverse complement strand
TTCATATTCATTTGTTTTACGCAACGAGTACGTTGTATCATTTTCTTTCCACCTTCTTTTTTTCTTTCGATTAAATAAATACATAAAATAAAGAGAGAGAGAGAGAGAGAGAGCGAGAGAGCAAGAGAGAGCGAGAGAGAGAGAGAGAGAGAGAGAGAGAGAGTAAGAGAGTGAGTACGTTTAAGAAGCGGGTGTTAAAGCAAGTATCCTCGAAAAGCGAGTATAAGTGTCTTTAAATAGCGTTTCGCGCGCTACGGCCAGACGTCTTGTAACTAAATGGCGCTAGAATGGCTTAAGCGTATACTTCGAAACATTTACGCTGAGCGCAACAGAGAAGATTTATTTTCCTTCGACGTTAGCAGGAGAAACGCAAGACATCGATGCTATTGAAAAAGAGAGAGAGAGAGAGAGAGAACGATAGAAAGAGAGAGAAAGAGAGAGAGAGAGAGAACGATAGAAAGAGAGAGAGAGAGAGAGAACGATAGAAAGAGAGAGAGAGAGAGAGAGAATAGAAAAACACGAGATGAACATATATACATATATGTACGTATATGTATATATACAATGTATGTATATTATTGTATGTACATACATACATACATACATACATACGACCGTGCTACTGAATAATTCATTCTTTGAAAAAATTAAACGATATATATATATATATATATAAAACATTATTTCTATATACGTTGACGATGAAATCGAAACAAACAATATCGAGTAAGTTTAACAAAAACAAATTTCATACAAATATCATCGTGAGATGATCGTTCTCGTTTCGCATTCATAAAAAAAAAAAAAAAAAAAAAAAAGAAAGAAAAAAGAAACGACAACGAAACGTTCCTTCTTAAAAAGAAAAAGAAGAAAGGCTTTATACGATCGAGATCATATTTCGAACGGAGTGCAAATCATCATTGGAAAGAAACAAAAAAAAAAAGGAAAATTAAAAAAGGAAAAAGAAACAGAGAGGGAGAGAGAGAGAGAGAGAGAGAGAGAGAGAGAGAGAGAGAGAAAGTACATCTCGTGCAAAACATTACAAGCATGTTTCTTTTTCTTTTTTCTTTTCGAATAGCAAAGAAAACGAAGAAAACGAAGAAGAAGAAAAAGGTATGAGAAGTATGCGAATTTAAAACAGCAAGTGCGCATATCTCGTGATATATCGATCCTCCGAGAGAGAAAAGAAGAATACGAATGAGATAAAAAAGGAGAGAGAGAGAGAGAGAGAAGGAAAAGAAGAAGAAAGGAAAGAAAGGGGACGTGTTGACATCAGAAGTAAAGAGGGTATACACTTCGACGTAAAAGAATATATAAGATCGTCAACGAAAAGAAAGAGAGAGATATATAGATAGATAGATAGATAGGTAGATAAAAAGAGAGAGAGGGAGAGAGGGAGAGAGAGAGAGAGAGAGAGAGAGAGAGAGAGAGCAAACCCTTGGGACCATAAACACGTCAATCACTTGAAAATCGCGGGACGACCAAACGGCGCCTCGTTTCTGTATAATCGTTGACACCCCGAAAAGACATAAACACCCGTTGGACACACACACACACACACACACACACACACACACATTCTTAAAATTCCATCGTGATTTCACACGCTTTTTATACGTTCTCTTTTCTTTTCTTTTCGCTTTTTTTGGGGGGTGGTGGGCGGCGGGAGGAAAGAAACATTTTCTATCTTTCTATCTTTCTACTATTCTCTCTCTCTTTCACTATCTCTTTCTCTATCTATCTCTATCTCATAAAGAATAAAATGTAAAAAAAACAAAAAATGAAAGAAAACGTATTTGACACTGACAATGAATCAGAAATTATTTCCCCCGAGGTCGATAATATCAAATCTGAATAATGCATGAGAATGAAAAAAATAGAAAAGAAAAAAGAAAAAGAGAGATTCTCATCACCCTTATTCGGATCATCGTCAATGCATGAATAATAATTTTACACTTTGTTTTTCTCCTTCTCTTGATTAACTTTCCGAAAGGGAATATAACTTTCATCTCTCTATCTCTCTATCTCCCTCCCTCTTTATCTCTCTTTTTCTCATTAATAACAAAAGAATTAAAAAAAAAGAAGAAAAAATAAACAAAGCATCGGACAGAAAATGTAAGACAATATTATCATTGACCTGACAATTATTCTCGAATCGATCCTCGAATCGATAATATCGAATTAACATGTATAAGAAGAGCGAAAGCGAGAGAGAGAGAGAGAGAGAGAGAGAGAGAGAGAGAGAGAGAGAGTGTGAGTGAGTGAGTGAGTGAGTGAAGGGCAGAAAATGAAAAAGAAAATTAAGAAGGATGCTTTCCACTCTTGAAAAGCAATTTCGTTGGTGTTTTCTTTTTCTCTCTTCTCGAAATGAAATTTTTCTTCGATCGAAAAAAATATCTCGACGCGGTTAATAGGATTAAAAAAGAGTTTCTAAAGAAAATGATACGACGTTATTAACTTTTCCCGTTATTATAAGAACCTAAGTAAGTTCTTCGTTAATAAAAATCGTTAAATATAATTAATTACAATATATAGTTGATTAATCGTGTGTACATATATATATATATATATATATATATGTACACAAGCGCGCACGAATGCACAACACACACACACACACACACACACACATGCGCGCGAAGTTAAACTGTTTTTTATTTTTTTCTTTTTTTACACTCACCACTCGGTGGCCTGATGTGAACACCTAAATTGAGAGCTTGAAGCTTTGCTACGGCAACTTTGCATAATACTTTTCTTTCTATTTCTGAGAGAGAACGCAAAGAGGTATCCTGGAGGGTCACTCGTCGTCCACCTGTCCCAGCCCACGTGCATTTTCCCTACAAAAGTATATATAGATTCTATATAAACGCATACTGACGTATAATACATACATACATACATATATATATATATATATATATGTATGTATGTATGTATGTTAATTAAATTTAATTAAATTGGATGGGATAAAAAGAGCTCTTAATAATATAAAACTAGTAAATTCAAATTCAATTAAAACAGTACGATAAGCCCCATTAATAATTAATGACCAACACTTTGATAAATATATTCATGAAAGGTTTCTCAGCGATGAAAAATTTGCTGGGGTTGGAGATGGCTCGGAATAAAATATCAAAGAGTGGTTTTGGTTTATCGACGTGTAAACGTTAGAAGGAGGTACTATATAGGATAATCTCTAATGAAACCCTGGGTAGAAAAAAAAAAAAGAAAAGAAGAAGAAGAAGAAGAAGAAGAGAGAAAAAATTCTTTCGGAATAAAATAAAAGTAACAAATAGATCTCTCTCGTCTATTTGAAAGCTTCTTTTTCTTTTTTTCTGTTTCTTTCAAAAAATATAGGACGTCTCAAAAGTGATCTCCCCTCTCGTAAAATTATTATCCTTCAATGACAAAACCTATGACATACAAGAGCACGGGTGTAGGATTAAAAATAAAAAATAAAAAAATTTATAAATTTATCGAACAACAGGCCGTGACTTTTGCACTTTCACGTCAGCCAGATGTCCGTCAATCACGCATATTAGAATTTCGTTAGAGCTTCGGTGAATCAACAACGGACCATCGACAATACCGTATTTACCAACACGCGTTGCGATACTTGATCCAATCAACGAGTATAATAACTGGCATCAAACCCGTCCTTTATCGACCAACCAAACAACCAATCAACCGGCGTTACGTGGATGGTCGATAAAGCGTTAAAACCGTACGAACGTAAACAAATCCCTGAACGTGACACATTATCAAAACAGGGTTGATCGACCGTAATGATGCATATACGTCGCGACTGGCTGGATGATCAACCGTTTAATTACATTATTCCAATATGGGGGATCGATGATTTTGGTTTTTTATTTAAAAGACAGGAATATCAAAGATTACATACGTATTGGAATCGTTACTTCGATAGGAAGATAATTATTTTCGATGATACGATCGTTTATTAGAAAAAAAAAAGAAAAAGAAAAAAAAAAAGAATATTACTTAACAATCCCACACGGATGTAAGATCACGATAAAATCAATGATTCTCGTTAGGGAATAAAAAATATCTACAAGAGATAACTATTTGAACACCTTGTATATCGAACGCGTTACTTTTGTACTACTAAGTATTGGATGGATATACGGATGAACGGATAAGAAACAAACAAAGTTTTTGGAAAGAGTGAGGAGAGAAAAAACGAGATAGAGAGAGAGATAGAGAGATAGAAATTTAACGCAAACAAGAAAGAATGAAGACACGTGGAAAACTTTACTTTCTGTAAAGTTCCGTAACACGTGAGGATCTCGTCACTAAATATTTCTTACACCGGAGGTGAGTATTACTCATAAAATGAGTCACTGCCAAAATCCATTTTGCATCGGACGATCTATCAAACGATTTCGTTACTTTACTGTCGTCGGATATGTAAATATATATAAATAAATATATATATATATATATATATATAGGGATAAAGTTATGCGTATCGTCGATAACGATACGAATGCAAAGGTGATACAACGAATGAATTGCCACGGAGTAGTTCTTTTTTTTTTTCTCTAGAGATATGTTAGATCAATTTCTAACAATGACTCCACCTTTTTTTTTCTCAAGAAATCGTTTCTTTTCTGTTTTATTATATATATATATATATATATATATATATATATATATATATATATATATATGTATATATAAAATTCATTTTGAATAAAAATTCGCAGAAAAAAGAATCGATATCGAATAAACTCTAAATCGTTTGAAAGAGAAACAGAAAAAAAAATTCTGAACATATCTTTCACACCTACGTGGATTATATACATATATATATATATACATATGTATGTACTCAAACGCACATAAGCACACATACACGCGTACACGCGCAATCCGATTACCATATATATACATATACATACATATATATATATATATATATATATATTAAACACACAATCAAATTAAGACAAAATATTTTCCGATCATTTTTGTAACGAATTGAAAAAAAAAACACATTGATTCCGTCAAAATGATAGACACGCCATACTACGCAAGAATAGTGACCGGGGACAAATCTTGGAATAAGTAACACTAGAGTAGAGTAACATCATGGTGGATAATATAACCGAGGACGTGGCGAGTAAAAGTGAAGAAAAAGAAGAAAAAAAAGAGAAGAAAAGAAAAAAAAAACCAGTAGTGATGACGAAGTGATGTATAGTAATAGTAGTGGCAGCAACAGTAGCAGTAGTTAGCAGTAGCAGCAGCAGTAGTAGTACCAGCACCAGCAACAGTAGTAGTAGTAGTAGTAGTAGTAGTAGTAGTAGTAGTAGTAGTAGTAGTAGTAGTAGTAGTAGTAGTAGTAGTAGTAGTAGTAGTAGTAGTAGTAGTAGTAGTAGTAGTAGTAGTAGTAGTAGTAGTAGTAGTAGTAGTAGTAGTAGTAGTAGTAGTAGTAGTAGTAGTAGTAGTAGTAGTAGTAGTAGTAGTAGTAGTAGTAGTAGTAGTAGTAGTAGTAGTAGTAGTAGTAGTAGTAGTAGTAGTAGTAGTAGTAGTAGTAGTAGTAGTAGTAGTAGTAGTAGTAGTAGTAGTAGTAGTAGTAGTAGTAGTAGTAGTAGTAGTAGTAGTAGTAGTAGTAGTAGTAGTAGTAGTAGTAGTAGTAGTAGTAGTAGTAGTAGTAGTAGTAGTAGTAGTAGTAGTAGTAGTAGTAGTAGTAGTAGTAGTAGTAGTAGTAGTAGTAGTAGTAGTAGTAGTAGTAGTAGTAGTAGTAGTAGTAGTAGTAGTAGTAGTAGTAGTAGTAGTAGTAGTAGTAGTAGTAGTAGTAGTAGTAGTAGTAGTAGTAGTAGTAGTAGTAGTAGTAGTAGTAGTAGTAGTAGTAGTAGTAGTAGTAGTAGTAGTAGTAGTAGTAGTAGTAGTAGTAGTAGTAGTAGTAGTAGTAGTAGTAGTAGTAGTAGTAGTAGTAGTAGTAGTAGTAGTAGTAGTAGTAGTAGTAGTAGTAGTAGTAGTAGTAGTAGTAGTAGTAGTAGTAGTAGTAGCAGTAGTAGTAGTAGTAGTAGTAGTGGTAGTAGCAGCAGCAGCAGCAGCAGCAGTAGTAGTAGCAGCAGCAGAGGTTAAGTATAGTTTATACACACCACCGTTGGCTGACTATTTCGGGCGGCGCCGGCAAAATTCCGAGGCCCTAAATTGGTTATCGCGCCTAACCGCTTAACAAGATCGTCTGCGGCAAGGTCAACCTTCTTATTCTTCTCCTTTCCTTCCTCTCTCCTTTCCCTTTCCTCCTCGGTCATTCCAACCGTTTACTCGGTCACGAAGAAGAAGAAGAAGAAGAAGAAGAAGAAGAAGAAGAAGAAGACGAAAAAGACAAAGAATAAGACGAAGAATACGAAGAAGATGAAGAAACAGAAAGAAAAACGATCGGACGACATCTCTGAACTAGCCGGCAATATTGGTAAAAAAAAAAAAAAAAAAACTTTTTCAATTAACGTCCTACCCAATCCAAATAACGTGAATGATTTTTATAAATCGGATAGGCTGGATTGGGGGGTGGGAATGTGGTGGAAACAATTTTCTACGATCACGAAGCGCGTTGAAAAATTGCTGTTAAAAATTCGTACACACACATACGTTTTATAATTAAACCCATTTCATTCTCCTCTCTACAAATCGCTACGCAAGTTTCATTCATTGGCGATATTGTCGAAAGTACGGAAGAAGGACGTACATATATATTTCAATTTGTGGATTTGTTAATATGGTAATATTCATTGTTTATCTCTCTCTCTCTCTCTCTCTCTCTCTCTCTCTCTGATTAATGTAAAAGGAGCTTCGATGTTAGTCCGTGTAGGTGTGTGACGGTAGATAATTGTGTTGTATTCAGGTGATAAAAAAACGAGTTTCTGAATATTATAATAAAATAGTTATAGAGAGAGAGAGAGAGAGAGAGGATGTCTTCGATGGTTAGGACCAGAAGATGAAAGGATTTCATTGATAATATTAGTGGAGAATAAAAAAAAAATAAAAAGAACAAGGTTAAATTTGCCTGTTAAAAACCGAACCCATATGACGAATCAACGAATCAATGGAAAATATGGGGGGTGGGGTGGGGGAGGGAGGGAAGAATAACATTTGTTGACTGACCTGAGGTGTCCAAATGGACGGTAGGTTCGACGCCCTCGACGTACTTTTACTCCTGGACCTCCAGATTTTCTTTGCTACCAGCCTGCTACCGTGATGTACCACGCTGCTGGAAGACTTGCTCTTCTGCATCGCTGTGCCACCTGAAGAATTTTTCGAAGTGGACGTGAGTGCCGGTGAACCCGGTGCCGAATGGGGCTTGTCCTTGTGCGCATTGGAGCCATGAAGGAGATGGGAGAGAAAGGATTGATGATGATGATGATGATGGTGATGATGATGATGATGCTTGGGAGTAAGGGGTGGTTCCTCCAAACCAAGGCCAGCGTCTATGCTGCTACGTGAACTTGCATTTCTACTAGTATCGCCGTCCGAAAGATTCTCGGACGGATTATCGATGGACGCTGAGGACATCTCGCGATAATTAACGGCCCAATTTTCATCTGTCTGACATCCTTTGTTATTACCCTCGTCGTCGCCGGGCTTAGTTATCTCCCCCTTCGGCCTGATATTCCGAAGATTTCTATCGTAATTAACCCGCTTGAACCTATCAACCTTATCGGCGTCCATAGACTTTTTCCTAGCCATTCTCAGATACCTCTTGATGGTGTCGCTAACCGACGGCGAGACGTCGTCGTTGTCGACGCTACTGCGTCTACGACCACCTGGTTTAGGTACACTCTGATTATCGCTTTTACCAAAGTCCTCCTTCTCCCTCTCGAGTAATACAGCGTCCAAAACCTCGCGCGGTACCGGATCCGTTTGTACGCCATCGTCCAATGGTCCACGATCCGTGCTAGGCTCTTGAACGGCTATCAGAGGTGGCGGGGATATGGGATCGCGTCTTTCCGAGTACCAATCCTCGTTCTCTTTGACCGCGGTCCTGGTTCTCTGATGAGTAGTCCACCATCTATTTGACGGCGACGTGTAAGCACCGGTTGCTCTTGGTCCCCTAAATCCTCGGGTACATCTAAGATCAAAGTAAAGCTTTTCCAATAGCTTACGATCTGTCAATATGTCCGATATCACGTGTTCCCTTGTCGGAGACTTGCTGTAGTAACGGCTCAGTGTCTCCATCAATGATTTGTGTACGTAATCCCCTTGATACGGTGTCACCGTTGTCGTTGTTGTTTTAGAAACATTGTCCCTGTTAATCGATTTCAAATCATCATTAGGAACTACCTGTTCCCTCTTTGCCTGAGCCACGATGAGATCCAAATGCTGTTGCAACTTGTCGATCAGACTTCGATAATCGAAGTGTTCCTTACCCTCAATATGACCGACCACGCTGTCACTATTTCTATTCAAGGATTTCGCCGTATCACCGATATCGCCTTGCATGTTCAGGTACTTTTGCAACATATCGGCTAAAGCTTTAACCTCGGCATCTTCCTTAGCTGTCCTCCTACGACTACTAACAGGACTGGAAGGTGCGCTACCACCGATACCACCGACACCGACACCGACGCCACCGCCACCGCCACTGTCGGATGCCAAAAAAAAGTCTCTCTTCGCTTTGGCCAGATCGAACTTGCCAACGGTCGTAGCCTGAAGGACGAATCCTTGAGGAGGATTCCTAATCTCGTCGGCTTCGTCAGCCGAGCTGGCTTTGGCTCTACAACTACCACCCTTGACGTGTCTACGTCGTCTCTGTGTACGAAAACCCAAAGTACCGGGATAAGAAGCCTTCCTCCAAAGTAAAAACTTTGGTTCCTTTTGGCAGACCTCTTGAAAGTATTGCTCGATCTTTGGTATGTCCTCCGTACGATTGTGAGCACCGTCCGGTATCAAACGTCTACCGGCATCGGCCATATATCTCCAAGTTTTCCTCGTCAACAACCATCTCTCCTTCGACGGTTTACCAGAACGTTTCGTCCTACGATCCTTGGAGGCCGTTGGTGTACCACGCAAAGAATTTCCGGCCTCCATCGTGCTGTCGCGACGCGAGCGTCTCCTACCGCCAGGACGCTCGGCCATCGTCGCGTCTCTCTCCTTTCTCGCCACGCGAACCACTTTAGCAATATTATATATATATATATATCTTCTTTTTCGCGGTTTATCAACGTGATTCGACGATCCCTATCGACGACCAGTTGCCAGTCGTCGGGCACATTGGCCGTTAACACCGAATCATTACAAGGCACAACACTCTCTTACGATATACCCAATCCTTTCGACCAACTTCTTCGACCGACTGCGTTTAAACCAAATGGAAGAGGACGACGCATTCGAGCAAGGTGGGTGGGTGGGTGGGTGGGTGGGGGGGGGGAGTAAGGCGCGGCGGTGGCGAAGAAGAAGAAAAATAAAATTGAAACAGAAAAACAAGACAAAACTCTCCTTTCGACACTTCACACGATCGTACACATCGACGTTCGATTAAAACACAACTCACGAAACCCGCCCAAAGAGGGTAATGATACACCTATTTACCGTCCAATCCAGGATTATTTGTCAAACGACGTGTGTCTCGTCGTCGTTAAACGGAATGATTAATCACGAATACGATAACACCCTTGAGCCTCTAGAAAGAGAGAGATAGAGATAGATATATAGATAGATAGATAGATAGATAGAGAGAGAGAGAGAGAGAAGAAAGGGACCACCAAAACAACAGACCACTTAGATCGATCGCAACTAAAACGCAATAACGAACGGTCGCAGCATTTGAGAAAACTTCATCGCCGTTTCAATCCGAATATCCCACGAAGAATATATTTCCTCGGTCTTCTTTTAACGAGAGGCTCGACCCAAATTTAACTTTTATCGTCAAGAATCGCGAGTATTTTGACCTGAAATCACTTGCTCTCTCTCTCTTTCTCTCTCTCTCTCTCTCTCTCTCTCTCTCTCTCTCACTCTCTCTGTCTCTGTCTGT
>OU426857.1:1882500-2010000 GCA_911387685.1 Dolichovespula media | reverse complement strand
GACACACCCACCAGTCTATAAATCTTTTCGAACGAGATACACCATGTTCTCTAATGGTATGCGTAATAAACTCAACACGTGTTATCATATAAAATTCTACGATTGAACCGTTCAACGTTACCCATACACGTGCTTACTCATCTAACTTACGTTTCCTATTTCAAATGTGGGACACACATATTCTTCAAAGCCATCTTAAAATGACGCGGAACCATAAAAATTCATTACAGTAGGATTGCTCAATATATATATATATATATATATATATATATATATATATATATAAGGGGAGGGAGGGAAGAAAGAAGGAAAGAAAGAAAGAAAAAGTACTATTTTCGGATTCTCATTCTTTGGTTGCAACTAAATTGGAACACGCGATGTTAGTTCAACTCGGAAACGATCGTCGTAAATCTTTAAAGAAATCTTTTGAGAATCTATTTTTCCTTTCTCTCTCTTTCTCTCTCCCTCTCTATTTTCTTTTTCTGCTTTTTAATCTCATCCGAACCGGTCATCATTCATTTACTTGGGTCAAATAAATCAAAAATGAAAAAATTATATACATATATTTTATATATATATATAGATAGATAGATAGATAGATAGATAAAAATAAATAATTGAATCGTTTGTAATTGAATCGTCGTTATTTGAAATTGGATCAACCCCGACAACTGAGATTTAACTTTCACGATTAAATACAATCAAATTAGCCAGCATTGTGGGAAGAGAGGGAGAGGGAAGGGGAGGGATGGATCTAGATTATTCGAATGCCAATGAACCGGAACACGACGTCCGTTATTGGAATGCCGTCTATCTGGAATAGATATCGGCCGAAATAGCACACGGGTACAGGTCATAACCTCTTGACAATGCCACCCCAAATCCGGACTTCAATACCGATAAAGATTATTCACCCAATTTGGAAACTGGGAATGACCCGAAGTAACCCTCGCTCGTAAATTATGTCGAATATGACGGGATTCGTGGTTGAAATTCAAATCGTGCACGAGTCCACGAAAATTTTTGTTTCCTTTTTTCTCTTTCTTTTTCTTTTTCTTTTTTTTTTCTTTTTCTTTTTAAGACCAATCATTCGTTCGAGGGGGGTTTTAACGTTCGAATTAAGAACTTATCCTCGATCGTTAAAATCGAAGCGACATTTTTTCGAAGTTATATACGACATAAAAAAAAAAAAAAAAGAAAAGAAAAAAAACCACCAAAATTTCAAAATCAATCGAAATAATACTCCGTGCGGTCTCGAAACAATAAAGTATAATTGATCCTTAATATCATTCAAATATATTTATGTACAATCGACTCGTCCTTTAGAAAAGTCCAACGCGAGTATGCGCCATGATGAAAATTTGTTGTAATCAAATTCGAAAACTTTGAAAAGAGGGAAGAACCAAAGGAAGATAATAAAACTGTTTTTATCAGAAAAGTTTCTCTCTACCCTCCCCCAATCCCCCACCCACCCTCCCCTCTCTCTCTCTCTCTTGTTCTCGCCAAATTGGACGTCGAGGTAGTCTGCCATGATAAGCCTTATCAGAATAAACTTCTCCGAAACTTTTTAAACATCTTCGAACGAAGTACATGAAAGATACATTTGTCTAACAAGTTAAACTACGAGACCAAAACGACGACCAATCATCTCCCACACACACTGACACATGAAATAATAATAAAATAAAAATAAAAAAGAAAAAAACAAAAACAAAAAATCGAACTACGATGAGATTAAGGAAACAAACGTAGCATCGGGAATATCTTTCTTTTCTTTTCTTTTCTTTTTTTTTTCGTTTCTTTTCTTTTCTTTCATCCGAAACACGAAAATACCCTTTCGAAGAAATTTTTTGTTTCCCCTCCCCCCCCCTTGGAAATTTTTCTTACGCAGTTTAGAAACAAAACGAGTCCACGAGCACGATCCCCTCTCCCGATTGATCGTCGAGAAGGTCGATTACGTTATCGGTGATTAGAATGGAAGAACGAATATTGGTAATTAGAATGGAAGAACGAATATCGGTGATTAGAATGGAAGAACGAATATCGGTGATTAGAATGGAAGAACTAATATCGGTGATATTTGAAAGATTACAGAGAAGACACTTTTCTTTTCTTTCTTTCTTTCTTTCTTGTTTTTTTATTTATTTATTTATTTATTTATTTATTTACTTATATTTTTTTGTTTCCAAGATAAAACTTCGATGAACACCTCGTCAAGTAGATATCTCGTTTTTTTTTTGGAAAATAAAATTATTTCTCTCTCTCTCTCTCTCTCTCTCTCTCTCTCTCTTTCTCTCTCTTTCTTTCTCTTTCTAAAAGAAAGAAATAATTTTTGTTGTTGTAATTCAACGAACGTAATTCGACAAAGGGGAAGTGAATAAATAAATAAATAAATAAATAAATATTGTTCGAAGGGAAAAAATGATGGTAAATGTTGAAAATAATGATTTTCAATCGAATACCGAAGGATTCCGAGGGTACGTAAGATGATTATGCGCTTAACTCAACTACGTTATATCGGGCATATAATGAAGTTTGCCACGTGCGAGAATCAACATCTGTTTGAATACGCCTACGATCCACATTATTCAGATTCTTAACACATGCGATCGGCTCAATTTTCTCACCTACGATATATATATATATATATATATATATATATATATATATATATATATATATATATATGAGCCATTGATTTTGAAAGTAGGGCAAGTCCATTTTATTAAACAAAGAAAAATAGTTAAAGCTAATTCTCTTATTACGAATTAACATAAAATTTATGTTTTGATTTATGTCAAAAAATCGACTCGTCACATTTTCAAAATTAATGGTATATATATATATATATATATATATATATATATATATCGTATATAATGTCCGAATTTAATATTATAAATCACTATTCGATGACATTTTTTTCCCTTAGCCGACGTTACCCATCCACGTATGAAAGGAGATTTCATTTAATCCATAAAAGAAAATGATACGTCCGTTTTTCCCTGAATTTTTTCCCTCCCACGCATGCAAATAATCCATTCAACGTGTAACGGTTTAGGATCCCATAAAAGAAAATGATATATCTTCACTGCGAACTTTTCTAGGAAAAATAGAAAAAAAAAAGAAAAAAAAAATACAAGGAACCTCGTTTTATTTTTTTTTTTTTTTTTGAAAAATCTAATTACTCTTGAAAGTTCAAATCATATTTTCTCTGATTATATTACGCGTTTAATCTTTCTATGTTAGAGATTCGTTTATAAAAAAAAAAAAGAAAAAGAGAGCAAAAGTAATTATTATTTTCAATTCTAATATATATATATATATATATATATATACACATATATATAAAATTTTCTATTAGATCCCAAAATTATCAAGACTGAAACAGTCTAAACATTCTAAACGAAGTAACAACGAGACAAAACAATCGTAACGCTCTCAACAAATTTTTCTACAAAAAAAAAAAAAAAAGAAAGAAAGAAAAGAAACTCTTCAAAAGTGAAACTAAACAATTTAAACGAATAAACAAGGAGACCGAACGATCTTAAGAAGCTTGACAAACGGACCTTACAACAAATTCTAAAACGAAGTATCCTAAACTTCTGAAAAGTTTGTCGTATTGAAAGAAAGGAGAGAAGAGAAAAGGAAAGAAAGAAAAAAGTTCCAGTCCGAGGTCGAAAGCGAAGTAAAAATCGTAAAAAGAATGAAAGGAAGACAGAAAGAAAGAAAGAAAAAAAAACAAAAAAAAACGAAAAGAAAAAGGGGGAAAAGACCATTCTCGTTAAGGACGCAAATCAGATTCTACGAGAGCATTCCAAATAGAAGCGCAACCGATGGAAATATATCCGAGTTTGATTCGACGACGATGGATTTATTAGTTTAGGGCCAAAATTCGTGCCGCTTTGTCATCGTACGAGATTTAACGATCGATCGAGAAACGTACTTACGTATGTATGCATGTATAATATACGTACAAATATTTTCTTAATAACCCCCCCAAGAGTCGCCCGGTCACGTATCACTTCGAGTTATTTCCAATATGGATGATGCTCCGACAATAATTAAAGAGAGAACGAGAGAAAAGAAGAAAGAGAGAAAGAAAAAAGAAACCTTCCTTTGCCACCCTCTCTTTCCTTTCTATTTTTTCTTTTTGCTTTTTATTTTTTCATTCCACAAAGCGAACAAAAAAGAAATTCCTAGCGAATATCAGAATATCACTGCTCCTTTGCGAGACTCCTTTTTTCTTTTTTTTTTTTTTCAAATTACTCCTCAACCTAATTACCCCCTTCCTTCATCCTTTTATAATCTCTAATTAATTCTTTAATCTAATTACTCTTTACGGATTTGAAAACTGTTACTGAATTCAGGAATTCATATTTTTGTAATCTAAAAAGGAACGAAGAGAAAAAAATACAAGACAAGGACGAATAGAGATCGGCCTAAGAAGTCTCGAAAAAGAGTAATTAATTTTTTATATCACCTAGGGACTATTGACCCGTCCTGTTTTTTCCCTATTTATTTTTTTTTTTTTTTTTTTTTTTTTATTTTCCAACAGTAACACCTCATTCGTAGAAATAATTGCATTTTTTCTTTTTCCTTAATCCCAATGATACGTCATAATACGTGCTTGAAAAATTCTAAAGATCCGTATTTACGAAATAAACAAATAAATAAATAAATAAATAAATAAATAAATAAATAAATAAATAGATAAAGGAGATATGTAAGACAAAATATACATTTTGTATATAAATATAAAAATAAATACACATCAACGTGAAGATTGAACGTTGAAATAAACAATAGTCTTGAAATGTTTAAAATTGTCTTACGTTCTGAAGACTCAAAGAAGATAAACAAATCGTTATAAATGATCCAAAGGTTACGTAATATTTTTCGATAAAACGATCGATCGATAGAAGAGATAGATACATGGATGGATGGATAGATGGATGGATGGATGGATGGATGGTTGGATAGATGGATAGATTGATAGATGAATAGATGGATAGATGGATAGATAGATAGATAGATCTATTGACTATTAGATTCGGCGGGCAATGAGGAGCGCGTCGTGTCTGGCTGTCGACCGATATCAAATCCAAACTGTTCAAATTCAGTGTCATCGATTGATCCCTCTCGCTATTTTCAGCTAAGGCATGAGCCACAAGCCTATTCAAAATAAGATTTTGAAGCATCAACACGTGAGAAAGAGAGAGAGAGAGAGAGAGAGGAAGGAGAGAGATGCAGACCAACAAAATAAACGTTGAGAATGTTGTCACGCGATCACAGCGACCTCGTGATTATTGTAACAACGTGATCATCCTTCTGCGAATTTACATTCCTCTTAAATTCTTTCTCCTTCTCTTTCTCTCTCTTCTTTCTTTCATTCCTTCATTCTTTCATTTTTAATTTCTAATATATACCCGATAATGGGGTAGGTACGATACAAAAATCGATCGAAAATAAATTACAAGTAAAATCGAACGTTGGAAATGGCTCTTCGCTATTTTTCCTTTTTCCTTTCGTATTTTTTCTTAATTCGAACGAAAATATAATCGTTATTTGAAAAAAAAAAAATAAATAAATAAATAAATAAATAAAAGATGAAAAAGAATGTCCTCGTGATCGACGTTTTTAAAATTTGATATCCTTTCGATCAACCATACACAATTAATTTAAAGTTTTATCGATCTGACGAGAAGTATTATTATAATGATTACTATTAATTTTATCATTATCATTATCATTATTATTATTATTATTATTATTGAAAAATTTGAACAACGAACTGTCCTTCCACTGTTTCTCGCTTTTTCGTCCTTATTTTTATTTCATTTATCGTTCAAAGTTCAGTCTCCCAAAGAGACTCTTATTTACGTATTTTCAAAAAGTAAAGTAAGCGATCGAGAACGCGCGAAAAGGATGGGTAAACGAGAAAGCAAAAAAGAGAAAGAGAAAGAGATAAAAAAGAAAACTAAGAAGAAGAAAAGAAAAACCCTAGGGGAAAAGAAAAAACGATTGCATCTAATTAGGGATCAGATTTTGGATCTTGTGACGTTTAATTCTAATATGTATCGGGGGTGTGGGTTGGGCTGACGGGGAGGGTAAGGGGAGGGTAGGGTCCTCGTTCGAAAGATCTGACGTAACGACGGGCGTCTGTTTACAGCGTCAGAGCGTTAAAAAAGTGTATATACAGAGCGAAATCCCACCGGGATAATATTTATAGTGGCGAGCGAGTAAAAAGTACGCCGCGAGAATAAATACACACAGGTCGAGTGAGAGAGAGAGAGAGAGAGAGAGAGAGAGAGACAGCGTCAAGTTTTCCCCCCCGTCCTCATAACCATTCGTGTCTCGAGAAAGATTGCTTTCGGACCCTTCGATAAAAAAAAAAAAAAAAAAAAAAAAAGGAGAAAAAATAAATAAATAAAAAAATAAAATTAACAAAAAAAAAAGAGACGCATTAATTAGACATTTGACTTTTTCATTATCGACCTCATTGGGAAGAAAATTCGTTCAAGAGAGAAATCAAAAAAAAGAAAAAAAAGGAAAGAAAAAGCTCTTATAATACATTTTATTTCATTCGTCCCTGAATCAACTGGTCTGATTACCTCCGAGAAAAAAAAAAAAAAAAAAAAGAAAAAATATCAATATATACACAAACGTATGCATATGTTTAATTTCTAATCTCAAGATTTTGCTGATACTTGCACGAATGTGTGCGTTCTTCTCTCTCTCTCTCTCTCTCTCTCTCTCTCTCTCTCTCTCTCTCTCTCTCTCTCTCTCTCTGTGTGTGTGCATGTGTGCTTGCACGCGTGTGTGTGAAAGAAAGAGAAAGAGAATCTCACGCGGAAGGACGCCACTAAACGAAGTGGGAATAATTCGTCCCAGTGGCGCGTTTTAATCCGTACGTACCGCCATACGAGAATCTATTTTTCGCCGGACAATCGCGCCAAAAATACCGGATTGTGGCACCCCACCCCCCCTCCCCGCCATTCGCGTTAATTCTGTTCTCTGGTGCTCACATGATTCCTACGCCGCCACGCTACTTGTGCCGTCGCCCGCCGTAGTATCCTACCTACCTATCTATCTACCTACCTACCTACCTACCTACCTACCCTACCTACCTAACTACTACTACGATTCGCGAGAAACTCACCAAAAACAACACGCCATCCATCTTCTTCCCCCACCTCCTACCAGCCATATTATTGCCCCTTTTTATCATTGATCATTCGCACAAATCATCCTGTAGAAAAATTTTATACCAAACGAATATCGCCAATCCTCGCGACGAGAGTTTCATTTAAAAAAGAAAAGAAAGAAAAAAAAGAAAAGAAGACGAAGGAAAATATTTCTTTTGTTCGATCGTATACAAATTTAAAGATTTCAATTTTTTTTTGTATAATACATTATAACATATATATGTGTGTGTGTGTGTGTGTGTGCAAAGAAATAATGACTTCGAACCGTATTTCTTTTCTTTTAATCATTTCTTTAGTTTCTTTCGATATAATCGACGATTGTAAAAAAGAAATGGCGGGATCTATTTCTCTTCGAATTCAAACCCAAAACCACGTGATTTCCAAAACACACGATCGAGATTTCATGATCGATATTTCGAGATAAGTCTCTCGGAGAGAAAGAAAGAGAGAGAGAGAGAGAGAGAGATCGATTTTCTTCTACTACGATATGCGTATAACATAAACCGATCGACGATCGGAGAGAGAGAAAAAGAGAGCGAGAGAGAGAGAGAGAGAGAGAGAGAGAGAGAGAGAAAGAGAGAACACGTCTCGGTTGGTCCTCTCGCGGTCGGTTGTATTATAAAATGCGCGAATTATTTTTAGCGGGGCGCAAAAATATCGCAAGGTCGCCGCACGCGCCCGTGCGCTCCGCCCGTTCGTGCTGCTGCTTTATGCCGAGAGAAAAAGAGAAAAAGAGAGAAAGAGAGAAAGAGAGAAAGAGAGAGAGAGAGAGAGAAAGAGAGAGAGAGAGAGAGAAATTTCAATTCGATGGATTTCCCGTGTTTTCGAATATATCCACTAGAGTCGCTATCGACTGGACTATAACCTCTTATCGATTCCTCCGAATGACGCCAGATGGCGGATAACGAAAATTTTCATTAATTAATTTATTAAAAAAAAAAAAAAAAAAAAAAAAAGAAACCTTCCAACTTATTTCCCAATCTCATTTCGTTTCGACTCATTCTTCCTAATTGTACTAAGATGATAGGAAAAAAGAAAAAAAAATCAAAGGAAAGAAAAACTTCGTCGATAAAAATGATATACGTGGAAAATATTATATGTTTCAATAACTAACGATCAAAGGAATCATATGTTAAGATTCTTCGAGATTAAATATACGTAATAATTGATAAAATTCTAAGATGTCCGTTCCGTTCGTAATTTTCGAATTACAAGTCCACCCCCCTGACCCCGACGAATTGGAAAATAATTCTTTACGCAACTCTGACGATAACTATGACGACGACGATGACGACGATTCCAGTCGATAACATATATATACATATCGGTCGATAATTCCAGTCGATAATATCATAATGATTACAGGAAAAATTCGTCAGATGGTACCATTGTCGAATTTTTACGATCACCCCTCCCACCCCTCCGCCGTAACCGTGTAAATGTAATTAAATGTGATTTATGAAAGATCCAACGATACGTTTTGTAATTAATTAATTTAGTAAAATTTAACGAAACAACAATGCGTACACATCACCAATGTCTATCGAGCGTGAAAACTAGAAGGAAACAGCGAATATCGGAATAGCCTGCTTGATACTATGTCATGAATAATTTTAAACAACACCTACGAACTTTCGTTTACATTGAATCACATAATAAATTTATATACACGTTAGTTATATAAATTCTGTTAAATGAATAAGAGGATACATACATACATACATGTCCATGTATATGAGTGTGTATATATATATATATATATGTAAGGAGAAAAAGGATGAAATTAAAAGTTTCAACAGAGTATAAACCTTTCTCTCTCCTATCATCCTAAATCCTAAAAACTAACTATACGTATCTAAACCACCTACGGCATACTCGAATCGCAAATATGCTTGCTGTCGGTGAAATGGATAGTGTTTATTTATGGATTATATGGTGCAGCCGTTTATACGCCAGACGGAAGGAAGGAACTTTTGTGATCCAACGTGCGAATGGATGGATGGATGGATGGATGGATGAACGGACGGACGGATGGACGGACGGATGGATGGATGCATGGATGATGATCTTTGCCAAAGTTTACGTCGACGACAGTGAATGTGGGAGTACGCGTCGATCGTTTGACTTTTAACACGCTCTTCGATAGAGATGATGATCATTAACGTCCGTTCCTAAAGGGGAGAGGGGTCTCTTTTTCTTAAGAAATAAAATTTGTAAAAAACAATTCGCAGGTTTAATAATTCGTCTTTGACGAATCCGCGAAATGGTCGATAAAACGGGGAAGGGGAGCGGTTGGGGCGAGGGGAAAAAATAAAAAATAATAATAATAATAATATCGAAAGATTTCAACGCCAACGAAGAAAAGAGGAAAAAAAAAGAAAGATTTTTCCCTTTCGATCGAATTATAAAAAGAGTTTCGAAACCAAAACCTATGCGGGATAGACATACAACACATTTGATAAAAAGTCGAACGATCATACGTACATTCAATGTATCGGCGGCGAGATGATAGCAGCAGATGTATTCTTTATCCGATCACGATTATATTTCTTCTTCCTTTTTATTTCGTTTTTTTGTTTTAATGATCTTCGATGAATTATGATTTCTAACACGGTAAGAATAATTTTAGTGACGATGACGTATCCTAGGGAAGATCTAGCATCAGAAAATTTTCCTTGACATATGCTCTTGCGTGAGAGAGAGAGAGAGAGAGAGAGAGAAAGAATAAGATAGAGATAGAGATAGAAAACACACAAGTTTTCTCTCAGTCAGTCCCCCCCCCCCTCTCTCTCTCTCTCTACCACAAGCTAAAGACGAGCCACGCTAGTAGTGACAGACACAGCGCGAGTTGGCAATGATCCAGAGAACTGATCTTCGTGGGTGTACAAATGGATCCAACGAACGATCCGTCAAGATCCAAGTTAAGGGTTTTTCTATACGACGTATACCGTGCGGACACAGGTGGTCATAGTGATTACTAAACAAAGTTAGAAAGAGATAGATAGATAGATAGATAGATGGATAAATAGATAGAAACATAAATAGATAGATAGATAGATAGATAGAGAGAGAGAAAGAGAGAGAGAGAGAGAGAGAGAGAGAAATAGAGGGATAGACAGACCCTATCGAGATATTTACTAGGGTTACTTAACAAATTACAAATGATTCTCTGAATCCAACAGATAGAACGTATACAAATACTCACGATAGTACGTTCTCTCATTCTCTCTCTCTCTCTCTCTCTCTCTCTCTCTCTCTCTATCTATCTATCTATCTATCTATCTATCTATCTATCTATCTATCTATCTATCTCTATCGCGTGTAATTTTATTTTTAGTTCTAAATAACTATAATCGTAATAGCTCGGTTTCCCCTCGCCTCTTGACTAAAATTAGAATAGCAGTAGACTCTCAATAAAGTAGTCTTGACGTGCTATTTACCTACATACTCTCGTGATACGTGATAGTATTAGAAAAGAGAACTCGTTATCGGTCAAACCTAATTTACTCTCTCTCTCTCTCTCTCTCTCTCTCTCTCTCTCTGTATACCTCTCTCTCTACCTCTATCTCTATCTCTATCTATCTTTCTCTTATAAACTTTAATAAATATTTTATATATATATATATGTATATATATATATATATATATATATATATATAAATATATATATATATATATATGTATGTATGTATATATATATAATTCTAATTTAATGTCCCAATATTCAAAGAGAAAAAAAAAATATTCTCCGATTTAATATCCAACATTGAAATTTCCTAATCGAAGAGAACCGTCCAAATTTTCCGATCAATTCGTTAGACTGACCTAATGATTAAAATCCGAACGAGAAGGACTATCTCAATTGATCTTTTCTCATCGATCATATTTCTAATATGATAATCCTATCATAAATCGTCAGAAGTAAAAAAAAGAAAAGAAAAAAGTTATTAAAGAAATAAAATTAATTGATATTAAAAAAAGAAAAACAAAAAATAAATCTCCATCTGGATCTCTCATCCAATTACTTTAAGATAACCTACAAAGGGAAATTAATCGTTCACATTTTGCGCAATGCTTCGACGAATATGGAGATGTGCATGTCGAGACCAAAAAAAAGAAAAAGGAAAGAAAGAAAAAAAACGAGAGAGAAATCGAGAGAGAGAGAGAGAGAGAGAGAGAGAGAGAAAAGAAAAAAAAGAAGAAAGAAAGAAAGTTTCGTGCTGATAGAACAGGCCTCCACCACCACCTCCAACACCTCCTCCTCTCTAGTATATAACTAGGAAACGTGAGGTATATGGTATATGTAGACGTATAAACGATCTCTCTCTCTCTCTCTCTCTCTCTCGCGGGTGGTAAGTCGATGGATTATCGAACGTGTCAGTCTTCCTGACATACTCAAGACGGACTCGGGAAAATCCCTCTGACGAAACGGTTTTAAATATACTATACGAGACTCCACCCACCCTGATCACTCTGTCCGACTGTCGATCACGTTTCGATCGAAACACGTTTTCGTGAGAACTCGATCCAAGAAAATACGTATCTTTTAACGACGATATTTATGATGACTTCTTTTTCTTCATCTTCATCTTCATCTTCATCCTCTTCCTCTTCCTCTTCCTCTTCCTCATGATCATTTTCCTTCTTCGAAACGTTGACATTTTTTTTATTCATTTCTTTTTTTTGTAGCTCTTTTCAACGTGTTAATTAAAGCCGATAGATTATTTTGTTCCGATGAAAGGAGGACTGGAATTGGCTCCAATGGGACAATCTTGGATCTCTCAGGGATCAACACGATCGATCAAACAAAATAACGTTAGAGTACAACATTTCCTTTTTCTTTTCTTTTTTGTTATATACATATGTATTAAGTCGTCAAGGATGAAATTTGTAATTGATATGGCCTAATTCCCTTTGTTTCCTATTAATTTCATCATTGACAACCTAATACATATATGTATGTAAATATATTAAAACTTGGATTAGTTCGTTCAAAGTCGACAAGGAACGTGGGATGAAAAATGTCGGTGAAAATTTCTTATACACGAAAGAGAGAGAGAGAGAGATGGATTAGGAGGGGGAGGACCAAAAGTTCCTAGATGATTTTAGAAAAATCAATTTTACTCTATCTCGAGACTCGTTATAGGCTTGTAGTTAATTGATTCGCGTGAATTTAGAGATAAATAAAGTTGATTTAAAAAAAGAAAGAAAGAAAAGTCTTGACGAAGAGAAGATTAATTTATTTATTTGTTTCTTGTTTGTATTTCTTTTTTAGTTTTTTTTCTCTTTAATATCACCTAGAGAATACCTTTTGGTACCGGGACACCGTAGATAGATTTATAGGTAATACGTAATATTTAAGAATTTCTCTACCAGTCATTGTTCTTTTTTGTTTGTTTGTTTGTTTGTTTGTTTGCTTCTTCTTTCATCAGATCTCTCTGACTAAAGATTGCGACTAATGAACGCGAGACATTTCCATTGATCAGCTGATATCATTCATCATATATCAGCTGATGAACTCTAGGATAGTTAGGTTAATTATTATCTAAGAAAAAGAAAAAGATAAAACTCGAGGTGAGAAAGAGAAATATAATAATAATAATAGGAAGAAGAAGAAGAAGAAGAAGAAGAATAAGAATAAAAATAATAATAAGAAGATGAGGAAGAAGGAGGAGACGAAGAAGAAAACTTTCGCGTGTTGACGAACGATAAGAATAGAAAATTTCGCAAGGCGAAATCTTGAGATATATACACATATACCGTAGTAGTATGTTTTTGGCTAACATCATAAACGAATAATAACACCGACGACCGAATAGAGAGGGTTAGAAGAATTGTGTATACACCTTTAACGTTATTAATCAATCGACATTATCTCTCTTCTCGCCCACGTTCCTTGCGATCACCTTTCTTCGCGATCGCGTTAACGAAACTGTTAAAAAAAAAAAAAAAAAAAAGGAAGGAAAAAAAATTAAGGGAAAAGAAAGAAAAGAAAAAGAAAGAAAAATAGCTTCTCTTCCCAATTAAATTTTGTTTCTTTCTTTCTTTTTCTTTTTTCGTTCGTTCGTTCGTTAGTTTGTTAAAAAAAAAAAAAAAAATTAATCCACGTATACATACATATATACACATACAATATAATAATAGCTCACCTATAATATGGTGGTACTTTTCGACGAACTGTGCGGTACTTTGAATTCCCATGAGTGCTAACTCTAAATTGTTGGTGTATAAGTTAGTCGAATATTGTAAATCGTACTCGACGCAACTAACACCTGACATCTGCTGCAGCCTGTTTTTGTTTGTTGTTATTTGTTTTTTTTTTTTTTTTCTTTTCTCTGCTTCTTTTTTGTCAGTTTTCTTCTTCCTTCGTCACATAGTCGTTTACATCTCTCACTTAGATATTAGCTCTTCTTATATCACTTAATTCACTCATTTCATACAACCACATATGTATGTACGTGTATATGTATATATATATATATATATATTTATTTATTTATTTATATATATATATATATATATATATATTTATATATATATATATATATATATATATATATGTGTGTGTGTGTGTGTGTGTAAATAAACGTATGAATAAAAGACGTATAATCCCCTTTACAAAAGGAACGCGCCAAAAGTTGTGGTGCTCGTGGCTGACCACGTGTCGACTCTCACCACTTATATTACTTATTTTTTTCCCCTTGCCTTTCTCTCTCTCTCTCTTTCTGTCTCTCACTCAATATGTACACATACATACATACATACATACATACATATATATATATATATATATTTTTTTTTTCTTCTTTTTCTTTTTCTTCCTCGTTCAAACACTATTTAAAAATCTCTCTAATTCGTGTCTCCTCGATGATTCACTTCTTCTTCATCTCTCACACTTTGATGTTCTATTCCAGTATTATTCCTTCTTCTATCCAAATCGCACTCCGACGACTTCTTTCTGAAAATAAAATCATTCCTTTTTTTTCTCTTTCTCTTTTTCTCTTCACACCCCCTCCTCCCCTTCAATAAATAAATGTCGCGATCCAAACGTTAATTGAATGATTTTTAAATGGTCGTTTCGTTCGAACCGGTAGATGCCTCTTAACGCGATCCAACGATTTCAAAATGGGGAATGTAATTATTGAAACGTTTAAAAAGGAATTTTTAACAAGGAATTCTTAAAAAAGAAAACGTATTCTTCGAAATTAAAGTTAATATCCTTTCAAATGATTCAACGATTCTTGCGATCGATCCTCTATCTCGAACAAAATCGATCGAACGATTTAACCGGGGAGGAGGAACGGGGATGATTTGGAATATTAAAAAAAAAAAAAAAAAAAAAAGAAAAAAACAAAAACAAAAAGGAACGAAAAGGAAGAGGGAGAAGAGAGGAGAAGGAAAGAGAGACGAACGGCTTTATAAAAGAGAAAAAATCAAATTACTTTTGCGCTGAAAAAATTCTCAATGGAAAGTGATTTTTGATGATTTAAAGGAAAACAAAAAAAAAATGAAGAAGAAGAAGAAGAAAGTACAAGTTGTAGCAATAATTTTACAAAAAAAGTAAAAATGAAAAAAAAAATAAGGAAAAAAAAATAGAGAAACTTTCTAAATCGAGTTAGAAAATATTATCTTAAGAGTCCATTTACGAGCTCGGAACGTGCGAAAGATGACGTTAATACACGAAACGCACACACCCACACACGCACACGCACACGCACACGCACACACACACCAGAAAGAGATGATCAGATTTCTCTCTCTCTCTCTCTCTCTCTTTCTCTCACACACACACACACATTCTCTCTCATTCTCTCTCATTCTCTCTTGTTTCCTTCAACTATGACAAATTTAGCGTGAGTAATAAGCGCCAGTATTACACGTGATTTTCAAAATTCGAAAACGTCACGTCAAAAAAGAGACGAGATTGTAACAAAAATTAATCTAAATATGTCCACCCCCCCCCCCACCGTAACCGTAACGTACGCGATCTTTTTCGTTTCGTTTTTTTTTGTTTTCTTCTTCTTCTTCTTCTTCTTCTTCTTCTTCTTCTTCTTCTTCTTCCTCTACTACTACTTTTTTTTTTCTTCTTGTTCATCTCTTTCACTCTTTCCTCCTTTCTTTTTCTTCTTATTTTTTTTCCTGTTCTTTTTTTGTTTCATTTATTTACCTTCCCAAAAATATCGCCGATACTTTCCTTTCCCTTTCCTCAAACACACTTTAGAATCTAAAAATCGATAATAATCCTTCGATCTTTAACTACGATTAGGTCACCGAGTATTACATCGAACAACCATTTAATAATAACGCAAAAGATAACAAGATAAAACAAACAATCGCGTTACACGTGGTACGTCTTTTCCAAGCTCTTTTTTCGACCTTTCTCTCTCTCTCTCTCCCTCTCTCTCTCTCTCTCTCTTTTTTCTTCTTCTTCCTGCAAACTTTTAGATCGATTTTAGATCGAACATTTAGATATCGATCTACTGGAGAACACGTGTCCGTCCTTCCTCTCATGCATTTTGTTTAAAGCATATTTGCCCCTCTTTTTTTATTTTCCCTCTCGTGTTATCACAATTGCTTCTCTCTCTCTCTCTCTCTCTCTCTCTCTCTCTCTCTCTCTCTCTCTCTCTCTCTCTCAAAAGAAGACGAAGACGAAGAAGACGAAAAAGAAGAAGAGAAAGAATAAGATGATTTACACGTTAGGTCACTATCGTTGAAGATGAAAGAAAAAATAAAGAAAGACAAAAAAAAATCATATGGAAAAGTAAAAGAAAAGCAAAATAATCGCGACGGTATTGACCATAAACACAACCGGTCGTAACAGCTTTACTTAGAGGTACGGTTGTTGCGAGCACGGTGCACGATCAACGACTGCTGAGATAGAGAGCATGCATGGACCGCTTTGGGGCCGATAGAGAAAAAGAGAGCGAGAGAGGGAAGAGAGAAAGAGAGAGGGAGAGAAAGAGAAAGAGAGAGAGAGAGAGAGAGAGAGAGAGAGGAGCCATTGGCAAAGCACTGGGTCTCTGGTGCTTATTTTAAAACCTCTGTCCTTCCAAGCCTCGAACGATCTCGTCCCCTGTGGTACACGTTCGCGACACAAGCTAACTAAATTCACACACCCCTTCTCCTCCCCCGTCATCTCCTCACTCTTCTCCTATCCCAACCTCCTCCTCTTCCTCCTCCTCCTCCTCCAACCACCCACCCACCCGCCCCACCAACTCCCCCCCTTCTTTATCATCGACAAGTTTTACGAGAAAGTGTTACCGATTTACCCCTTTCACCGTAAAGTGGTGACCTAATCGTTCGATTTAGAATCAGCTTTTGATCGCATAATAGATAGCTTGGATTAAATATACATATATGTATATGTATATGTATATGTATATGTATATGTATGTATGATGTGTGTATGTAAAATAAATATTAAATATATATATATATATATATATATATATATATATATATATATATAATGTGTGGGTGTGTTTGAATAGATTATCTAATCATTTTGATAGATTATCTAATATTTATTTTATAATGTTTCATTATGAAAAAACAGGATGATAAGTATTTTAATTGAGCGATTAAAAGGACGTTCGATTTATCCATGGTAAAATATCATTTAAAATTTGATTAAAGAAAATGTGCATCAATGCGTTTATCGATGTTGTTGTAATCGACTTGCATATAATTTTTTCAACGATCGATGTACATCCTTTTATCGCGAGCCATGGGATCCATCGAAATCGAACGAAAGGTTCGACCGAGGAGTCGTCGCTTTTGCTCGCAATGTCAACGACCTCAGAATTGTTTTTTTCTTTCCTTCGTTGAAATTATAACAAAGCTAGATAACAACATCCAGGTAGAATTTTTTTTATTTCCTCAATGGATTATCTTAAACCACCTTTTTTAAGGGGTTATTCTACGAATATCATAGCAATCGAAATTCGTCGAACGTTTTACCCACTATTATTGTCGATAATTTATAAAAAGAAATTCTAAACGAATTGTTTACGAAAGAAAATTCTATATTTCATCGAATTTTTACGATTATTTTCGTCGTCGTAATTATCGATATTACGACTAAATAGAAACTAAAGTCCTCGTTGGATTTAAAACAATGAAATTCGTTGAGATTTTCTTTGTATACAAAGTGTACACGTATTATAACATGAAACAAATTGGAAATATCCAAGCATTTTCGTATGCAAAGTATATATGTGTGTGTGTGTATATATATATATATATATATATATATATGCCTTGGAAAAAGACAATGACGAAGGTCTCCTTCTTGGTTTCGACTCGGAGAGCTAAGTCGGACGAGTTTTCACTGGTAACCAATAAACGTGTTGGGTCTATTAACTCCTCTGGAACTTCGTCGAAATTCAAATGCGTCTTTCCCGACGAGGACGGACCAACAGAGACAGAGAGAGACACGAACGATGTCCCTCGAGACTTTTCTTCTTTCACGAGAATTCCGGTTAACAAGGAAAACGTAAGAAAAAGATACAGGGACAGAGAGACAGAGACAGGGACAGAGAGACAGAGAGAGAGAGAGAGAGAGAGAGAGAGAGAGAAAGCTAGTATTCTCTACCAGAAAAGAACTTCCTCGAAAGAGACTGAAGTCGACTAAATCAGTAATGCTACCAAGTAGAAAGTGCCTAGTCAACGATGATGAGGAAAATAAAAGGAAATATACAAATTTTGCACGAGTTTCAAGAGCAATATACCCCACTTGAATTCAAGGAAATTCAACGAGTTCCGTCCATTCTAAATACAAATTTTCTATGGAAAATTCATAGAAATTATGACAATTCATGAGATACAAAGAGGGGGAGGGAGAGAGAGAGAGAGAGAGAGAGAGAGAGAGAGAGAGAGAGAGAATCGCTCTATGAATTTCATTCTATAAATTCATAGAATTTCCTACGGCGATTTATCATGAATTCCGTAGAATTCTTCCTGCAAGACCAAAGTGATACATTTAAAAAACTATCGAGACAATTTTCGTTCAATATAAAAAAAGAAAAAAAAATACTCCATACGAATCGTACAAGCAGCGATTAAAATACATTCGTACGTATATATTAATCAATCATAATAATAATAATAATAAAAATTCAATTGACTCGTTCCAATAATTTCATCGTTAAAATACGATCAAATTGAATTTCATTAAATTCTTTCGTAAATTCGCGTGGAACCATACAAAAAAAAAAAAACAGAAAGAAAAAAAACAAACCGAAAGGAAAAGAAAATCGATTTAAAAGATCGATCGAGGTGTAACGATATCGATCGCGCGTCGATCCTTTTGATCCAACAAAAAAAAAAAGAGAGACTCGAGAAAGAGAACGTATAGACTTACTCCTTCGCTATATACCGAGTGGTAAGTAACATAACACTTTTACAAGTAGGTAATACGTACGTACATACATACATACATGAGAGCATGTGCATTGAGAAACAAGAGAAAGAGGAACATATACGCGTTGTTTCTTTCCACGAAGGACAGTACGAACTTTCTTCTCTCTCTCTCTCTCTCTCTCTCTCTCTCTCTCTCTCTCTCTCTCTCTCTCTCTCTCTCTCTCTCTCTCTCTCTCTCTTTCTCTTTCCACTAACGAGAATTATTTTTGCTCCTGCTAACATGTACCTCGAGAAAGTCGCAAGCAACAAAAGTTAAGAGAAGAAAAGTTAAAACGAAGAAATGGAGGGGGGGAGAAGAGAGAAAGAGAGAGAGAGAGAGAGAGAGAGAGAGTCATCCCATATCAAACACTTAATTGGACGGTACGTCGTATTGCGAGAACGCTTGAATAAATTTAATCGGGACACCCGGTAAGTACGTGATTACCAATACGCTGCATTTTCTTTTTTTTTTTTTTTTTTTTTTTTAAATTTTACACGTGAAAAAGTTATTAAACGCATTCAGAGAGAATAATAGAGATAAAGAGAGTGTTGAATTAAGATAATGTCTTTCAACGAAGGATTTACAAGTAAGACGTATTTCAATTGATTTAAAAGAAGCCAAAGCGCATTGTAAGAACGTTAAGCGAAACGATTAGGGAGTATCGCAATAACAATAGTTCTCCTTAACGGCGAATTTCAAATCTCAATGAGTCCTTTGTCAGACATTTCTGTCCTCATGAAACATCCCGTCCATGGCGAGATCCCTTCTTCTTCTCCTTCTTCTTCTTCATCTTCATCTTCTTTTTTCCTTTTTTTACAAGGAGGATTTGAGTCAGCACTTAGATTGTATGGTATATCGTACCACCACAAGGAGTTTCAAAAAAGAGGGAGGAAGAAAGGAATAAAGAAAGGAATAAAGAAACGTGCATGGTAAATTTGAACTTGTACTTGTAAATCACTTTTAATGTGATCTTTCCTTCTTTTCGTTTTCTTTTCGTTTTATTTTTTTCCTTTCCTTTCCTTTCCTTCCTCCGCCTACTTTATCCTTCCCTTAACCTATTCTTCTCATTATTCTTTCTCAAATTTATTGTTAATCCCTGCAGGCCCGTTGTATGCGCGATATCCTAACCAACACCCCTATTATATCCCCGAAGATTTGTATCTAGCGAATCTAGAAAAATTAAAGAATAAACAAAACTCCGAAAAGCAATGGGTGAGAATGGAAGAGGGTGAAGAGGAGGAGGAGGAGGAGGAGAAGGAGGAGGAGGAGGAGGAGAAGGAGGAGGAGGAGAGTCGAACGAGGCAGAAAATAAAAGAACACCCCCACCCCACACCACACCACAGCACATATCCTCCATTATACATAAATCACCGGTGCCGTTCCTTCAAGAAGGAGTTAGAGACAGTTAAAGACCGAAAGGAAATTCCTCCTTGGTGTCTCTCGATTGAGAGAGAGAGAGAGAGAGAGAGAGAGAGAGAAAAGGAAGGAAAAAAAAGTATCCTTTAACTCGACGTCTACGACGACGTCTGCTACAGCAGTCTTACTTCCACGAAACGATTTCGCTAAAGCTGTTCTTCCGCCTACGCTTTTACCCCAGCGAATGAGAGAGAGAGAGAGAGAGAGAGAGAGAGAGAGAGAGAGAGAGAGAGGGACAGTATGTATATATCTTCAAAGAAAATTTTCCACGATACGAAAATGATAAAGAAGAAATCTCGAGGGGAAAAAAAGAGAAAAGAGAAAAGAAAGAAAGGAAAAGAGAAAAAAAAGAATCGATCCTCGTAAATTTTCTTTAACTCTTTGATCTTTGACACGACATTTGCATATTGTTTCTGTGTACCCCATTAAAGGGAGAGAGAGAGAGAGAGAGAGAGAGAAAAGAACGAAAGAGAAAATCTTTTGAAACAAAAGGATTGGTCAAGTCCCAGCGTTCTTAGATTTTTAAAAAAGCCCGTGAGATAATTCGCGAAAGATTCGGGATCGTTCGTGCTTCGATCTCATTGGTCGCGTTGGACGGTGCTACCGATTTCGTCTTCGTTCGAACGACGACGAAGACGAAGACGAAGACGACACGACGACGACGACGACGACGACGACGACGACGACGACGACGACGACGACGACGACGACGTTGAACGGTGACGTCACTGGTTCTATTCCTGGCGATGTGGACGCAGCGATATCTTTAGAGTAACCATCGCTTCATTTCGTTTCCGAGCTTTCCTTCCTTCAAGATCGGAGTCGTGCCAACGAACGAGAGAGAGAGAGAGAGAGAGAGAGAGAGAGAGAGAGAGAGAGAGAGAGAGAGAGATAGATAGATAGATAGATAGATAGATAAAAGCAAGAAAAAAAATTGATCCGATCATTTCTCTCTTTCTCTCTGCCTCTCTCTCTCTCTCTTTCTTTCTTTCTTTCTTTCTTTCACTTCCTCCAACTTCGATTTCATAAGCCTAATGTTCTTCGTACCCAACCATCATACAATCACATATCATTTTTCGATTTACCTCGTCACGTCCATCACATCGTATTTTTTTCATTTCCATCAATTTTAATTTCCATCAATTTTAATTCCCATTTAAAATTTCGCACGGCCATGTATGTCGTTTACGATCACGTCTGACGATTGTCTCGATTTTCTCTCCTTTTTCCTCCATTTTTTTTTGTTCGTTCTTTCTTGGTTCGTAAATCGGACACGCATTTAAAATGAAATTCAATTAAATTAATTATCATTCTAATTCGATTAAGGGACAGTGATAAAACGATCTACCATCGTCACCATTATCATCGTCATCGTCATCGTCATCGTCATTCGGTATAAATCACTTCGATTGTAATTAATCAATCGATCGATCGATTTCGTGTCAACGCGACCCGATGCCATGATACGTACTGTCAGCTAATCGAATTTCTAAACTCGATTGGATTTCGTCTAATTTCGAATTAAATGAAAAGGAAAAAGTAAGAAATGTTAAAAGAAAAGAAAAGAAAAAAAGAAAAAAGTACAAAAGGAAGCATAACCTTTTATCTGGCCGTATTATGCAACTTGATTAATAGTCGCAAAGATCGGGCGCATCGTTAACAAATAAACAAACGGAACACGAGAGGAAGGAACGTTTTTGCGTACGAAAGAAAGAAAAAAAAATACGAGAAAAAATAAAAGACGAAGAAGAAGAAGAAAAGGAAAAAAAAGAAAGGTGCGGACGGACGGACGGACGGAGGGAAGGAGGGGGGAGGGAGGGGGAGAGAAAAAAGAAAGACAGAAAAAAAAACTCTAATTTACGAAAGCTCAAGCGCAAAAAATAATTTTCACGGCTGTCCGTGAATCGCAAGCATTGTCGTCTCGCGCGTTGTTATATAGTTGTGATTTAACGATAGTACACGAGACTCGAAAATGAATAATTTCTAGAATTAAGGGTGGCACCATGCCAAGGGCAATAATTCTGTGCTAACGGTGCCATCTCCTGTTACTACTCCGTACCTTTGTTCTCTTACAAGAAGAAGAAGATGAAGATGAAGATGATGATGATGATGATGATGATGATGATGAAGAAGAAGTAGAAGGAACGTACAGGTTTCACACAAGAGAGAGAGAGAGAGAGAGAGAGGACACGTATAAAATCTGCATGGATTTTCTCTACCGTTTATATACACGTGTACCAGGCAGGCACGCGCGCGCGCGCGTGCACATGGAAACACCACACGAATTCTCTATCCACCACCACCACGAATATTTACTTCGTCGAGTTTATTTGTTCAACTATCTCTCTCTCTCTCTCTCTCTCTTTCTTCTCTCTCTGTCTGTCGTTCTGACTTACGACCGATGACCGTTCGTTGCAAATGGAAGAAGAACGCATCGGATTTTGCTACAATTTACAGATGATTTATCGAGTTAATACCATCAATCGTTTATCGGCGATTATTACACATTTGAAATCGTTGTTTTTTTTTTCTTTTTTTTTTTTTTTTTTTAATCGGTAATCAACTCAATTAATCCATCATCCGATCTCTTAGACGAATGAATCGATCCGATCTAAAACAATCGAGAGATCGTCATAGAAAAATTTTCCTTCCCCCCTTCACCCATCCACCCGTCACACCCCGGGTCACGGGGTGACGTTCAACTTGAAAATATCTCTCGGCCAAGACACATATTGACGAATGAAAAAAATTACCTCTCTGAAATTGTCCCCCACGAATAATATGAAAATCTACAAAATCGAGACAACCTTGATCCGAACGAAACAATTGAATGCATAACGTAGAAAAAAAAAAATTATGACACATAAAACATAATACAAAATTTCACAATGTCATCAACTTTCTAGGAACATGAAAATCTTATATAAAAAAGAAAAAAAGGCTTACGTGATCTTCTAGAACCGTGAAATCTACGAGAGAGAGAGAGAAAGACGTCGACGTTGATATCGTCATCGTCATCGTCCTCGCAGTTGTAGTCGTCGTCTTCGTCGTAATAATAACAATCGTCATTATTATCGCGGAAGATGAGACACCAAGATTTCTAAAAGTTCACCGAAGAAAATCGAATGACATGGCGACTATGAGAAAAGAGAGTTACTCATCGAGCGGCAGGTTTCCACGTAAGAACAACACCGAGGAAAGTAAGGAGAGGGAGGAGAAAGGGGAGGAGACGCAGAAGTTGGAAGAGTAAAGGAGGTATAACCGAGCTCTATCCAAATAATCTCCAAATGAACACGATCGACCGGTTGGTCGGTCGGTTGGTCGGTCGGTCGGTCGGTCGGTCGGTCGGTTGGTTGGTTGGTTGGTTGGTTGGTTGGTTGGTACTTCCTCGAAACACGACGTTACCTTTACAGAGGATGATGAGAGAGTTCGAGGCTTTACGAGGAATCAACGTCTTCGGACCCGATATACTAAAGTTCTCGAAGAAACATCATAGTAGTTCCTCCTCTCGAAGATAGTAAGAGTTAGGAGATCTTAAAGCTGCCAAGGAGATCGTTTGGGATGAGTTAATACCAAACGTCTTTACGCGTTCTCACTCACTCTCTCTCTCTCTCTCTCTCTCTCTCCCTCTCTCTCTCTATCTCTATCTCTATCTCTATCTCTAACACGTACTTCTTTTAATAATCTTCATCGACTTCCTGATATATATATATATATATATACATATATAAAAATAGTAAGGGGAAAAAAACAGAAAAATAGAAAAGAAGAAGAAGAAGAAGAAGAAAAATGGATCGTTACGTGTCTACCTATCAGAAGGATTACTCCTGGCCGTATCCGAAGAAACAAAAGCTTGGATCAACGACGGACAACAAAGATGAGGTCTTTCGAATAGGTCCTTGCACTTGTGGCATCGATCCAAAAGAGCTTAGGGTACCGAAATTTTATGGCGAGAAATACGATTGGAGTCGCCTCGGTCCAATGGGACCACTATTGGATCCAAAATTATATTCCGCCAAAACCGGTCCCAGTCCCGAAACCGATCAGACGCGATTTGGACAGCCGGATGTTTATTTGAAAAAGGTCGAACAGGTTTTTGAGAGATTTTAATAATCGTTTATAATAATATATCATCATCGTTATCCTCAACGATATCATACAATCACAAATCAAATATGATGTCATCATCGTAGAAATGTAATATCGAACGAACGATTTTTTATTTTATTTAGTTGGAAGAAAAATATCCGAATCTCTATGGGGTTATACAAGATGGACCGGCTCAAGAAACTATTATGGAAGTTGAGAAGGATAGAATGACGACGACGTACATGATGGATTATGGCCGTGGTGGTAAGGAACGATAACAATAATGACGACGTTCATTAAAAAAAAAAATAAAAAAGAGAGGAAAAATTAATTCTTTTTTTTTTAATTAATCTCTCGTTTATAGGTAGAAGTTTGGACGAACCTACGAAAATCGAGGACGCGCAAGTCCATCAGCAGCCTACCGAAGAAATTATTAAATATGATTGCCGTCCTCACGTTCGACCACCTCTGCCGAAGTTTCGTAGTAGTCTCGATCGTAACGGGAAGAACGGAATAACCTCTGGTAAACGGAAACGGAGTAAAAAATCGAATGACGTGGAAGGAACGGAAGTACGAATACCGCCATGGAAATCGGAGTACCAGGACAGTATCAGCAAAGTGGGACACGCTATAATGAAATACAAATTGCACCAAACTGAAAAGCTAGCGCCAACTACCACTAGTACAGTTTATAAATGATCGCAATAAAAACGATGAACAATAAAAATTATTAACGATTGCAACGAACGATTCTGTTATTTGATCACGCGAGCGAGAGAGAGAAAAGACAAAAAAAAAGAAAGAAAGAAAGAGAAATAGAAGTACGTTCCGAGATATACGAAAGAACCTGAAGTTTGTCCTACAAGTCTCGAAATTTGATTCTGACAGAAAACAAGAAAGATGTATACGTATATATTATAGTCCGACGAAGACAAAATTTTTTGTTTTTTTTTTTTCTTTTTTTTGTAATAATGACCGCGCACATGTATAAATAAATAAATAAAAAAAATTACAAATTATAGTAATTACAATGAGTACTAATCGCTTGCGGAGTTCCAGCGCTACTAACAAGTAAATCTAATTTTCTTTTTCTCTCTAACCCCTTCCTAATTATATATGATTTATAAATAAATAAATATTGCATATATATATATATATATATACATATATATTTATAATAAATAAATAGTGTACTATTAAATAGATTCATTTAATACTAATGTATAAATATATGTGAATATATATATATATATATATATATATATATATATATATATATATATATATGTGTATGTATGTATTTTTGTTCAAGATGGTCAACGAAAATTGGAGAGAATACAAGAAAAAATTCTCTTAGGGCATCGTCTACCTTGGACACTGGTTGGAGCCAAGATTTACACTCTCATCCTTTAAGATCTACAGCGTCGAATATTTATCAGCCTAACACGTGCTCGAGCGAACATGATCTCAAACGATCGGAGGAGAAAACGTCGGAGGAGACGATTCTTATTGAAGTGGACGGAAATGTCAGTCCTCTTCTCGACATACAAGAATAAATTCGTATTAATTACTATAATTCCCTCCTTCATATTTATATCCTTATATTACAAATTGATTTAGATCGTTGCGTATGATTAAAAAAGAAAGAAAGAAAAAAAATTAAGACGACAAGATCTGACGCATCAAACTTAGAGATATTTAATTAAACTTCGTTTTTATATATAGAACGATGACTATCTGACCAGTCCGGATATGAAGAATTTATCGATCAAGCAAAAGAACGACGCATTCCTTCAGCGTAATCACCGTTACATCTACGATTATCCGAACCTAAACGTTTCGCAAGCGATGCTGGCCATGCAAAAGTTACAAAAACTTAAAGAATTGCAAAGAAGACGAGACCTGACTGAAAAGTATTATTCTCATGAGATAAGGAAACTGATAGGCGATTATTTTTCATCAAATCCAAGGACCGAGTTGTCGTCATTGAAATATAATAACAACAACGGCAACAACATTATTAATAATAATAATAATAATAATAATAATAACAACAACAGTAGGATACAAAATTCGAATTTTCTTCAGCAGTATTTGGGTGATCGATTAAAGGATAATGTAAAGGTACGTCAAATTGCGATCATATTTCTTTTTTTTCTTTTTTTTTTCTTTTTTCCTTAAATTCAACGATTAAAAAAGTGAGCCACCACTCCCTCTATACGGACGTTTGTTTAGATGCGATCTTAAAAATAAAAAATACTGTTTATTAATTTCAATTCCTAGCTCAGACATATAATATATATCCCCGTCCCTCCGATAGAGTTCCCTTAGAAATTCCGAGGTTTAATTTTAGAGCCTGGAACCGTGCGGCACGATGACGACGATCACCCGTCTGGATTGCGGATGCATTCAAGAAACGACAAGACCTATTTTCACCACGACGACAGGTCGAGTTCAGAAGAAGACGTGCAATCAGTCGCAGGATCAGGTACTTCTAAAGTTAACGTCGACCAATCCGCAAGAACATCTTTGTTCGTCGAACGAGCCTAACAACAAATTGGAACAATACTCGCAAAAATCTAAAAAGAAACGAACAAGCGTAGGTATGGAATCAAGGAATTATCATGAATTAAATTCGATTGATGTTGTCGATCGTGAGATCGTTAAGGAACGTGATCCACGTAATCCCGGAAATGTTCAAGCTTTACGTAAATACAGCGACACGTCCACAACTTCCATTTGACGTAACAATTCGTGCGTCGACTATTACTATTACTATTATTGTTATTGTTATTGTTATTATATATCATATATTATTTCTATGTTTTGAAAAATTATAATATACCCTCTATTCCCTCCCCCCTCTGTTATTAGAGAAAAAATAAATAAAATGAAATAAATAAATAAATTAATTAATTAATTAATTAATTAAGTATATCGACATTGATAGCTTATCAATCGATAAGTATATATATGTGATAATATCTATTCAAAAGGTATTGCACGACATTTGCACATTCTGTTATGAAATTTCTATGTGCAATTATGTTTCCTCCCCACTCCTTCTTAAAATTAAAAATCCGATAACTTCATACATATACATAAAATAGTGGTGGATAGCTCTAATTATCTTTGATTAAAAAAAGAAAAAAATATTCAAATTAATAGTAAAGAGAATGATGAACTTCAACAACATAATAACCGATTCAAACAAAACGAATATCATCAAAATTCTTTTAAATGCAATCCTACATTATATCTTATACAAAATCACGCTTGCCAGCATAATCATGATGAAGGATACTACGATATGGTTCTTTCAAACGATCATGCCCTCTAATCTACCCAAAAAATCGCACACCACTGACAGATCATTGTCATAGAACGATTCAACAAATTTTCGGACCCAAAATTCTCTGTTTAATATTCTCCTTAACTTTTCCTGATCGAGATTGAATTAAATCTTTTTGATGAAAGATGACAAATATCATCATGGATACTTTCACAACGATTACACAGAAAGATTTCATATGGCCTAATCCTAAACCACTTCTTACTAAACCTGCACAACCTCCTATGAATACCGGTACCCGATTATATCTTCATAGACCTAAAGAAGAAGACTGCAAATGCGATGTTCATGGTTTTCAAACCGACAAGAAAAGGTATAACATTTGTTTGTTCGTTCCTTAAAGAAGCATATATGTATGTAATATGTATATATATATCTTTGTAAATAAATATTGAAAAATCTAAACTTACACGTCTAACTCGACTTTTCTTTTTTCTAAATCACTCTCAAGATACGTTCAGCTGGCCAATAAAGAAAGAAGACTTCAGGGTGAACTGATTGCTGTTAATCATGAAATGGCAAATCTCACAACGACTTTGTTGAATAGTACCTGTGAAACTGACGATGAAACAATGAAAAGCCTTTACGAAATTGATTATGAGAAACGAGGTAAATTATAATTGAAATTAAGCTAAGCTAAAACAAATGAAAATAAAATTTTAATTGAAATTCAATTATATTCGATTACAATACTAATGAAATTGAATATTTATATGAAATGATTTCAGAATTACCTATAGCTCATTATAGAACACTTATGGCAGCTGTTGATTCTCCTATCGGTGCTCCTATCAAACCGGCAATAACTGATCTAAGAAATGCTTACAGAGATCCAACTAGATTTAGATATTCTGCTATCGAAAGACCAACTATTGAACCTGCCAAAACTATCAACCTATTGACAGGTAAGATGTGTAATGTGTGCAGTATAATGTGTGTGTGTGTGTTGAAATTATAAAATAATTTATAAGTTGTTATTGTATTGTATTGTATTGTATTGTATTTAAATTTGTTCTAAGCTTATTTTTAAGCCATACCTAAATCGTTTCATGAACTATTTCGAAAGATAATATATGCAGTTCCAGAAACCTTCGCTCTCTGGAACGAACCATTCACTAATAGAACAGAATATGAAGATAATTTCAGTAGACTGGGATTATGTAATATGAGAAATCGCCAACAGTATCTGGAACCGTTGCCCTCTTCAAGAAACAGATTTGGAGATTGCAGATTTCAATAAGAATCCTTTATTAATTATTCCAAAGAAAAAGTATATCAAATATTTACCATTTTTCAGATTTTTTAATTTTTCATATTTTTAAATATTTACATTAAAAAAATAGCAGCCATCAGCTTGACAGTACCTGCGTTGGTAGTTACAAATATATAAAAAAAAATTCTACAACGCAAGCAATATCAATTACCAGGTCTCACCGCAAGGAGGTTGCTGCTTATGGAGACCCACAATTTTTGTAAGAAAATAATTAATACAATACACGTTAGTTTGGCATAAATAACGCGAGATGGCGTTACGACGTTCCGCCGGATCACGTGACCTTTCAAACGTCATTTTGTTATGAAACAATCAAAACATGATTATCTTTTGCTAACAACAAAACTATAAGAACTAATCTGAAATAAATTTCTATTATATTTAAACGAATATCTATAAAATATGAAAAATGACAGATACATGTAGAATATTTAACACCGAGTATCGACATCAATTCAAAAAAAAATCGCAAGCACTAAGACATTCGTAAATATCTTACACTTTTTCCAACAGAATAATATTATTAACGAATTAATTATAATAAAATATTTATCTTGCCGATGAAATTAGATTTGTTTATACCGATTGTTTTGCTGATCGTATAGAAGAAGACTGGCAGATTGATCCACGTTTGGCTTCTATACCGACTAAATTTGATGAGGCCGCAGAAAAACTCGTGCATAAACAAATATTGGATAATAATAGAACCATCTATCAAGTTAGCTATAAAGATCCCTGTAAGAAAAAGATTTTTTAGTTTTTATAAAATGTTACATACAAATTATCTGTCATATTACATTATTTACATTTGTATATATCTATTAAAATATATGTATATATTTATTTACCTATTTGTATAGGGGATATCCATGAAGAAGAACTTGAAAAAAAGGATGAAGATAAAGAGAAGTTGAAAATGTCCAAAGAGATTAATTTCCAAAGCGAATTATTTGCATATATAAAGAAATTATACTTTGATCCGCATGAAGAAAAAGTTCTAGCTCCGCCGGCTACATCCAAACGAAGTATTCAATAACAAAATTAATCAATTAATTCCAACGATCATTATAATAAATCTTTCCAGTATTTGGCTACTCTAGGCCAAAGTACTTACACGGTGGTATGTCAATGTATCAAGATACACATGGACGAACAGGAGGCTTAATTATGTTGCACAATGTTGAATCCCTTTCGGATGCTAAGAAAAGAGAATTAACGAAAAAGGAACGACTAGAAACGAACGATAAGAAAATTGATTTTTGCGAAGAATTTTAATGAGATAAGGGGGGTTATGTTAGAAAAAAGAAAACATCAAAGTTTTCTAAATTAAATTAACATGAATATATATATATAGAATATTTTATAATATAAATGTAATAAATAAATACCTGCGTGTGAACTGAAGGATATGCTTGTTACGTGATATATTATGTCGTTGGACGAAGCAGAACGAAAAAGAATACAAACCGTTCCTATCGCTTTCTCCCTCTTCACCCTTCTTTTTCTTCTTCTTCTTTCTATCCCTTCGTTTAATTTTCTTACGGAGTATTAAAAATATATATATATATATATATATATATATATACATATATTTAAAATAAATACTAAAACAATAACAATTGTGTGTGCTTCGACCTGTTCAAACGGCTTCTGCTTCTCGAAAACGAGCGATTCCAATGAGCGTGCTTCCTCCCTCTTCCCTCATCACTAAATGGTAAGAAATTCAAACTGAAGGAACGAAATAAGATATATCGTTGTACGAAGCTTAGTAAAATAAATAAATAAATAAATATATAAATAAAAGAAAAGAAAAGAAATCGAGACGGTAGCTAGCTTACTTGTTCCAAGGATCGGGCTGCTACTCGAAAAAGTGCAATTCCAACGAGCGAGCTGCTTCCCCTTCTCCCACTCCTCCCCCCGTTCACCTACAACAAATGGAGGGAATTTTAAATTGACAAAACGAAACAAATACGTCATCGTGTACGGTCGATACTTATCAACCAATAATGTTCCTAATTTTTATCACAAGATTGTATCTTTCACAATGATAATCTCTGAATCTTCGAAAGATTATAAATGTAATTACGTAATAATCATACTATGTCGCTCGTTTTTATCACTTGTTGCATTTCCTTGTTATCTCACTTGTTGCATTTCCTTCTTATCTTACTTGTTGCATCTTTCCCGTTTATTTTGATTTCTTTTTTGTATATAAGATACACACACACACACACATATACATGTATTAATATAAAATTATTTCACATTAATCTTCAATTCCATAGAAAAAAGGAAAGAAAAAAAAACAAATCATTGATATCTTATAATTTATAATTTACTATTTATGATTATAAGTAACACTGTAATGAATGAATTAGACTAACCTATAAGGTCAATTTTACCAGAGAAAGTCCGTCTTTAAAATCGTTTAATAAAGTAATAAAGAATGCTACATGATTATATAATACACTTACGTATCACGTAAGTATTGCACCATTATTGTGATGTCTTATTAATTTATATACAACGAACAAACTAACGTATAAATTCCTACCACGGAGGTGGCGATTGATAATACGCATATATGTATCTGTAAACCTAAGCGTCAGACTCAATATAATACGCAATAATGTAAATTGAATAAATAAATTTGATTCCATTTTTAAAAATCGTATGCGTAATATTGTTTTTGTGATCTTTAAAACGTAAAAACGCATCATACCAATCTACACTTTGATTTCATAGAGACTGTTCCAAACGAACGAAATACTTTTTTTCTTTTCTCTCTCTCTCTCTCTCTCTCTCTCTCTCTCGTTCGAAAGCTTTCGCGATCGCATAGATATATCTCGTTAAATTAAATAGAATATACGTTGATCATTATTTATAACGATCCACTTTCCTTTACTTTTTTCTTTTTTATGTCAATGAAAAAGGTATCTCGTATGACTTATCGAAATAATATATCATCCGTTTTAAAAAGGAACAAAGAATTTGAATTGGTGTTGAATAATTTGCTTCGTTGCATGTACATCATGTAAATTGAATCCAGTTGCGTATGTGTTCTTTCAGTAGCATGCAACTGGTAGAGCTCACCAACAATTTGTCTACATCATATTGGATCAGTACCCACAAACATTCATATCTTGGAATAATTAAAAAACCATGTCTCGAGATATTTTGATATCTCTTATTATAAGTGCTAAGGGAATGGTCATTGGTATAATTGCATTTTTTGTACTATTCGTTGGTTATGGAAATCATGAAGTTGGATTTTGGTCGATTTTAGCAGGTTAGTATGATTTACTTCATAATCTTATTCTATTATAATAATAATAATAATAACAATAATCATGAAAAATAGAAACAACGAAAACAAAAAGGAGACCCTTCGCATATACATTATAATCTTGCGATTAAAAAAAATATGGTAGATACTTTTCTTCTACTATTCAGTAATCTAATTATGATAACTAATTATAATACATAATATTATGTATTGTTAATTGTACTATATATAAAAAAAAAATTTCCATACAATTCTCAGGTATACTGGCCGGTGTTTGTTTCCATTTACATTGGGTAAAAGGCAAAGAAAGTTTAGACAGATGGCATACCAGAGTTACATTGCGCAATTTAAACGTTGCAGGATTTATTAGCGCAGTTTCTGGCATGACTGCATTGATTTGGTATCTCTTTCTTACATTTTATCAGTCGATCCGTAAGTAAATAGTTAATTTTTCAAATTTCATTTGCAAAATATTTTAACAATTACTATGATTTGATTTGATCAATTGTTAAATGTTCTCTATTAAAGAATTAAATTTGTATTGTAGCTCTACTACCAATTTCTCAAAGTACCATTATTACCTCAATATGGGCTTTTAATTGTGGAGTATGGGGTATCTTGTTGATGTTTTACTCCAATAAATATGAATTATTTCTTCAAGAACAAACAGCTCCTATTCTTAATGAAAGTACTGCTTAAAAGATGTTTATATTTTATTTAAATATTCATATTTTCTAATCAAGAATATATATTAATGTAAGACTGTAACAGAGCTATTTTAAAATTCGTAAATAAACCTGATAAAGAGGAAATAACTTTTTTATTTTTTTGTATTAATTATATCCTGTGTCTTAGGTAATATATATATATATATATTTTTTTTTATTTTTTCATGTAATATTTATCAAATTTATATAAATTAAATACAATACTAGCTTTGTAATACGCTTTATTAAAAATAATTCTGGATAAAAAATTCTTTCAATTGTATCGAACTATACATTAACATGTATCATTTATAAAAAAATATTTTAGTCAAAATAAATGCAAATATACATGTGTGCGTGTATGTTTGCATATATTTATATATACATATAACTATTTCATATTACTCTTACATATCATGTAAGTATTATATTATGATTATGATGGCTTTAATTTATATAATGGATGAACTAACGTATAAATTCCTACCATTGAAGAGATCAATCCACAGATCCCTATAACTCCAGGTGTTAACTTAGTATAGCCTAATGCTGTTAATGGAATAAATAAATCACATCCATTTTTAATACTATCCATAACAACATCTTTATGATCTTTTAAACATAACAACGCGTCATAATGATTTCCTGATTTATACTTAGGTATCACTGAAACTCTCCTAGACGAATAGAACTTTTCTTGTTCTAAAATTTTAACAATTTCATAGACATCTCTAGCTAAATTTAACATAATATTCATTAACCAATATTTATTAGCAATTTTACTCCATTTTTCAATGTCAACACGGAAGATTCCTACACGGCCTACCCAAATAATATGATCCGCTAAAAGGAACAAGGCGTTTGCAATTTTTGATAATGTCAACATAATTCTAACAATTACATCTGGATATTTCATTGTTGACAGAGCTGAATAAAAGCTGTCCAAGCATCTTCCAAGACGAAGTACTGTAAAACAAAACAAAACAAAAGGTAAAAGAAATAAGTTGGCTAATGGCAACAAAAATATTTTCTACAAATCAACAACTACATTTTCTGAAAGAACTAAAAGTATATTCCAAACTACGTAGAACGTCGGAAGATTGTCTTGTGCTCTTTACATTTTGTGCGTAATACCAGCAAGCTCTACTTCCATATTGCAACAATCTGTAAGATATAATTATTATATCTGTTTAATAAAATGATAAATATATACGTATATTAATTATTAATCTTACTCTTACAACTTCTTACTACTACTTTATTATGTGAATAAACAAATAAGTAGTAAATATTTTACTTACCTAATAATTTTATCCCTGCCTGCTGTTTGTTCATTTAATTTTATTATTATATCCATTTTTGTTTTTTGTACATAAAATATTATATCGATAAGAATGTAAGTGAATTCGTCAAACTTTTCCTACTACAATCGACATAAATATTGCTAAAGAAATCAAAGTAATTTGCATGACTAAATAAAATTCTTTATCGCATTTGAATAATGTCACATCACGTTTGTGTCAAGGATCAACATATAAATAACAATACTCTCGTGAAAATAAAAACGTACACACAAATAAGTACTTTGACTTTACATGATCAGCGCCATCTTTGATAAATAAAAGAAAATAATGTTACATCGAATGGTGTATATGTATATGTTTGCACGTAAATGCGTTTATACGTGACACACAAACGTGATAATTATTAAAGTAAAATATATAAAATTTGTCATTAAAAGAAGAAAAAAAGAAAAAACAACTAATATCTTCTTCAGTGTGTGTGTGTGTGTATGTAGAATTTAAATACTGAGAAAATAAAAATATATCTTTTATATAAATTGACGAACACTTCTTTTATTGTTAAGTTAAATTTTAATATACCCATGGAAAAATGTTTAATTATTCAAAAAAGAAATAAGTTTTAAATATTGAGCAAATATTTTTGCACGCAAATTATGCCTTACTTAATATTCGTGTGACAATTATTATCAATATCACATGTTGCTGAAATCAAATACTTAAGTTTCTTTTGAATATATATATATATATATATATATATATATGATTATTAAAATTGTAAGTCTCTTAATGTTATAGTTATGAATATTTTTAAGTGAGGCACAATTATGCATGTAAAATTAATTATAGACACAATTTCGGTTAAAACAAAGTATTTCGGGTAAATACAAATGAAAAAATATTGATAATTATAATTAGAAGAAATTGACTTATCTTAATGTGAAACTTACAAACTAACATTAAAAGAAGGTATAATAATTGTTTTATTACCATAAGAGGTAATGAACAAACTTGTATATCTAGATGCGATATAAAATAAAGTGTTTTGAACAGATCACAATACAATACTGTATAAAAAAAAAAAATAAACAACACTGTCATATATATAGGATGCTTTCCATTTATGTTACTCTCAGTCATTTAATATTAATTTGCAATCAATAAATGGAAAGTGTCCATCATAATATTTTTAGAAAGCAGAGAGAGCTTTGGTTTCTCCTTTAAAAAGTAATACCATTAAATGTATATAAATCATTGTGATATAGTGTTAGATAGCATGTACATTATAAATAACACTAATTTAATTGCATCAGAGAAGTGTATGAAGAGAATGAAGAATAAATAATACATGCACAGAGTCCAATGTTTTATGATAATTTTTCTTGAATTAAATAATTGTGAATGTATTTCACAGCAGATCGCGCTCTTCCTTTGTATTTGAATCCCGGTGTAAGTAAGATAGCATTAACTATAAAAAGAAAAAAAAAAGGAAAATTGGTCACAATTGATTAAAAATCTCTAAAGTATCTTGGAAAAATAATTTACCTGTTATGTAGGATAAAAGAAGATTATTGATTGTATTTCCGAGCCATGCAAAAAGCACCAGAAAGATCATAATTGTTCCATAATACTGCAATAAAGAATATATTACACTAGACCTATTTACAAATAATTTATACAAATATGTTCATCGATAAAAACTTACTAAGTTAGGACGACTGTTACGCATAGTAACAACAGATGTCCATAAACTTTGTAATTGAAGAATTGCCTCGGATAGATTATGACAAATTTCATTTAATTTCTTTTCTTTTTGTCCTGTCCAACTATCGGCTGTACAAAAAATAGAAATGATAGTTGGGACAAAGTAATCGACGAGAGCCAGTACAAGCAAGGATAGAGATATTAACGTGAGTAATGCTGGTTCCAACATCCAAATCATACTAAAACAATGAATATAAAGTGACAATATGAGAGAATTATTCTTAGACAGTGCAAATAACATGCTCTATATAATAGCAGTTGAGGACTTACCAAAATACAGTCGTAGTAAGACCAAGAATCAATGCAGGATACCAAGGTCTTTCCCACAACAAAATAGAGTTCAATGGGAGAACGACTTCGCGCCAGCACTCCATTTTTCTCTTCAACTGCTTCATATGCTTTTCCTAAAAAGAAAATATAAACCGATGAATCGGGAAGAAGAGAGGAAAGAGAAAGAGGAAGAAAAAGAAGAAGAAAAAGAAGAAAAAGAAGGGGAAGAAATATCTTTCATTGTCTTTGATTTTTTCAGGACAAAGACGACGCTCTCTTTTAATAATCAATGAGATTATTCAGACGCTTTCAAAGAAGTGCGCGCCCCTGAAGAGAAAATTTCTTTTGAGAGAATAAAATAATGCGATATATATAGAGAGAAAAAGCATTACCTTATCGGTGCTCGCGTTGTCTGGCATTGTGTCCAAAAAAAGAATACGAGCAAAGAGTATATATTTAAATTTAGTAGTCGTCGAGTTGAAAAAAAAAGGGTGCGTATATACGCTGACAGCGAGAAGAAGGCGGCGAAATGCAAAGCACGGCGGTATTTCAAGATCTAAAAGAAAAAGATTTTTCTGATCGGTGACTGCGAGACGAGAAACGTATAGAAAAAAAAAAAAAGAAAAGAAAAGAAGTGAAAAAGAAAAAGAAAAAGAAAAGAAAAAGATATGTCAAATACCGGCTTCGATAAGATTAATTCCTTATATTTTCTTTTTGTTACTTTATTGTTGTTGTTGTTCTTGATATTAATTTATATCGGGTAAACGATCAGAGAAAGATATATTAAACTCTTACGTTAGAGGATGAAGGAAGAGAGGCTTTTTTTTACTTGGCGAAAAAACACGAAAGCGCTCCGAGAGAATCGACTTTTGGTTTCGAGATTATGTGTGGTAAGAGAGGACTCGCACGCGATTGGCTATCAGTTCAAAATGTTGCTTATTGCAGGCGATGCCGTGCTGCTGGTGCTGTGACGTTAAAGATATTCCTGTGTTCTATCTGAAATACGCGCGACCGAAACGCGTTTAGTCGAAAATAATAGGAAAAAATAATTAAAAAAAAAAAAAGATTACAACAACAGGATATGGCCGCTGTGAGTTCAGTGAGTATCCAATTGTTTTCCCTTCATAAAAAAAAGTTTCTATCGTCTGACAGAGGCTTTGTTTACCTTCTGGATCGTACCTACCGTATATACTCGTTAGAATGACACTTCACCGCGAAAAAGAGAGAAGATGCGCGTTTTTTTATTTTTTTCTTGTTTATATAAATATATATATATATTTTTTCTCTCTCTCCCTCCCTCCCCTTTATAGATATCAAATGTTGAAAATCTCTCGCCACAAATAATACGCCGTGTGGCAAAAGAAATGACCGAGCTAACGACTCAACCACCCGAGGGCATACGCGTTATTTTGAACGAGGAAGATGTCACAGACATTCAAGCCATCATCGAGGGCCCTTGTAAGTTCAATATTGTTCTTTTACGACCAATGGAACGATTATCGAGATTGTATGATAAATTTTTCATAAAAAAAGAAATTTAAAAAAGATACGCCGTTATTCGACCATAACCTTGCTTTAACGTCATTTTTATGCAATTCTATGTTGTAACTTGCATTCAAGTATAAATTGTAGTAGTACCTCTGTATTGTTCAAAATAAATTTGAATGTTAGCCTGATCGATCAGACAAGGAGGAAAATGAATAAATTTTATCTACTTTAAATGATAGAAAGAACAAGTGTAAAGGTGATAACGATTAGATAATATGTGATAAAAAGAAATTCTACAGTTACCTTTTTTTCTTTAGGTAACTTTGGTATTGGTGAAACATTATCCTTATATCGATCGATGATCTTTCTATATTCTAGCTGGAACACCGTATGCCGGTGGGTTTTTCAGAGTTAAATTAGCCCTTGGTAAAGACTTCCCTCAAGGACCACCAAAGGCATTTTTCCTTACAAAAATTTTTCATCCTAATGTTGCGAAAAATGGAGAAATATGTGTTAATACGTTGAAGAAGGACTGGAAATCAGACCTCGGAATTCAACATATATTATTGGTAAAATAATATATCTATATAAAAATGATACATTAGTATAGTAATTCAATAAATCAATATTAATTAACTTTATGCATTTTAATTTTCTTTATAGACAGTAAAATGTTTATTGATAGTGCCAAATGCCGAATCTGCATTAAATGAAGAGGCTGGTAAATTATTATTAGAGAGGTATGATGATTATTCTGAAAGAGCAAAGATGATGACAGAAATACATGCGCAGGTAAAAATATCATTGTTATAATTATGAACCTCTAGATTTTATTCGTTGTAGATTTACCTTAAAGACTTGTGAGAGTAATCACAGCAATATTTTTAGGGCGGTGGAAAAGGCAGTAAAGCAGGTCTGGAAAGCTGCACTTCCTCTGAAGTCGGAGGACCCCTGCCAAAAAAGCACGCAGGTGATAAAAAACTAACAGCAGAAAAGAAAAAGATGTTAAAAGATAAAAAAAGAACGCTTAAAAGATTATAAAAAAAATCAGTCTCCCCTTTTATCTTTTTTATAATTTAAAAACACTGGTGTGCTAAAGATGCCTCGTATTGTACACAATTATTATTATTGCATAGTAAAAAATTTATTATCTACACTCGACTGATCTTATTATTAAGCATTTAGAAGATTAATTTATAGAGTCAGTGCGTGATGACTTCCTAAATTATATGAAAAAGCAAGTACAATTCTGTAGTGATCTCTGCAATTGTGGGCTGAGTTTAACAGTCGTTAGGCCCCCTTCTGTGGCCTCTATTAGTAAATATTTTTACATATGTACAAAATGACAAATCGTGTGATTATTTAAATAAAATGAATTGTTCTCCATACATGAAATTAGAAATTCTTTAAAAAAAAAAAAAAGAAAGAAAAGAACCTTTATAACTCTAACTGTATCAGATCACGCTTGCAAAGATAATTCTTCGTGCACCTTTAATTACCAAGTACTATACAAAAACAAGTTATGTATTATGTAAAAGGATATACTTAAAAGGATTATATTTTAGGTAAGCAAGAAGAATTAAATTGTTGAGAGAATATTATTCAGTTTTTATTTAATTATTGATCGTCAGTTTCTTTTCTTCAGTCTTGCATAGCTGCATTGCGGTTCCTTTGCTGTGTCAATATAAAGTCATAATACATTATATTACATGCCCAATACTGCATAGTTAAATAATCATAATGTCAATATGATTTGACTAGTTAACATGTATCACAGCCTTATTCCACTATCAGGTAATCATCTACACATAGTGGTAATATATATATATATATATATATATGTATGTATGTTGATATATACATATATATATATATCAATGATTGAGAACAATATTTGAAACATATATTACAAAAATATAATATCAATAACAAACATTATTATTTTCATAATTTAAAAATATCTCACAAAATAGTAAAGGATTCACTAAGGTCATGATGACAATTCTTTAAAATTAATCAGATTCGGGGCTAGAAGCACATTCTGTACTTTGATAAACAACAACTGTTAAAGATGAATTTGTTTGTATTTTTCAGATACTGATGAGCACACACGCACGATAGTAGTACATACAAATTGCATACAGTCTTTACAGCATATCATAACTTTTTATTATTTTTTTTCTTTTTTTCTTTTTTCCTTTTTTTTTTAATGTGTCATAAAAAAATCTGTTAACTCCTATAAATCGTATTTGAGTCCCCCTAAAAATTGTATGCCAATTTCTGAAGGAAACGTCAGAAATAAAAAAAAAAGATCCATTCAAAATGAAATTGCATATAACACTTCGTTTTCTAATGGTATAATTACACTTAGTTTCATATGTATATCTTACGGAAATAAGGAAAACACAATGTATTGTGTTATATCAGACAAGAACAAAACTTTTAAGAGGTAGCCAAGAATTTATGGCTTTGTTACTTTACTTCCTTGACATAAGCCTCCAATTCTGCATCCAATTCTTCAGCAGTAGGAGTCTTTGTAGCTTGCCGACTTCCTCCTCTACCACCGCGTCTTGCACCACGACCTATAATTTTATTTGATTATAAAAACAAACTTATCTTTGAAATGAAACGAAATACAAAAAAAAATTTGGACAGATTAATTATAATTAATGCCAAATTTATAAATAGTATCAATGAATTACCTCTTACAGATCCTGAACCACGATTACCTCTAAAACGAGATTGAGTTCTTTGTGCGTAACTATTGCCACTGAGTCTTGAGCCACCACGCACTGCTGGAACTGGAATCTCGGATGTGGCAACTTGTATGTTCATTTCACGACCTGTTATAGTTTCATATAAGAGATACAAATTTAATAACTAAATTTATTAAACAAATTATTAAATAATCCTTCAGGAACTTACATACCATCAAGTGGTACGCCATTATACTGTTTCATTGCTTTTATTGCATCGGCTCTTCTTTCGAATATAACATCTGCAGAGCCTAATGACCGACCCGATCTATCATAATGTACGGCAGCAGATTTGAGAGGTCCAAATTCGCTGAATAATTCCTAATAACATTACAAATATATATACATATATACATATATATATATCTCTCTCTCAACATTAAATATAGATATATTACCTGAATATCAGAATCTGATACTCCAAAGTCAAGATTAGATACAAGTAATTTGGTAACACCTGCGCTGCCTATAGCACCTCTGCCAACTTTTTTTACTCCATCAAACATATCATGTTTCCATGCACTGTTCACGTCGCCCTATCAAAACAACAAATGTTCGATTCATTTAACATCAAAGAATCAGGTATTAAGATATATCCACTGTAACTACATACATCTGCTTCTACAATCTATATCTCATATCTCAAAACAAAATTTCTAAGTTTAGAAAAAATTTGTTAAGTACAATCGATCTTTCGTGCTTTTGTAAAGAGGATACATATATAACAAAAAGGATATGAGATTTAAACGTATAACATCAAACTTCAATTTTAGAAAACACAATAATATTGATAGCATTAATTTGCTCTATAAAAAATATATATACATACATAATACAAATAAATTGAGTTCACAAAAGCGGAAGTAGAAGAGAATAGGTAAGAAAAGCATGTGACAAGTTAAATGTATTTATATATATATATATATACATCTCCCCATATATATATATATATACACACACATTCTATATACTTATTAGATAAATATATAATCGATTATGTTCGAATTATCAATGAAATGTAATTGAAAAAGAACCCTTAATTACTTACTCTTGTATATGGTAAAGTACTTCTTGTAATGCCACCACGACTGCGTCCTCGCATGACGCCGCCGCCAACTCTTTGGGGTCTTCGAGCTCCCCTACGAGGCGAGCCACCAACACCTCTACCTCGTCTACCACCGCCTCCTCGCGCTCTTGTTCCTTTATTTTGCTTGATAATATCGTCGAGACTCATTTCTATTTTGTCTACCATCTTCATTTGTGATATTATTACAATAAACTTACACGGCCACGCGAAAATGAACAAAACCAACCTCTCTCTCTGGTCTTCGTAATAATGGCGGCGAACGAAGACGAAACAAGCACGCACGGGAACTTGGGTACGAATGCCATATACTACGAATAAAGAGCATCGACTCTCGATCTACATTTTGTGCGACGACAGCGCCCCTGGTCCTCCTATCGGCAAGTTTCCGAAACATTTCGACATTCGTATTCGCTCAATTATATTATATATTTTTATTTAAAGATATAACATGGAATTATCTGTATAATATACGTATTAATTAGATGCAGGTACATTGATGTTATTAACTGTAAAAAAAAAAGTAAAAACTAAACATGTTGAAATGATTCATGTACAAGTATATATATATATATATTTACAAAAAAAATATATTCATATAATCTTTCCAAGTATCATCTAAAGATCATAATTCATCATTTATTTCTATTTTGTTATCTTCGTCGTTATTTACACCATCCTCATTGAGAAAATCTTCTGAATTACAAATCTTTGCAATATCTGTACACAATTTTCTTCTTATAATGGTTTCTCCTTTACTGAACAGAGATATTATAAGTTCTTCGAATTCTTCCACTATACCTTCGCACTGAAATGAAAATCATTATATAGAAAATTTTTATATTAAAAGATATTAGAGATTTGAATCAATGTGTACTAACGTAATATTTCAGGGACTTATTTAAATCATTATCTTGAATTAAATCGACTTTACTCATCTCTGGATTCATAACCCCAGTAGAGCTCATAATATTTAAGATCGTCAACTGACCATTTGTTTTATAAGTCGCTCTCACGTAATCAGACATTTTTTCACAAATTTCATCGATGGTTTCAGAAATGTGGATTTCAGAACGAGCCTTAGATACCTTCAAATAATAATATACTGTTAAATATTTTTAATATGTTATTAAATAAAGACTTACCTTCTTTGTAATGGTATTTCCTTTAGCATCCATCCTATAATTTCCAACTTCTATTTCTATCGAAGGGTCGATCTTTCCTAATTCAGTTTTTAGTTCATCCATAGTGGCCCTACAGACTAGGTAATATATATATATATATATATATATATATATATATATATATATATATATATAAATGTATTAATATCTATAAAATTTCATTATTTATTAATAATTTCGAAAGATACATGAAAACTTACCTAAACATTTTAGATACTTCGAATCTATTTCTGTAGATTTAACAAAAATACAAAGCTGCAAAGCAGCAACTAAGATCAAAAATTTCTTCATTTTCCTTTATGAAAAATCAAATAACTAATAATTAAAATAATACGTGTACGTTGTAAATATTAAATACTTAAATATACAAAGCATGTAAAACATATATTTCCAAGAATAAATCTCCTACTTATAATATCATAACACTACATTTACCTAATACTAAACAAATTGACACGTACGTGCAACGTGCGAAATTGATTCGGAGATAAAAAAAAGTCGGAACGTAGCCGAAGATTAGTTCCACCGAATGGCGATTGGATGTTATCAACATCTACAACGGTATAGTCCAATCAGAATCGAGTGGAGCTAAATATCAATATTTTAAATATTACAAATAAGTGTTCAAGAAATGATGTATATACATACGTATGGAGTTACAATATACTTCTCAAAAAATTCTACGAGAGAAACAGGTTATTTAATGGAAAAAATAAAAGCTTTATAAATTTTGAAAACATAAATAAGAATTATAATAAATGACGAGGAAATACCTACACAATTATGATTGGTCGATGAGGATTTTCACACTATGTGGAACGCCATGTGGCGTAAGATGAATGGCTGCTATTGGTTCTAATTATCTTTTAATTTTATTAATTAATACAAACAGAGAAGTTGCAGTAATTCGCACGATGATGTCTACGATTATTTTAGTTAAAAAAGAGAATGATAAATTAGTGAATAGCTATATATTGTTAATTGTTATATTGTTTAATATGTTATATATTACATCAATAAAATTCATAACCCGAGTTTAAATTAATAATTACTTTGTTATTTACTTACACTGCGACCAGTTTCCCCACTTCTAGGGCGGGCGTGGTCTAACACAATTTTTTTCAAAGAAATAATACATATATATACATATATATATATATAATTTATATTATATATGCATATAATTTCAAAACAGATCTAATAATAAATATATTAAATAATAAAATAATTTATCTATATAAAAAAAGAAAATGTGCAAAATCTATGACTCGACTATAACGTAAAATTTTCATATCATTATAATAAAATTATTGAATTTAATCGAAATGTTAAAAATAAAAATTAATTAATTGTAATTAATTATATTGCAGCCATTCGCTCGGTAGTAATTGCGTTACATGATTCACAATTAACATTCAATACATATGTATCACAAGTACTACCGACCCAGGTCTCACCACGTGGAGGTTGCTGCATCTGGAGACCCACGGGCTAACGGTGACTCTACTCTAATATCCGCGTATGCGAGGTAATACCGAGCAAACAAAACGAAGTCCCCGGTAGGACTTTTAATCGCGTCCGCGAGCACTCACTTGCGCGGGTGTTAAAAAAACGGTGACTCTGGGTTGAAATTCGGAATGACATAAGCCACCGACTAATCCGGGTCCCTACGCTAAACGATTCACAGGACCCTAGTCAGTAGCTATGTACTACATTACTAGGTGGCACCGTTCTTGTATCCCGAATCTCGAACTATACAACGAAGTCCATGACAAGGACTTTTAATCGCGCCCGAACACCCACGCGAGTGTTGAAAGAACGGTGACTCTACTTTAATATCCGCGTTTCGCGTTCCGCGATCGCGACACGTTATATCTATAGCTTCGGGAGACTTTCAGGCTTCTCAGCTAACTGGAGACGTACCAAGCCCCGCTTACAGAAAGCTCCACCGTCCGGAAACCGTCCACTGCAGATACAACGGATTATTAAGCACTACTGTGCCTGCGTTCCGAGTTTCGAACAATAAAAACGAAGTCCTCGGTAAGACTTTTTAAATCGCGTCCACGACACTCACGTGACAGTTAGATAAAACGTTAACTCTACTCTACAATACGCGTTCGCGGGTTAAACCGATCGAATTTACGAGCAAACAAAACGAAGTCCACGGTAGGACCTTTAATCGCGCCCGAGCACCCCCACGTGAGTGTTACAGAAAACGATGACTCTACTCTACAATTCGCGTATTCGGGGTGACGAGCAATCAAACGAAATATTATCGCGCCCGCAAGAACACCCACGCTTGCGTCAGCCGACACACGCGCGAGTCTTCTCCCTATCCTTCCCGTATTTTCGCGTAAAAATCGATGATGAACATCAATCCCTCGATAAGTCCTCGATGACGTCTTGATGATCCCTCAATAATCCCTCGATGATCCCTCGATGATCCCTCGATGTTTCCTGTGAAAGCAAAGAAGAGTAACACAAGAAATATGAAATAAAATAGAAAGCGGAAAATACAAGTAAAAATAGGCGAGAAAATACAAGTAAAAATAGGCTGAAAATGAAAAGAAGATAAAACAGAAACGTGCGCGCACGTGACAACGATGAAACGCAGAACAAGAGCAAGTTGGACGCATTGAATATCGATCCCCATTCGACCAAAAAGAGAAGGAAGACGAAACATGCATGCATGTTATCACGATAAAGTTTAGAGCGAGAGGTGGACATAATGAATATGCCTCCACCAGACCAAACCGGAGTACCAAAATTAATTTCGATTTTTTCCTATTGAAAGAAAGAGACCCATCCGAGGGCCCAACCCAAGAGTCCTACCATAGAGTTTTTTATACGATGCTGAGACAGCAGCCCGCCAAAAGGCCCACACCCATAAGCCCCTCTTATGGGTCCCACCCGAGACTTACAAATAATAATTAATAAAAGTAAATACATATAAATAGGAATGACGGAAAAGTTTTCTGTGCGTTTCAATTAGAAATCAATGGTATATCTAAAATCGATGATGCTCCTAGGATAATCTCTCAACGGTCCCTCGGCGTCTCTCGATGATCCCTCGACGAAACCTGAGAAGAAAATGAGAAAGAGAAGAAATAGTATAGAAAGGAAAACAAAAGTTAGACCAAAGGAAAGAAAGAGACCAGCATAGAAGCTCGAACCCATAGGTACATCATTTGGGTCTCAACCTATGCTATGGTATGCATTTGATTCACGAAAAAAGCATAAAGAATAATTAATTTAATTAACACATGATAATTAATCTATAAATTTGCAAATTTCAAGAAATTTTTTCTTGAATTTAACTGTATCTTTTTTCTTATTTGCCTATAGAAGTATAATTGGTAATGTAGAATCAGAATTAATTATTATTAACGATATAAAATGTAAGTAATTAAAAGTATCGGTAGGGTTAGATAGAAAAGGCTTTTGAAAATGTTTAAAATATGCAGCCATTCGCTCGGTAGTACTTGCGTTACATGATTTACAATTAACATTCAATATATATGTATCGCAAGTACTACCGACCCAGGTCTCACCACGTGGAGGTTGCTGCATCTGGAGACCCACGGGCTAACGGTGACTCTACTCTAATATCCGCGTATGCGAGATAATACCGAGCAAACAAAACGAAGTCCCCGGTAGGACTTTTAATCGCGTCCGCGAGCACTCACTTGCGCGGGTGTTAGAAAAACGGTGACTCTAGGTCGAAATTCGGGATGACATAAGCTACCGACGTATACAGATCCCTACGCTAAACGATTCACAGGACCCTAGTAAGTAGCTATGTACTACACTACTGGGTTTCCCAGTTTGTGTATACCGAATCTCGAACATTACAACGAAGTCCATATTAGGACTTTTAATCGCGCCCGAACACCCACGCGAGTGTTGAAAGAACGGTGACTCTACTTTAATATCCGCGTTTCGCGTTCCGCGATCGCGACACGTTATATCTATAGCTTCGGGAGACTTTCAGGCTTCTCAGCTAACTGGAGACGTACCAAGCCCCGCTTACAGAAAGCTCCACCGTCCGGAAACCGTCCACTGCAGATACAACGGATTATTAAGCACTACTGTGCCTGCGTTCCGAGTTTCGAACAATAAAAACGAAGTCCTCGGTAAGACTTTTTAAAGCGCGTCCACGACACTCACGTGACAGTTAGATAAAACGTTAACTCTACTCTACAATACGCGTTCGCGAGTTAAACCGATCGAATTTACGAGCAAACAAAACGAAGTCCACGGTAGGACCTTTAATCGCGCCCGAGCACCCCCACGTGAGTGTTACAAAAAACGATGACTCTACTCTACAATTCGCGTATTCGGGGTAACGAGCAATCAAACGAAATTTTATCGCGCCCGCAAGAACACCCACGCTTGCGCCAGCCGACACACGCGCGAGTCTTCTCCCTATCCTTCCCGTATTCTCGCGTAAAAATCGATGATGAACATCAATCCCTCGATAAGACCTCGTTGACGTCTTGATGATCCCTCGATGATCCCTCGATGATCCCTGTGAAAAAAAAGAAGAGTAACACAAGAAATGCGAAATAAAATAGAAAGCGTACACAATACAAGCAAAAATAGGTGGGTAAATAAAAGTAAAGAAAGGCTGAAAAATGAAAAGAAGATAAAACCGAAACGTGCGCGCACGTGACAACGACGAATCGCAGAACGAGGGCAAGTTGGACGCATTGAATATCGATCACCATTCGACCAAAATCGAGCTCGATTTTTTCCCACGATGATGATGATGATGATGGTTCGTTTAACGGTGAACAGAAAAACATAAAAAGAAAAACAGAGAAAGAGAAAAGAAGGAAAACGGAACATGCATGCATGTTACCACGATAAAGTTTAGAGCGAGAGGTGGACATAATGAATATGCCTCCACCAGACCAAACCGGAGTACCAAAATTAATTTCGATTTTTTCCTATTGAAAGAAAGAGACCCATCCGAGGGCCCAACCCAAGAGTCCTACCGTAGAGTTTTATACGATGCTGAGACAGCAGCCCGCCAAAAGGCCCACACCCATAAGCCCCTCTTATGGGTCCCACCCGAGACTTATAAATAATAATTAATAAAAGTAAATACATATAAATAGGAATGACGGAGAAGTTCTCTCTGCGTTTCAATTATAAATCATTAGTATTCCTATATGAATAATAAATAACAATAATATATATAATAAATCTAAAAAATCTTATATCTAAAATCACTTGACAACGACAAAATACATGACAAGAGGTGGACAAAATCGTAGCAACAAAATGGAGTTCGATTTTATTTTATTGAAAGAAAGGAGGAGACCCGCATAGAGGCCCACACCCATAAGCCCCTCTTATGGGTCCCACCCGAGACTTACAAATAATAATTGATAAAAGTAAATACATATAAATAGGAATGACGGAAAAGTTTTCTGTGCGTTTCAATTAGAAATCAATGGTATATCTAAAATCGATGATGCTCCTAGGATAATCTCTCAACGATCCCTCGGCGTCTCTCGATGATCCCTCGACGAAACCTAAGAAGAAAATGAGAAAGAGAAGAAATAGTATAGAAAGGAAAACAAAAGTTAGACCAAAGGAAAGAAAGAGACCAGCATAGAAGCTCGAACCCATAGGTACATCATTTGGGTATCACCCTATGCTATGGTATGCATTTGATTCACGAAAAAAGCATAAAGAATAATTAATATAATTAACACATGATAATTATTATATAAATTTGCAAATTTCAAGAAATTTTTTCTTGAATTTTACTGTATCTTTTTTCTTATTTGCCTATAGAAGTATAATTGGTAATGTAGAATCAGAATTAATTATTATTAACGATATAAAATGTAAGTAATTAAAAGTATCGGTAGGGTTAGATAGAAAAGGCTTTTGAAAATGTTTAAAATATGCAGTCATTCGCTCGGTAGTACTTGAGTTACATGATTCACATTTAACATTCAATATATATGTATCGCAAGTACTACCGACCCAGGTCTCACCACGTGGAGGTTACTGCATCTGGAGACCCACGGGCTAACGGTGGCTCTACTCTAATATCCGCTAATGCGAGATAATACCGAGCAAACAAAACGAAGTCCCCGGTAGGACTTTTAATCGCGTCCGCGAGCACTCACTTGCGCGGGTGTTAGAAAAACGGTGACTCTAGGTCGAAATTCGGGATGACATAAGCTACCGACGTATACAGATCCCTACGCTAAACGATTCACAGGACCCTAGTAAGTAGCTATGTACTACACTACTGGGTTTCCCAGTTTGTGTATACCGAATCTCGAACATTACAACGAAGTCCATATTAGGACTTTTAATCGCGCCCGAACACCCACGCGAGTGTTGAAAGAACGGTGACTCTACTTTAATATCCGCGTTTCGCGTTCCGCGATCGCGACACGTTATATCTATAGCTTCGGGAGACTTTCAGGCTTCTCAGCTAACTGGAGACGTACCAAGCCCCGCTTACAGAAAGCTCCACCGTCCGGAAACCGTCCACTGCAGATACAACGGATTATTAAGCACTACTGTGCCTGCGTTCCGAGTTTCGAACAATAAAAACGAAGTCCTCGGTAAGACTTTTTAAAGCGCGTCCACGACACTCACGTGACAGGTAGATAAAACGTTAACTCTACTCTACAATACGCGCTGGCGAGTTAAACCGATCGAATTTACGAGCAAACAAAACGAAGTCCACGGTAGGACCTTTAATCGCGCCCGAACACCCCCACGTGAGTGTTACAGAAAACGATGACTCTACTCTGCAATTCGCGTATTCGGGGTGACGAGCAATCAAACGAAATATTATCGCGCCCGCAAGAACACCCACGCTTGCGTCAGCCGACACACGCGCGAGTCTTCTCCCTATCCTTCCCGTATTTTCGCGTAAAAATCGATGATGAACATCAATCCATCGATAAGTCCTCGATGACGTCTTGATGATCCCTCAATGATCCCTCGATGTTCCCTGTGAAAGCAAAGAAGAGTAACACAAGAAATATGAAATAAAATAGAAAGCGGAAAATACAAGTAAAAATAGGCGAGAAAATACAAGTAAAAATAGGCTGAAAATGAAAAGAAGATAAAACAGAAACGTGCGCGCACGTGACAACGATGAAACGCAGAACAAGAGCAAGTTGGACGCATTGAATATCGATCCCCATTCGACCAAAAAGAGAAGGAAGACGAAACATGCATGCATGTTACCACGATAAAGTTTAGAGCGAGAGGTGGACATAATGAATATGCCTCCACCAGACCAAACCGGAGTACCAAAATTAATTTCGATTTTTTCCTATTGAAAGAAAGAGACCCATCCGAGGGCCCAACCCAAGAGTCCTACCATAGAGTTTTTTATACGATGCTGAGACAGCAGCCCGCCAAAAGGCCCACACCCATAAGCCCCTCTTATGGGTCCCACCCGAGACTTACAAATAATAATTGATAAAAGTAAATACATATAAATAGGAATGACGGAAAAGTTTTCTGTGCGTTTCAATTAGAAATCAATGGTATATCTAAAATCGATGATGCTCCTAGGATAATCTCTCAACGATCCCTCGGCGTCTCTCGATGATCCCTCGATGAAACCTGAGAAGAAAATGAGAAAGAGAAGAAATAGTATAGAAAGGAAAACAAAAGTTAGACCAAAGGAAAGAAAGAGACCAGCATAGAAGCTCGAACCCATAGGTACATCATTTGGGTATCACCCTATGCTATGGTATGCATTTGATTCACGAAAAAAGCATAAAGAATAATTAATATAATTAACACATGATAATTATTATATAAATTTGCAAATTTCAAGAAATTTTTTCTTGAATTTAACTGTATCTTTTTTCTTATTTGCCTATAGAAGTATAATTGGTAATGTAGAATCAGAATTAATTATTATTAACGATATAAAATGTAAGTAATTAAAAGTATCGGTAGGGTTAGATAGAAAAGGCTTTTGAAAATGTTTAAAATATGCAGCCATTCGCTCGGTAGTACTTGCGTTACATGATTTACAATTAACATTCAATATATATGTATCGCAAGTACTACCGACCCAGGTCTCACCACGTGGAGGTTGCTGCATCTGGAGACCCACGGGCTAACGGTGACTCTACTCTAATATCCGCGTATGCGAGATAATACCGAGCAAACAAAACGAAGTCCCCGGTAGGACTTTTAATCGCGTCCGCGAGCACTCACTTGCGCGGGTGTTAGAAAAACGGTGACTCTAGGTCGAAATTCGGGATGACATAAGCTACCGACGTATACAGATCCCTACGCTAAACGATTCACAGGACCCTAGTAAGTAGCTATGTACTACACTACTGGGTTTCCCAGTTTGTGTATACCGAATCTCGAACATTACAACGAAGTCCATATTAGGACTTTTAATCGCGCCCGAACACCCACGCGAGTGTTGAAAGAACGGTGACTCTACTTTAATATCCGCGTTTCGCGTTCCGCGATCGCGACACGTTATATCTATAGCTTCGGGAGACTTTCAGGCTTCTCAGCTAACTGGAGACGTACCAAGCCCCGCTTACAGAAAGCTCCACCGTCCGGAAACCGTCCACTGCAGATACAACGGATTATTAAGCACTACTGTGCCTGCGTTCCGAGTTTCGAACAATAAAAACGAAGTCCTCGGTAAGACTTTTTAAAGCGCGTCCACGACACTCACGTGACAGTTAGATAAAACGTTAACTCTACTCCACAATACGCGTTCGCGAGTTAAACCGATCGAATTTACGAGCAAACAAAACGAAGTCCACGGTAGGACCTTTAATCGCGCCCGAGCACCCCCACGTGAGTGTTACAAAAAACGATGACTCTACTCTACAATTCGCGTATTCGGGGTAACGAGCAATCAAACGAAATTTTATCGCGCCCGCAAGAACACCCACGCTTGCGCCAGCCGACACACGCGCGAGTCTTCTCCCTATCCTTCCCGTATTCTCGCGTAAAAATCGATGATGAACATCAATCCCACGATAAGTCCTCGATGACGTCTTGATGATCCCTCAATGATCCCTCGATGTTCCCTGTGAAAGCAAAGAAGAGTAACACAAGAAATATGAAATAAAATAGAAAGCGGAAAATACAAGTAAAAATAGGCGAGAAAATACAAGTAAAAATAGGCTGAAAATGAAAAGAAGATAAAACAGAAACGTGCGCGCACGTGACAACGATGAAACGCAGAACAAGAGCAAGTTGGACGCATTGAATATCGATCCCCATTCGACCAAAAAGAGAAGGAAGACGAAACATGCATGCATGTTACCACGATAAAGTTTAGAGCGAGAGGTGGACATAATGAATATGCCTCCACCAGACCAAACCGGAGTACCAAAATTAATTTCGATTTTTTCCTATTGAAAGAAAGAGACCCATCCGAGGGCCCAACCCAAGAGTCCTACCATAGAGTTTTTTATACGATGCTGAGACAGCAGCCCGCCAAAAGGCCCACACCCATAAGCCCCTCTTATGGGTCCCACCCGAGACTTACAAATAATAATTGATAAAAGTAAATACATATAAATAGGAATGACGGAAAAGTTTTCTGTGCGTTTCAATTAGAAATCAATGGTATATCTAAAATCGATGATGCTCCTAGGATAATCTCTCAACGATCCCTCGGCGTCTCTCGATGATCCCTCGATGAAACCTGAGAAGAAAATGAGAAAGAGAAGAAATAGTATAGAAAGGAAAACAAAAGTTAGACCAAAGGAAAGAAAGAGACCAGCATAGAAGCTCGAACCCATAGGTACATCATTTGGGTATCACCCTATGCTATGGTATGCATTTGATTCACGAAAAAAGCATAAAGAATAATTAATATAATTAACACATGATAATTATTATATAAATTTGCAAATTTCAAGAAATTTTTTCTTGAATTTAACTGTATCTTTTTTCTTATTTGCCTATAGAAGTATAATTGGTAATGTAGAATCAGAATTAATTATTATTAACGATATAAAATGTAAGTAATTAAAAGTATCGGTAGGGTTAGATAGAAAAGGCTTTTGAAAATGTTTAAAATATGCAGCCATTCGCTCGGTAGTACTTGCGTTACATGATTTACAATTAACATTCAATATATATGTATCGCAAGTACTACCGACCCAGGTCTCACCACGTGGAGGTTGCTGCATCTGGAGACCCACGGGCTAACGGTGACTCTACTCTAATATCCGCGTATGCGAGATAATACCGAGCAAACAAAACGAAGTCCCCGGTAGGACTTTTAATCGCGTCCGCGAGCACTCACTTGCGCGGGTGTTAGAAAAACGGTGACTCTAGGTCGAAATTCGGGATGACATAAGCTACCGACGTATACAGATCCCTACGCTAAACGATTCACAGGACCCTAGTAAGTAGCTATGTACTACACTACTGGGTTTCCCAGTTTGTGTATACCGAATCTCGAACATTACAACGAAGTCCATATTAGGACTTTTAATCGCGCCCGAACACCCACGCGAGTGTTGAAAGAACGGTGACTCTACTTTAATATCCGCGTTTCGCGTTCCGCGATCGCGACACGTTATATCTATAGCTTCGGGAGACTTTCAGGCTTCTCAGCTAACTGGAGACGTACCAAGCCCCGCTTACAGAAAGCTCCACCGTCCGGAAACCGTCCACTGCAGATACAACGGATTATTAAGCACTACTGTGCCTGCGTTCCGAGTTTCGAACAATAAAAACGAAGTCCTCGGTAAGACTTTTTAAAGCGCGTCCACGACACTCACGTGACAGTTAGATAAAACGTTAACTCTACTCTACAATACGCGTTCGCGAGTTAAACCGATCGAATTTACGAGCAAACAAAACGAAGTCCACGGTAGGACCTTTAATCGCGCCCGAACACCCCCACGTGAGTGTTACAGAAAACGATGACTCTACTCTACAATTCGCGTATTCGGGGTGACGAGCAATCAAACGAAATATTATCGCGCCCGCAAGAACACCCACGCTTGCGCCAGCCGACACAGGCGCGAGTCTTCTCCCTATCCTTCCCGTATTCTCGCGTAAAAATCGATGATGAACATCAATCCCACGATAAGTCCTCGATGACGTCTTGATGATCCCTCGATGACCCCTCGATGATCCCTCGATGATCCTTCGATGATCCCTCGATGATCCCTGTGAAAGCAAAGAAGAGTAACACAAGAAATATGAAATAAAATAGAAAGCGGGAAAATACAAGTAAAAATGAGCTGAAAATGAAAAGAAGATAAAACCGAAACGTGCGGGCACATGACAACGATGAAACGCAGAACAAGAGCAAGTTGGACGCATTGAATATCGATACCCATTCGACCAAAAAGAGAAGGAAGACGAAACATGCATGTATGTTACCACGATAAAGTTTAGAGCGAGAGGTGGACATAATGAATATGCCTCCACCAGACCAAACCGGAGTACCAAAATTAATTTCGATTTTTTCCTATTGAAAGAAAGAGACCCATCCGAGGGCCCAACCCAAGAGTCCTACCGTAGAGTTTTATACGATGCTGAGACAGCAGCCCGCCAAAAGGCCCACACCCATAAGCCCCTCTTATGGGTCCCACCCGAGACTTATAGATAATAATTAATAAAAGTAAAGACATATAAATAGGAATGACAGAAAAGTTTTCTCTGCGTTTCAATTATAAATCATTAGTATATCTATATGAATAATAAATAACAATAATATATAAAATAAATCTAAAAGATCTTATATCTAAAATCACGTGACAACGACAAAACACATGACAAGAGATGGACAAAATCGTAGTACCGAAATGGAGTTCGATTTTATTTTATTGAAAGAAAGGAGGAGACCCGCATAGAAACCCACACCCATAAGCCCCTCTTATGGGTCCCACCCGAGACTTATAAATAATAATTAATAAAGGCAAATACATATAAATAGGAATGACGGAAGTTTTCGGTGCGTTTCAATTATATATCATTAGTAAATATATTAATCGATAATACATTATAGTATATGAATAATAATTAACAATAATATCTATAATAAATCTAATATCTAAAATAACGTGACACGGACAAAACACATGACAAAAGATGGACAAAATCGTAGTACCAAAATGAAGTTCGATTTTATTTTATTGAAAGAAAGAAGGAGACCCGCATAGAAGCCCACACCCATAAGCCCCTCTTATGGGTCCCACCCGAGATTTATAAATAATAATTAATAAAAGCAAATACATATAAATAGGAATGACGGAAAAGTTTTCTGTGCGTTTCAATTAGAAATCAATGGTATATCTAAAATCGATGATGCTCCTAAGATAATTTCTCAACGATCCCTCGACGTCCCTCGATGATCCCTCGATGATTCCTCGACGATACCTCGACGATACCTCGACGATACCTCGACGATACCTCGACGATACCTGAGAAGAAAATGAGAAGGAGAAGAATTAGTATAGAAAGAAAAACAAAAGTTAAACGAAAGGAAAGAAGGAGACCAGACCATAAGTCCACTACCATAGGTCCATCCAGTTGGTCTCACCCTAGACTTATAAATAATAATTAATAAAAGTAAATACATATAAATAGAAATGACGGAAACGTATTGTGTGAGTTTCAATTATAAAGCAATGATATATCTGAAATCGATTATGGTCATTCGATGATCCCTCGATGATCCCTCGACGATACCTGAGAAGAAAATGAGAAAGAGAAGAATTAGTATAGAAAGAAAAACTAAAGTTAAACGAAAGGAAAGAAGGAGACCAGAGCATAGAAGCTCGAACCCATAGGTCCATCCAGTTGGTCTCACCCTAGCCTTCTAAATAATAATTAATAAACGTAAATACATATAAATAGAAATGACGGAAAAGTATTGTGTGAGTTTCAATTATAAAGCAATGATATATCTGAAATCGATGATGGTCATTCGATGATCCCTCGACGATACCTGAGAAGAAAATGAGAAGGAGAAGAATTAGTATAGAAAGAAAAACAAAAGTTAAACGAAAGGAAAGAAGGAGACCAGACCATAAGTCCACTACCATAGGTCCATCCAGTTGGTCTCACCCTAGACTTATAAATAATAATTAATAAAAGTAAATACATATAAATAGAAATGACAGAAAATTATTCTGTGAGTTTCAATTGTAAATCAATGGTATATGTGAAATCGATGATGGTCATTCGATGATCCCTCGACGATACCTGAGAAGAAAATGAGAAGGAGAAGAATTAGTATAGAAAGAAAAACAAAAGTTAAACGAAAGGAAAGAAGGAGACCAGACCATAAGTCCACTACCATAGGTCCATCCAGTTGGTCTCACCCTAGACTTATAAATAATAATTAATAAAAGTAAATACATATAAATAGAAATGACGGAAAATTATTCTGTGAGTTTCAATTGTAAATCAATGGTATATCTGAAATCGATTATGGTCATTCGATGATCCCTCGACGATACCTGAGAAGAAAATGAGAAGGAGAAGAATTAGTATAGAAAGAAAAACAAAAGTTAAACGAAAGGAAAGAAGGAGACCAGAGCATAAGTCCACTACCATAGGTCCATCCAGTTGGTCTCACCCTAGACTTATAAATAATAATTAATAAAAGTAAATACATATAAATAGAAATGACGGAAAATTATTCTGTGAGTTTCAATTGTAAATCAATGGTATATCTGAAATCGATTATGGTCATTCGATGATCCCTCGACGATACCTGAGAAGAAAATGAGAAGGAGAAGAATTAGTATAGAAAGAAAAACAAAAGTTAAACGAAAGGAAAGAAGGAGACCAGAGCATAAGTCCACTACCATAGGTCCATCCAGTTGGTCTCACCCTAGACTTATAAATAATAATTAATAAAAGTAAATACATATAAATAGAAATGACGGAAAATTATTCTGTGAGTTTCAATTGTAAATCAATGGTATATCTGAAATCGATTATGGTCATTCGATGATCCCTCGACGATACCTGAGAAGAAAATGAGAAGGAGAAGAATTAGTATAGAAAGAAAAACAAAAGTTAAACGAAAGGAAAGAAGGAGACCAGAGCATAAGTCCACTACCATAGGTCCATCCAGTTGGTCTCACCCTAGACTTATAAATAATAATTAATAAAAGTAAATACATATAAATAGAAATGACGGAAAATTATTCTGTGAGTTTCAATTGTAAATCAATGGTATATCTGAAATCGATTATGGTCATTCGATGATCCCTCGACGATACCTGAGAAGAAAATGAGAAGGAGAAGAATTAGTATAGAAAGAAAAACAAAAGTTAAACGAAAGGAAAGAAGGAGACCAGAGCATAAGTCCACTACCATAGGTCCATCCAGTTGGTCTCACCCTAGACTTATAAATAATAATTAATAAAAGTAAATACATATAAATAGAAATGACGGAAAAGTATTCTGTGCGTTTCAATTATAAATCATTAGTATATCTATTAATCGATAATACATGATAGTATTTGAATAATAATTAACAATAATATCTATAACAAATCTGAAAAAATCGAATATATAAAATCAAGTGACAACGATAAAACATAGGACAAGAGATGTACAGAATCGTAGTACCAAAATGGAGTAACATTTTTCTAACTGAAATAAAGAAGGAGACCCGTATAGAAGCCCACACCCATAAGCCCCTCTTATGGGTCCCACCCCAGACTTATATATAATAATTAACAAAAGTAAATACAAAGAAATAGAAATGACAGTCATTATAACGTTGTTAAGATTATGCTATTGTTTAAATATTAATTAATAATACTTTACGTATATTGTGCATCATTCAAATGTTAGTAAAATAATCTTATTTATTAATTATTCTTTCTCGAGTTCGCGATCCCACTACCTAAAACTAGCTGAAAACACATAAGGAAAGAGAAAAGATTATATTACTACTGTGAAAGAGAAAATTTTGAAATTAATTAAATTTAAATTAAGAAAGGTAACGGAAAATGAACAATTCTGGATACCGATATAAACAAAAATATTATTTTCTTTGAAAGAAATAATATATGAGTAAAGGTGTATTTAGTGTAGATCAAATGGTCCCTACAATTGCCATTATCTTATACTTTTGAAAGTATAATCTTTCATTACTAATTAGTTACAACCAATCGCTCGTGCCGATTCGGACCTTTCGTCCTCGACATGATCGAACGATTGGAGGTACTTGTAAAATTCACTCACTACTTATGAAGTTCTGCGACGGCTCCAAAACACTCGTCCGCGTTTTAGGTCGAAATTGAGGGTGGATGATACGTAGCTGGTTGAAAATGAGGTAGGTCGACGTCGAAGTTGGTCGAGGTCATCCTCTTCGGTGATGCACTGACTCTATTACGCGACAGTTATTTTTTAAACGGACGGTCACTGACTCTACTTCGCGAAACTCTACTGTCTTTTATATATACAGTCTGTGCGACTGTTTAAAAAGTATTAAACTTCGGGAACAAACACTGACTCTAACGACTGCATTGCACGCAGTCGTACGCAAAAACACTTGTCATTTAAATCGCGAAACGCGAACGAACAAACACTGCTTCTACTTCGCGATAGTTTTTTTTTTTTTTAGCGAACACAAATACTCGATTAATTCATTGCTAAGCTCGCGCGATTGCAATGATGTTCTGTAACAGAATAATTCAAACGAAATAATCAGTAACACTGTTATAATGAGAAACTATATAAGTTATTCGAGGGATGTATTGTATAAAAATATACTCACTTTAAATCATCGTCGATGGGTGCAAGAGAGACATCCTGAGAGAGTTTCGATGATTACTCGTCCGAGTGCAATGAAAGAATGATCCAGTAAACGTCCAGTAATCGGTATATAATACAAGACAAAATATCCACCCCCTACACACAACAAATTTTAAAATATTGAAATATTTATCCGATATTATTTTAAGTTTCTCGCGAATGTTAGTCGTTTTAATGTTTAAACGAATGTACTATTGTATAATTATTAGTTAATGGTAACCGTGTACATTAGTGATTGTTTAAATAATTATAATATTACCGAAAGTATTAAATTTAAGTTCTCGCGTTCAGAGTTAGAGAGTCTCGATGTTGACGTGTCGGAGTGCAAAGTAAAACTGACTCCGTTATTGTCAAAGTCAGTGAAAAACCTTTTATGTTTGTATTATGCAGGGCCATCTCCCCCCAGACTAAAATTTTGAACTATTGAAATATTTAATCGATATTATTTTAAGTTTCTCATGAGTTTTAGTTATTTTAATGTTTAAACGAATGTACTATTGTTTAATTATTAGTTAATTGTACCCGTGTACATTAGTAATTGTTTAAATAATTATTATATTACCGAAAGTAATAAATTAAAGTTCTCGCGTTCAGAGTTAGAAAGTCTTGACGTTGACGAGTCGAAGTGCAAAGTAAAAGTGACACTGTTATTGTCGAAGTCAGTGAAAAACCGTTTATGTTTGTTTTATGCAAGGCCAACTCCCCTCAGACTAAAATTTTGAACTATTGAAATATTTAACCGATATTATTTTAGGTTTCTTGCGAGTTTTAGTCGTTTTAATGTTTAAACGAATGTACCATTGTTTAATTATTAGTTAATTGTACCCGTGTACATTAATGATAGTTTAAATAATTAATAAATTACCGAAAGTATTAATTTATAAGACCTCGCGTTTAGATTTAGAGAGTCTCGATGTTTACGCGTCTGAGTGCAAAGTAAAACTGACTCCGTTATTGTCAAAGTCAGTGCAAGACCGTTTATGTTTGTATTATGCAAGGCCATCTCCCCCCAAGTCTAAAATTTTTAACTATTGAAATATTTAAGAAATAATTCAAACGAAATAATCAGTAACACTGTTATAATGAGAAACTGTATTAGTTATTCGAGGGACGTATCATATAGAAATATACTCATATTATATCTTCGTTGATGAATGCAAGAGAGACATCCTGAGAGAGTTTCAATGATTACTCGTCCGAATCCAATGAAAGACTGATCCAGTAACCATCCAGTGACCAGTATATAATACAAGGCCAAATATCCTCCCCCTACAAACAACAAATTTTAAATTATTCAAATATTTATCCGATATTATTATAAGATTCTCGCGAATGTTAGTTGTTCTAATGTTTAAAAGAATGTACTATTGTTTAATTATTAGTTAATGGTCACCGTCTACATTAATGATTGTTTAAATAATTATTATATTACCGAAAGTATTAAATTTAAGTTCTCGCGTTCAGAGTTAGAGAGTCTCGATGTTGACGTGTCGGAGTGCAAAGTAAAACTGACTCGGTTATTGTCAAAGTCAGTGAAAAACTGTTTGTGTTTGTTTTATGCAAGGCCAACTCCCCCCAGACTAAAATTTTGAACTATTGAAATATTTAATCGATATTATTTTAAGTTTCTCATGAGTTTTAGTTATTTTAATGTTTAAACGAATGTACTATTGTATAATTATTAGTTAATGGTAACCGTGTACATTAGTGATTGTTTAAATAATTATAATATTACCGAAAGTATTAAATTTAAGTTCTCGCGTTCAGAGTTAGAGAGTCTCGATGTTGACGTGTCGGAGTGCAAAGTAAAACTGACTCCGTTATTGTCAAAGTCAGTGAAAAACCTTTTATGTTTGTATTATGCAGGGCCATCTCCCCCCAGACTAAAATTTTGAACTTTGAAATATTTAATCGATATTATTTTAAGTTTCTCATGAGTTTTAGTTATTTTAATGTTTAAACGAATGCACTATTGTTTAATTATTAGTTAATGGTAACCGTGTACATTAATGATTGTTTAAATAATTATTATATTACCGAAAGTATTAAATTTAAGTTCTCGCGTTCAGAGTTAGAGAGTCTTGATGTTGACGTGTCGGTGTGCAAAGTAAAACTGACTCTGTTATTGTCAAAATCAGTGAAAAACCGTCTATGTTTGTTTTATGCAAGGCCAACTCCCCCCAGACTAAAATTTTGAACTATTGAAATATTTAATCGATATTATTTTAAGTTTCTCAGGAGTTTTAGTTATATTAATGTTTAAACGAATGTACTATTGTTTAATTATTAGTTAATGGTAACCGTGTACATTAATGATTGTTTAAATAATTATTATATTACCGAAAGTATTAAATTTAATTTCTCGCGTTTAGATTTTGAGAATACCGATGTTTACTGGTCGGAGTGCAAGTTTAAACTGACTCGGTTATTGTCTAAGTCAGTGAAAAACCGTTTATGTTTGTATTATGCAAGGCCAACTACTCCCAGACAAAAATCTAATGTATTGAAATATTTATCCGATATTATTTTAAGATTCTCGCGAATATTAGTTGTTCTAATGTTTAAAAGAATGTACTATTGTTTAATTATTAGTTAATGGTCACCGTGTACATTAATGATAGTTTAAATAATTATTATATTACCGAAAGTATTAAATTTAAGTTCTCGCGTTCAGAGTTAGAGAGTCTTGATGTTGACGTGTCGAAGTGCAAAGTAAAAGTGACACTGTTATTGTCGAAGTCAGTGAAAAACCGTTTATGTTTGTTTTATGCAAGGCCAACTCCCACGCAGACTAAAATTTTAAAGTATTGAAATATTTAACCGAGATTATTTATGTTTCTGAGGAGTTTTAGTTATTTTAATGTTTAAACGAATGTGATATTGTTTAATTATTAGTTAATTGTACCCGTGTACATTATTGCTTATTTAAATAATTATTATAATACCGAATGTATTAATTTATAAGACCTCGCGTTTAGATTTAGAGAGTCTCGATGTTAACCCGTCGAAGTGCAAAGTTAAACTGACACGGTTATTGTCAAAGTTAGTGAAAAACTGTTTATGTTTATATCATGCAAGGCCAAGTCCCCCCAGACAAATATTTTAAAGTATTGAAATACATAACTGATATTATTTTAGGTTTCTTGCGAGTTTTAGCGGTTTTAATGTTTAAACGAATGCACTATTGTTTAATTATTAGTTAATGGTAACCGTGTACATTAATGATTGTTTAAATAATTATTATATTACCGAAAGTATTAAATTTAATTTCTCGCGTTTAGATTTTGAGAATACCGATGTTTACTGGTCGGAGTGCAAGTTTAAACTGACTCGGTTATTGTCTAAGTCAGTGAAAAACCGTTTATGTTTGTATTATGCAAGGCCAACTACTCCCAGACAAAAATCTAATGTATTGAAATATTTATCCGATATTATTTTAAGATTCTCGCGAATATTAGTTGTTCTAATGTTTAAAAGAATGTACTATTGTTTAATTATTAGTTAATGGTAACCGTGTACATTAATGATTGTTTAAATAATTATTATATTATCGAATGTATTAAATTTAAGTTCTCGCTTTCAGATTTAGAAAGTCTCGATGTTAACCCGTCGAAATGCAAAGTTAAACTGACACGGTTATTGTCAAAGTTAGTGAAAAACTGTTTATGTTTATATCATGCAAGGCCAAGTCCCCCCAGACAAATATTTTAAAGTATTGAAATACATAACTGATATTATTTTAGGTTTCTTGCGAGTTTTAGCGGTTTTAATGTTTAAACGAATGCACTATTGTTTAATTATTAGTTAATGGTAACCGTGTACATTAATGATTGTTTAAATAATTATTATATTATCGAATGTATTAAATTTAAGTTCTCGCTTTCAGATTTAGAAAGTCTCGATGTTAACCCGTCGAAATGCAAAGTTAATCTGTCTCGGTTATTGTCAAAGTCAGTGAAAAACCGTTTATGTTTGCATTATGCAAGGCCAACTCCCCCCAGACTAAAATTTTAAAGTGTTGAAATACATAACTGATATTATTTTAGGTTTCTTGCGAGTTTTAGTCGTTTTAATGTTTAAACGAATGCACTATTGTTTAATTATTAGTTAATGGTAACCGTGTACATTAATGATTGTTTAAATAATTATTATATTACCGAAAGTATTAAATTTAAGTTCTCGCCTTCAGATTTAGAAAGTCTCGATGTTAACCCGTCGAAGTGCAAAGTTAAACTGACACGGTTACTGTCAAAGTTAGTGAAAAACTGTTTATGTTTATATCATGCAAGGCCAACTCCCCCCAGACTAATACTTTAAAGTATTGAAATACTTAACTGATATTATTTTAAGATTCTCGCGAATGTTAGTTGTTCTAATGTTTAAACGAATGCACTATTGTTTAATTATTAGTTAATGGTAACCGTTTACATTAATGATTGTTTAAATAATTATTATATTACCGAAAGTATTAAATTTAAGTTCTCGCCTTCTGATTTAGAAAGTCTCGATGTTAATCTGTCGAAGTGCAAAGTTAAACTGACACGGTTATTGTCAAAGTTAGTGAAAAACTGTTTATGTTTATATCATGCAAGGCCAAGTCCCTCCAGACAAATATTTTAAAGTATTGAAATACATAACTGATATTATTTTAGGTTTCTTGCGAGTTTTAGCGGTTTTAATGTTTAAACGAATGCACTATTGTTTAATTATTAGTTAATGGTAACCGTGTACATTAATGATTGTTTAAATAATTATTATATTAACGAATGTATTAAATTTAAGTTCTCGCTTTCAGATTTAAAAAGTCTCGATGTTAACCCGTCGAAATGCAAAGTTAATCTGTCTCGGTTATTGTCAAAGTCAGTGAAAAACCGTTTATGTTTGTATTATGCAAGGCCAACTCCCCCCAGACTAAAATTTTAAGGTATTGAAATATTTAACCGAAATTATTTTAAGATTCTCGCGAATGTTAGTTGTTCTAATGTTTAAACGAATGCACTATTGTTTAATTATTAGTTAATGGTAACCGTTTACATTAATGATTGTTTAAATAATTATTATATTACCGAAAGTATTAAATTTAAGTTCTCGCCTTCTGATTTAGAAAGTCTCGATGTTAACCCGTCGAAGTGCAAAGTTAAACTGACACGGTTATTGTCAAAGTTAGTGAAAAACTGTTTATGTTTATATCATGCAAGGCCAACTACACCGTTATAAAATTATTAAGTATGGAAATACTTAACTGATATTATTTTAGGTTTCTCGCGTGTTTTAGTCTCTTTTATTGTTTAAAGGAATGTACTATTGTTTAATTATTAATTAATAGTATCCGTGTACATTATTAATTGTTGAAATAATTATTACATTTTCGAAAGTATTGAATTTAAGTTCTCGCGTTTAGATTTACAGTGTCTTGATGTTCACGCGTCGAAGTGCAAAGTTAAACTGACACGGTTATTGTCAAAGTTAGTGAAAAACTGTTTATGTTTATATCATGCAAGTCCAACTCTCCCCAGACTAATACTTTAAAGTATTGAAATACTTAACTGATATTATTTTAGGTTTCTTGCGAGTTTTAGCCGTTTTAATGTTTAAACGAATGCACTATTGTTTAATTATTAGTTAATGGTAACCGTGTACATTAATGATTGTTTAAATAATTACTATATTACCGAAAGTATTAAATTTAAGTTCTCGCCTTCTGATTTAGAAAGTCTCGATGTTAACCCGTCGAAGTGCAAAGTTAAACTGACACGGTTATTGTCAAAGTTAGTGAAAAACTGTTTATGTTTATATCATGCAAGGCCAACTCCCCCCAGACTAAAATTTTAAGGTATTGAAATATTTAACCGAAATTATTTTAAGATTCTCGCGAATGTTAGTTGTTCTAATGTTTAAACGAATGCACTACTGTTTAATTATTAGTTAATGGTAACCGTTTACATTAATGATTGTTTAAATAATTATTATATTACCGAAAGTATTAAATTTAATTTCTCGCCTTCAGATTTAGAGGGTCTCAAAACAGATCTATTAATGGATACATTAAATAATAATATACTTTATATATATCCCCATTGAGACACTAGAAATGAACAATATTGAAAAATAGAAAATAATATATTTTGATTCTATATAAATGCAGCCATTAGCTCGACAGTACTTGCGTTATTCTCAATTATCATATATCGCAAGTAATATCGATTACCAGGTCTCACCGCATGGAGGTTGCTGCATATGGAGACCCACGGGCTAAAGACTCTACTGTTAATATCATTATTATAACATATTCAATAATAATTATTATAATTTGGAAAAAGAAGAAAAGAAACAATCGCGAAAAGAATCACAAATTTTTTTCTAATCAATCGCGATTAGACGAAAATTTATGAATCCGTTTGATATCGACCTACGTACCCGGTAAAGAATAGAGCCCTTTCATATGGAATTCTATTCCCTTTAAACTAACGTGGACACACCGCGCATAATGTACATTAAATTAAAAATACAACGGAACGCTTAACATACGCATACCTTATATATAACGCGCCTATAATACACCTTATATATAACACGCCTATAATACACCTTATATATAACACGCCTATAATACAGTTTATATATAAAATTATGCATTTCATTCAATATTATTTCATAATAAGAATATCTAATATCATATAGATACCTTCTTATTATCTATAACACAACAGAAATAATATCAATGATCGCCGAATTTCTTTTTCTGTCGCAGTATATATATTATCTTATCATCTAATTATTAACATATAATTATATACTTCATATGACGAATTATATCTTCATATGATGTAAATACTACGGCTACCTGTGAACATAAAACATCTAAACCATTTAATAAATAAATAAGAAGCAACCGAAATAATATGCGAATTTCTTATAATAAATCAGCAATCACCTGTGAACACATAACATTTAAACTATTTCATAATTAGTCAAGAAGCAATGGAAATAATATACATATTTCATATTTCAAATCAGCAATCACCTGTAAAAATAAAACATCTAAACTATTTCATAATTAATCAACAAGCAATGGAAATAATATGCGATTTTCAGCTATATCCTGTGGAAATAATACATTTAAACCGTTTCATGATTATTAAACAAGAAACAATCGAAATAATATATGAATTTCATATAATAATCCCGCAGTCCACCTGTAAACATAAAACGTCAAAAACGTTTCATAATTAAATAAGAAGCAATTAAAATAAGGTGTAAATTTCATATTATAAATTAGCATTCTGCTGTCCACAGCCACCTGTGAATATAAAGCATCAGAAACATTTTATAATTGAGCAAGAAGCAATCGAAACAATTAGCAAAATTTATATAATGAACGAACAACCTATGGGCACAAGAAATTAATGTAATTTTATTACTTTCTGAAAATAACAAATATATTAAAATATGAGTTATGTTATTCCAATACACACATACACATACACATGCACACACTCTCCCGAACGAAAAGAACAACCAACGAAGTCTTGAATCAGATCTTGCCGATTTAGATGATATTTCCTGAAACAGAAATCAACTCTGTTTAGATCGATTAAAATTTTTTTTAAATATTTCAAATGAATACAAATAAATAATTGCAAACGATTCATCCTCAAACGTATTTTTATTTTTTATAATTCCAATTCTTCATTCAAGTCCATGATAATTAGCATTTGAGAAATCTGAAACACAAATCTATTTTACATAAGGTATTCATAATATTTAACAATATATTTTAATGTCATATACTATGATAATATGACGAATCTTGAAATATTACCTCCAACACTTTTGTTAATACCCACTGATATGTGAAGGGATATTTTCCAATATTTAACCTCGGAACGCTAAAAGGATGACTTTCTGTAACAGAAAACTACATAAAAACGCACGTGTGGAAAGACAAAATTATATCTACAATCCATGGCTAAACATTTTCATAATTTTGATAATTTAATAAATTAAAAATTTTATGTACATATATTTAGCCATAGATCGTAATGCTGAAATAAAAGGGAAAACAAAATTAGCACTGAATATGTAGAATTCTCGATGCATTAGAAAAAAATGTATTACGTTTAAATAAAAATATAGATATAAATATATATAAAGAAGGAATTGCATAATAAATTGTCAATTAATTCATACAATTACAGATACATATTATAAATTATTCAAGATACGTTATGAAAATAAGAAAAAGAATTGTAAATATTTCACAATACTTAAGAATTACGCCGCGTTAAAAAAAAAAAAAAAAAAAGACAAGAAAAATAGCAAACATATACTGCACCTTGTTTCATCCTACAAAATGCATACGCAATTTTGTATACTGCCATAAACATATCCATAACGAGATCAAATTCATATTTAATCGATAACGTACACATATCTCATATTATTACGTTTATACTAACGCGAAATTGCAGTTACATAAAGTGTCTCACATTACATCGTTTACATGTAAGACACTTTTTTATCTACTAAATTATAAAAAATATAGTAATACGATTTCACAATTTTAGAACCATGTATTTTGTGTATGTATATGAAATAGAAAAATATTACGCGTATTAGAGAAAAAAAGTTTTAATATATTCTTGCATATATATGCTCATGAATTTATTTCGTCGCCACTGCTTGTTTTAACACAGATCCTGACTTCCCTATAATTACATCAAGTCTTATAGATTTTTAATCAGAATAATTAGAATCCGTATAATAAGATGATGATGGTTACGATATATGAGTTGTTTTACAACTCGTGGTTATCGATTTTATAGAATTATTACATAGTAGTAATCATAGTAAAAATTTAATATTATTCTGAAATAAAAATCTACACGCTTGAGTATCCCAGGTGCATTCCTGAATGCATGCCTGTCCCTATTCTAAACTATTTTCATCCCCACTCCTGAGTGGGGCAGCCTTTTCGTTCGTTTCATTTATATACCAAGACTTATGCATTTTTATTCCACAAAATAATTATATTTATTTAATATACGCATAAACATTTCCTAAAAAAATCATTGCCATGTCATTCTCTATCTCAATTTCTTCTGAATCTTTCATATATATGTAGATGTGCAATAAAAATATACATTCTTATGTTATTATAAAGTCTTTCATTCGATAATCGTGTTTAAATAATATGGAATAAAAATGTATACCCTTGACATATATTATGCACTCCTGAGTGCAAGGCTGTTCATTTAAATACCATATCGCTCGAACAGTAAGACTTATACATTTCTAATCAGAAAGATACAAATTTTCTTTTCATTCATTTGCACTCTACTTAAATATAAATACACGTATTGTATTAGGAAGAGTATGAAATATTCTTGATTTATTTATTAGATTAATTTCGTTTCTTCGAAAGAAAAATTATGAGAGTAGAAAATTTAAATATTTATTAATTATATACTTTCATTTATTATATGTCATTCAATATATACAAGTGCCTTTTTCCTTACGTATTTTTGTATCTTTCTGAACGAGAAATGTATATCCTTACTGTAATATGTTCATCTGCATTTTTAATGCAGGTATGTACTTACTGTGGACCTATCATATGCACTCCTGAGTGCGGGCAAGCCATTTCAATCGTTTCGTTTATATACCAAGACTTATCCATTTTTTATTCCAAAATAATCATATTTCTTTCACATATGTATTAACATTTGCTAATACTATTTATATCTTCTAAATATATCTTATGAAACTTTCATATATATATATAAATACCTCCTCTTTCTCTTTCCCTCTCTCATATATATACTTGTTAATTCTCTCATTTCATATTCATTTGTTGATACATTTTGGAATAAAAATGGATACCCTTGACATATTTTAATATGCACTCCTGAGTGCTGGCTGCCATTCATTTCGTTTTATTCATCTAGCAAGACTTACACATTTCTTATCGGAATGATTCAAATTTTCTTTCGTTCAATTCTGCACCATTTAAATATTCATCAGTCATTATATATATGAAATACAATAAGTTTAACGTATTGAAACAAATATCATCAGAGATTGATATATTCCTTCATTAAGTATCCTTATCAGTGCATTCATTCGTTCATATTTGATCATTCCGAATATGAAATGTATATCCTTACTATGATATGTTCATCTGCACTTTTATGCAGGTATGTACTTACTGTGGACCTATCATATGCACTCCTGAGTGCGGGCAAGCCATTTCAATCGTTTCGTTTATATACCAAGACTTATCCATTTCTTATTCCAAAAATAATCATATTTCTCTCACTTATGTTAAACATTTGTTAATACTATTTATATCTTTCCAATATTTCTTATGAAACTCTCATATATGTATATATATAATAAAAATACTTCCTCTTTCTCTTCCTCTCTCTCATAGGTACACTTATTAATTCTCTCATTTCATATTCATTTGTTGATTCATTTTGGAATAAAAATGGATACCCTTGACATATTGTAATATGCACTCCTGAGTGCTGGCTGCCATTCATTTCGTTGTATTCATCTAGCAAGACTTACACATTTCTTATCAGAATGATTCTAAATGTCTTTCGATTTATTTGCACTGTTTAAATATAATTAAATTATTGTATATGGATTGAATAGTAGTTTTCCTATTCATTATTAGATAACTTTTGTTTCTTTAAAAGTATATTGCGAAATATTTAAATATTTGTTCATCAGTGCTTTCGTTCATTTATTTACTTTCGATCATTCTGAATGAGAAATGTATATCCTTACTATAATATATTCATCTGCATTCCTGAATGCAGGCATATTATCCTTCCTCATTGTCAATCATCAAGTCTTGTAGATTTTTAATCAGAATAATCGGAATAATTAGAATAAGCAAAATAATCAGAATAAGCTGAATAATCAGAATAATGAAAGTCTGATTACAAAAGGATGATGATGATGGTGACGATGGTGATGATAATGTAAAATCAGGAAATTGTAAAAATGATTTTACAATCCTGCCTTCACATTATTTACCGCATATGGGCCATTGAGCGACCCGCGGTAGTGCTTTGTTGACATGTAGGTATGAAGTATGTATATATCTCGTATATATACATACACATTATGCAGTTATGAAAATAGAAGGTGAAAAAAAAAACATCCGATTATTCTGAATTAAAAATCAACATGCTTGAGTAATCCATATGCACTCCTGAGTGCCAATGCTGCTGCAGGCCACGGACGTCCACACAATAATTAACGAGCGTGACTCTAGTTTTGTAACTAAAAATCTACCTCAAGAAATGACTCTACTTTACTTATTTTAAAACTTTAAAATGCAAGGACTCGACTTTAATATAAAATTTAAAAGGGAGGGCGACTCGACTTTAATTTAAAATTTGAAGGGTGGGCGACTCGACTTTAATTTAAAATTTAAAAAGGGTGGGCGACTCGACTTTAGATAAAAAAAAAAAATAACAAACAAACAAAAGCAAGGGGGACAAACAAGACAATACTGTAAAATGGAAAATTGACTCTACTTTTAAAAGAAAAATTCAATGACTCGACTTTACTTTAAGAAAAAAGAAATTTCAAAGACTCTATTAACTAATAACGACATTGCAAGAGCTTGACTCTAATCGAGCAAATACCGTACGCGTGTGCGGAACGCCGTAGCAAGGAGATGGAATGGTCCATCATCTCCGATCCAGGAACAAACTACTACGAGCATAAGTGTCAACGTGGTAAAGGGGTAAATGGGATTTTGATAAGACCACGAGCCATTAACGAAGGGTTCGACATGCCGACCACCTTCGAAAAATGACTCGTAGTCGATAGTTGCCCTCTTGAGCCACAATTTGTGGGGGCCTCTTCGGCACATAGCCTCTTCTTGCTTCGTGCCCTAACCACTGCATTGGAGCATTCCCTACGTGCGACGCATGAAAAGTTTACGCGTCAAAAAACGCCCTACCGTTCGAAGCAACGCACCCACGAAAATTGACGTACCGCAGTGGTTTATACTATAAGAATGAAATCGTCCCTAATCTAAAACCGACCTATCCCGACCTGATCTCACTTTACGCAACAAGACTCAAACCGCTCGTGTTAACCTATGCATATTTAACGAGACGCAATAGACGCAAGCTAAAAGGAGTTGGGAAGTAAACAACACTGGTTCGTTGGTTGTTTATTCTGTTTTGGTTTTTGTTCTTTATTTAGCTTAACCTAACGAGCAGTAAGCGCTTGCGACGTAAAGTATCGATTTCTCCTAAATAGTTAAACCACTGTGGCATGGCAAAATTCGCGAATGCATCACCCCAAACGGCACTGACGAATCCCAACGCGTATCCTTAACTGCGTTTCCTGCTCTACCTGGGTGCGTCTCGATTTTCTAAGCTTTATTTATTTATTTATTTATTCGTATTAAAAAAGAAAAGAAAAATGAAAGATTTATTAATATTTGACTTGTATACCGTTAAGCTATCCTAGCCTGCGGACAATCAATGGACTCAAAGAATCCACCAACCGTGCACATTTACACAGGCACATTTAATCGAATGCTCCAGCAGACATTATATTCATTCTAATCGATGAACCTATTACAAACTAAGATTAACTGCTTGCACTTGAAGGATGAAAAAAGTTTCGGTAAAAAAGTTAAGATCCACGGGAACCGTAATATTTCCATTTCGCGTACGCGAGTATATTCTACCGTGAGCGAGAGCTCACACAAAAGGAGGAAGAGGGGGAGGGTAGTAATGGTGATAGTCCTAATAGTTAACGTATAGAGAACGTTAACGAAGAGTTGCAAAAAACCTTATACAACTCTAATATACACCGCATAAGGGCCTTTGAGCGACCCGCGGTAGCAGTATTGACATCTAGGTATGAAATATGTATATATCTCGTATATATACATACGCATTATGCGGTTATGAGATTTGGGATGGAAAAAGAAAGAAAAATCTGTATATACAGATTCGTAAATATTTAAAGAATCGCGAAGTGCAAGCGTTAATTTATAACTAAGTATAGAACAAGTTCGAAATTCTTTGCTAAGTTCAAAAGATATGGGATGCAATCTAATGTTCTCATTGGGTGCAAAGTTTTTCGAACTATCCTATACTGATACAGATCGTGCGATGCGAAGTATCAGCAAAAAAATCGAAAAAAAAAGGATAAAAGATAATTCAGACATGCTGAAAGATCGTAAAATTTGCTGAAACTCCGCGAATCCCCGTAGACGGGACTTCCCACTCCTGAGTGAGAATCGGATCCAACGTCTTCCGGTCCCTACCTACTTATATAATATAAATGTTCACATTCGCTCAGAAAAGGTATGCTACCTGCCTGCCTATCACCTATATTTAAAAAGTGCAAAGCATTCACACCAACACACACACTCCACGGTTCTCTCACACACCACCAGGGTGCAAAGGCCTACACTAGAGAGCATGCCCCGGGGCACCTCCGTCACCCTAGTTCAACCGCGTATTTTTCTAATATATTATGAGTACGTACCAATTGCTGTAATCGTCTGTCAAGGCTAATGATTATTGCATATATGACTAAAGCAAAAATACTAGTACATACTAGTATATACATGGATACTAGTAATATATACGAGTATTTATAATTTTCCACAGAACAATGTGGTAACTCTATGCAAAACGATATTTAATATAATATGATATTTATATTTATATATTATTAATTAAAATGTTATCGCGAAACGATGTACAATGCACCACCTAAGACGCACATACAGGTGCAAGGTACACCGTTGCAATCACCAGCACAATGACAGCCGCCAAAAGGAAATCTACAATTATTATATAACTAACCCACGCTAACCGTTTCTCACCCATACGAGTAACACCTGGGCAAACGCATGGATGAGAACGCAGAAAGCACGGGGGGGAGAAACGGGTATTAATATAATTAGGGCTGAAAATCCTGATCTAAAAAATGATTAACTTATAAACTAGGCCTAAGCGGACTGTGACTCTACGAGAAAATATTTATTGAAATATTTAATATATTGAAAAATTTAATTTATTGGAAAAGTTAATTTATTGAAAAATTTAATTTATATTCAAAAACAACCTCGGACGATTCCTTTCATTAAATGGCTGTTCTAATGAAAGAACGGGGATTATGATCCACCACTTAACTGACAGAATCTATCCGTCGCGGAAGGGGTTTGTCTTCTTGCTCATTTCTTGGTATATCGATATATCGAAATATCGTAGCAAATCGCGATTAAATAAACTAAGTGCGAAGCAATGCATTTAACGTAAGCCACGTTATATGCTTTATTTGGACGAAATCGGGTAAATTAATGCCCGATTTCATTACTAATATCGCGAGCAAAGACGAGGAAAAAAGTGCTAATTTTAACAGCACTGTTAATTATAAGCGACTTTGAAACAAGAAGACCCTAGCCTGACATAAATATATATATATATATAAATAAACAATAGGCAATAAAAGAGTTAACTACACGTATAGGGAACCACTCGTGAATAAAATCTAAAGATCTTAATCACGGACACTTTTGCTCGTTTAGAACGGAAGACATCTACGAATACAACCAGTAACCCGTGCCGATATGGACCTTTCGTCCTCGGCATGATGGGCACCGGAGGAACTTAAAATTTTTCACTTACTACTTGAGAAGTTCTGCGATGGCTCCAAAACACTCGTCCCCCTCGACGTAGGTCGTACGACGTCGTGAAGTTGATTGAAATTATCGTTGAATCGTTGAATCGTTGAATCGACGATACCGATGATTATTCTGTAATTAAAATCGTATAGAAAAAGATTAATTATATGTTCCATATAGAAAGGATATCTTTGATGAATGAAAATGATCGAAAAATATTTGATCTCAACGATGAGTGAGGGATAACGATTGGAAGGAAGAAATATACTTACATGTTATTGTATCCAGACGAAGCTTTACATTCGTCGTTAAAGATGCAGAGGATGAATGTTTTAAATTCACACTTTCGACCATAACAATATTTATCGCGAACGCAATCCTCTTCCACCGTATTGGCCGAAAGTGTGTTAATGATTCTAACAACGCGGCGAACAAATAGTTTTAACAAGAATATGACATAAATTCTTGTTTTTTGTTTTATTAACGCGACCGAGAAATTCTGATCGGCGAACAACACTGACTCTAATTCGCGATTGTATTTGATTTTATCTTATTTTTAAAGCAACTCGTTCGGTTGCAAAACAATCAAACTATATTTCGCACAAGCACTGACTCTAAGATCGCATTGCGCGCGATCGACAACTGAAGACCTGTCGAAGAAATAATTGTTAAAACAAGCTGTGGCTTTTGCTTTTACAATTTCTGTCATATTAAATATTATGTGTATCGAATAGAAAATATTAAATATCATATATCATATTATTCAAACTACATGATCTAAAATTATAAACTTGTATTACATCTTTTGCATGCCATAATAATAAAAGAATATCATTCAAAAGATGTAACTCCAAAATTTGTAAGCTATATTGTGATAAATCAATATGTAAAAGCAAACGATCAAAATCGCGTCGTATCTATCGTTTAAAAATGGATATGATCGCGATAGGGATATGTTTACAGAAATATAGTAATTGCATGGATACCTATAAATCATAATAGATATAGCATCGAAGTAAAACTAGACAAGGAGCAGTAAAGATTAAAATCATAACATTGGTAATATTTAAATAAGCGATTAAACGTATCTTGAAATTTTATTCTATTTTAATTTAACTCTTGTTATACCTCAATTAAATTTTTATTATTCTCGGTGCTCCTTAATATTCTTTAAATTCAATGTAAAATATGTTTGCAAAAATTATTAACGAATTAAAATTTTATCAAAAATATTTTCTAATGCACCGAACGTCAGCCTTTGGCCCGGTAGTGCGTACGTTGTATTATGTAAAAAACATAAACGTTCGCAATACCGACTTCCGGATCTCACCACATGGAGGTAGCTGCGTATGGAGATCCATTTATAAATTTATAAAAATCCAAGAGTATTATTAATATAGAATAAAAGTGATTAAATTGATGAATAAATATGTATATGTATATAACGTGTAAATGCGATCTTTTTATTCAACGCAACAAATGCTACGTATACCGAAGTCTATTATGATATAAAATGAGATGAATAATCCTTAATTGATTCGTAAATGAAGCTTACAAAATATTCTATATAATATTAATAAAGTAAACAAACGGGAATTAACGAAGAGAGAACAGGTTCGAACACGTCAAGAAAACCACTCGTGCGGAGGACGAATGGCAACACCGCTTCGATTGTTTATATCTGTTTTTACCTGTATAGACTTGTTTCCTAAATTTTCGGAATCAAGCTATTATTTATTGTTTATATATTAATCTCTCTCTCTCTCTTTCTTTATTTTTCTCTCCCGATTAAAAGTATCGCCGTATTTATTTAAAAATATATAGACTTACGTGCGCGTACCGGACGATTGCGTTTCAAATATTATTTCTGCCGTACCACGACGTAGTTTTTCTTCTTATCGTTCGCAAGCTGCTCGAAAAGCTGAAAAATTTCAGATTGATATTAGTGGAATAGAAAATTAATTGTATAAGAATATATATTCGTGCAGAAGTTACAGATATTTGTACTTGTTCGTAAGAAAAATATCTACACGTATATATATAGATATATATATATATATGAAACTCGAATATACGCCGAAATACAATCGGGCACGGCTAATTAATGAAGAATTATTAATTAGAGCATCGTTGAAAGACGAGAAAAGTATCGATATCGCGAAAATAAAGCTGGAAAATTCGAGAAATAAGTGTGACGTCATAGGCTGCAAAAGACCGATTTTATTTTCGCGAATATCTCTTAAACGAGACGATGCCCCGACTTGATAATTCACAAGCGTGAAAAACGCATTTTCGGAAATCGATTGATATATAAGACCAAGATGTACGTTAAAAAGTAATATGTTAATTACCTGTAAAAAACGGGACGACGAGGGTCTGATGTCAACGACACGACGAAACAATTACAAATGGCGGAAGAACCAATGGCGGAAGTACCAACAGCGGGAGCTTAACAGACCCACGCGCATGCGCGTTACGTCATCTGTCATGGCTTCCCTAGGCCCGCGAACACGTCATTTTTCGATCTATTATACGAAAATATAGAAACATTAAAGACATGATATAGAAATCTAAAAACTATATAAACGGATGCTATTTTAGCCCAAACTAACAAGACTGATCATTAAAATTCAATAGCTAATAGAAATATAACATAAAAGCACGAAAAATGTTCGAATAAAATACTTTCGATAATTTTATACTCTAATGTCTTTTATATATACAGTCTGTGTAATTGTTAAAAAAGAATTTAACTTCGGGAACAAACACTGACTCTAACGACTGCATTGCACGCAGTAGTTCGCAAAAACATTTGTCATTTAAATCGCGAAACGTGAACGAACAAACACTGCTTCTACTTCGCGATAGTTTTCTTTTTTTCGCGAACACAAACACTCGATTAATTCATTGTTCCACGCGCGCGCTTGCAATGAAGTTCTGTAACAAAATAATTCAAACGAAATAATCAGTAACACTGTTATAATGAGAAACTGTATAAGTTATTCGAGGGATGTATCGTATAGAAATATACTCACTTTAAACCTTCGGTGAGTGGAGCAAGAGAGACATCCTGAGAGAGTTTCGATGATTACTCGTCCGAATCCAATGAAAGAATGATCAAGTAACCGTCCAGTAATCGGTATATAATACAAGGCCAAATATCCTCCCCCTACACACAACAAATGTTAAATTATTGAATTATTTATGCGATATTATTTTAAGTTTCTCGCGAATGTTAGTCGTTTTAATGTTTAAACGAATATTGTTTAATTATTAGTTAATGGTAACCGTGTACATTAATGATTGTTTAAATAATTACTATATTACCGAAAGTATTAAATTTAAGTTCTCGCCTTCTGATTTAGAAAGTCTCGATGTTAACCCGTCGAAGTGCAAAGTTAAACTGACACGGTTATTGTCAAAGTTAGTGAAAAACTGTTTATGTTTATATCATGCAAGGCCAAGTCCCCCCAGACAAATATTTTAAAGTATTGAAATACATAACTGATATTATTTTAGGTTTCTTGCAAGTTTTAGCGGTTTTAATGTTTAAACGAATGCACTATTGTTTAATTATTAGTTAATGGTAACCGTGTACATTAATGATTGTTTAAATAATTATTATATTATCGAATGTATTAAATTTAAGTTCTCGCTTTCAGATTTAGAAAGTCTCGATGTTAACCCATCGAAATGCAAAGTTAATCTGTCTCGGTTATTGTCAAAGTCAGTGAAAAACCGTTTATGTTTGTATTATGCAAGACCAACTCCCCCCACACTAATATTTTAAAGTATTGAAATACATAACTGATATTATTTTATGTTTCTTGCGAGTTTTAGCGGTTTTAATGTTTAAACGAATGCACTATTGTTTAATTATTAGTTAATGGTAACCGTGTACATTAATGATTGTTTAAATAATTATTATATTACCGAAAGTATTAAATTTAAGTTCTCGCCTTCAGATTTAGAAAGTCTCGATGTTAACCCGTCGAAATGCAAAGTTAAACTGACACGGTTATTGTCAAAGTTAGTGAAAAACTGTTTATGTTTATATCATGCAAGGCCAAGTCCCCCAGACTAATATTTTAAAGTATTGAAACACATAACTGATATTATTTTAGGTTTCTTACGAGTTTTAGCGGTTTTAATGATTAAACGAATGCACTATTGTTTAATTATTAGTTAATGGTAACCGTGTACATTAATGATTGTTTAAATAATTATTATATTACCGAAAGTATTAAATTTAAGTTCTCGCCTTCAGATTTAGAAAGTCTCGATGTTAACCCGTCGAAATGCAAAGTTAAACTGACACGGTTATTGTCAAAGTTAGTGAAAAACTGTTTATGTTTATATCATGCAAGGCCAAGTCCCCCCAGACAAATATTTTAAAGTATTGAAATACATAACTGATATTATTTTAGGTTTCTTGCAAGTTTTAGCGGTTTTAATGTTTAAACGAATGCACTATTGTTTAATTATTAGTTAATGGTAACCGTGTACATTAATGATTGTTTAAATAATTATTATATTATCGAATGTATTAAATTTAAGTTCTCGCCTTCTGATTTAGAAAGTCTCGATGTTAACCCGTCGAAGTGCAAAGTTAAACTGACACGGTTATTGTCAAAGTTAGTGAAAAACTGTTTATGTTTATATCATGCAAGGCCAAGTCCCCCCAGACAAATATTTTAAAGTATTGAAATACATAACTGATATTATTTTAGGTTTCTTGCGAGTTTTAGCCGTTTTAATGTTTAAACGAATGCACTATTGTTTAATTATTAGTTAATGGTAACCGTGTACATTAATGATTGTTTAAATAATTATTATATTACCGAAAGTATTAAATTTAAGTTCTCGCCTTCAGATTTAGAAAGTCTCGATGTTAACCCGTCGAAGTGCAAAGTTAAACTGACACGGTTATTGTCAAAGTTAGTGAAAAACTGTTTATGTTTGTATTATGCAAGGCCAACTCCCCCCAGACAAATATTTTAAAGTATTGAAATACATAACTGATATTATTTTAGGTTTCTTGCGAGTTTTAGCGGTTTTAATGATTAAACGAATGCACTATTGTTTAATTATTAGTTAATGGTAACCGTGTACATTAATGATTGTTTAAATAATTATTATATTATCGAATGTATTAAATTTAAGTTCTCGCCTTCAGATTTAGAAAGTCTCGATGTTAACCCGTCGAAGTGCAAAGTTAAACTGACACGGTTATTGTCAAAGTTAGTGAAAAACTGTTTATGTTTATATCATGCAAGGCCAAGTCCCCCCAGACAAATATTTTAAAGTATTGAAATACATAACTGATATTATTTTAGGTTTCTTGCGAGTTTTAGCCGTTTTAATGTTTAAACGAATGCACTATTGTTTAATTATTAGTTAATGGTAACCGTGTACATTAATGATTGTTTAAATAATTATTATATTACCGAAAGTATTAAATTTAAGTTCTCGCCTTCAGATTTAGAAAGTCTCGATGTTAACCCGTCGAAGTGCAAAGTTAAACTGACACGGTTATTGTCAAAGTTAGTGAAAAACTGTTTATGTTTATATCATGCAAGGCCAAGTCCCCCCAGACAAATATTTTAAAGTATTGAAATACATAACTGATATTATTTTAGGTTTCTTGCGAGTTTTAGCGGTTTTAATGTTTAAACGAATGCACTATTGTTTAATTATTAGTTAATGGTAACCGTGTACATTAATGATTGTTTAAATAATTATTATATTACCGAAAGTATTACATTTAAGTTCTCGCCTTCTGATTTAGAAAGTCTCGATGTTAACCCGTCGAAGTGCAAAGTTAAACTGACACGGTTATTGTCAAAGTTAGTGAAAAACTGTTTATGTTTATATCATGCAAGGCCAAGTCCCCCCAGACAAATATTTTAAAGTATTGAAATACATAACTGATATTATTTTAGGTTTCTTGCGAGTTTTAGCGGTTTTAATGTTTAAACGAATGCACTATTGTTTAATTATTAGTTAATGGTAACCGTGTACATTAATGATTGTTTAAATAATTATTATATTATCGAATGTATTAAATTTAAGTTCTCGCTTTCAGATTTAGAAAGTCTCGATGTTAACCCGTCGAAATGCAAAGTTAATCTGACACGGTTATTGTCAAAGTTAGTGAAAAACTGTTTATGTTTATATCATGCAAGGCCAAGTCCCCCCAGACTAATATTTTAAAGTATTGAAATACATAACTGATATTATTTTAGGTTTCTTGCGAGTTTTAGCGGTTTTAATGTTTAAACGAATGCACTATTGTTTAATTATTAGTTAATGGTAACCGTGTACATTAATGATTGTTTAAATAATTATTATATTACCGAAAGTATTAAATTTAAGTTCTCGCCTTCTGATTTAGAAAGTCTCGATGTTAACCCGTCGAAGTGCAAAGTTAAACTGACACGGTTATTGTCAAAGTTAGTGAAAAACTGTTTATGTTTGTATTATGCAAGGCCAACTCCCCCCAGACTAATATTTTAAAGTATTGAAATACATAACTGATATTATTTTAGGTTTCTTGCGAGTTTTAGCGGTTTTAATGTTTAAACGAATGCACTATTGTTTAATTATTAGTTAATGGTAACCGTGTACATTAATGATTGTTTAAATAATTATTATATTATCGAATGTATTAAATTTAAGTTTTTGCTTTCAGATTTAGAAAGTCTCGATGTTAACCCGTCGAAGTGCAAAGTTAAACTGACACGGTTATTGTCAAAGTTAGTGAAAAACTGTTTATGTTTATATCATGCAAGGCCAACTACACCGTTATAAAATTTTAAAGTATTGAAATATTTAATCGAAATTATTTTAAGTTTACGCACTTGTTAGTATTTTTAATGTGTAATATTATTTATACATATATCTTAATACTATTAAAAGTATAACCGTATTTATTTAGAAAACATACAGACTTACATGTGTATACCGGTCGATTGCGTTTTAAATATTATTTCTACCGTACCACGTAGTTTCTTTTCTTATAATTCTTAAGCTACTCGAAAAGCTGAAATATTTCAAATTGATATTAGTGGAGTAGAAAATTAATTGTATGTGAATATATATATATGTGTGTGTGTGTGTGCAGGAGTTATAGATATTTGGATTTGTTTGTAAGAAAAATATCTGCACGTGTATATATATATAAAATTCGTATATACGCCGAAATACAATCGGACACAGCTAATTAATGAAGAATTATTAATTAGAGCATCATTGAAAGACGATAAAAGTATCGATATCGCGAAAATAAAGCTGGAAAATCGGTGAAATAAATGTGACGTTATAAGCTCCAAAAGGCCTATTTTATTTTCGCGAATATCTTTTAACAAGACGATGCCACGACTTGCCAGGATACATGTGTGGAAATCTCTTTATGGGAAATCGATTGACAAGGTAAAATAAAGATTGTAAAATATATATATAATATAATAATATATTGTAATATATATTAAAGATTGTAAAAAGAAAGTAAAATAAAGATTGTAAGATTGTAAAATAAAGATGTACATTAGAAAATAATATGATACCAATCTGTAATTAATGGGACGATGGAGGTCTGCTGCGAACGAGACGACGGAACAATTACAAATGGCGCAACAACCAATAGGGAGAGACTGAGCGGCCCCGCGCTCATGCGCGGTACGCCATCTGTCTAATGACCTCCCCACCACACGCAATTTCTCGATCTATTATACGAAAAGATGGAAATATATATATATATAGATATCTTAACACTATTAAAAGTATAGCCGTATTTATTTACAAGTATACAGACTTACGTGTGCGTACCGGACGATTGCATTTCAAATATTATTTCTACCGTACACGTAGTTCTTTTTCTTATAGTTCGTAAGCTATTCGAAAAGCTGAAAAATTTCTGATTGATATTAGTGGAATAGAAAATTAATTGTATACGAATATATATTCGTGCAGAAGTTATAGATATTTGTATTTGTTCGTAAGAAAAATATCTACACGTATATATATATATATATATATATATATATATATATATATATATATATATATATATATAGATACATATATGAAACTCGTATATACACCGAAATACAATCGAGCACGGCTAAATGACGAAGAACTATTAATTAGAGTATCGTTAAAAGACGAGAAAAGTATCGATATCGCATAAAATAAAAGTATCGATATGGAAAATCCGAGTAATAAGAATGACGTCATAGATTCAAAAGCGAAGCCAAAATGTCAATTTTATTATCGCGGATATCTTTTAAACGAGACGATGCCATAACTTGCAAGCATACATGCGTCAAAATCGCATTTTGGAAAATCTATTGACATGTAAAATAAAGATGTACATTAAAAAATAATATAATAAACTGAGCGAATCCACGGGCATGCGAGTTATATTACCTGCCGAATGGTCTCCCCAACTCACGCAATTTCTCGATCTATTATAGGAAAATATGGAAACATTAAAAATATAATATAGGAATCTAAGGACAATCTAGCCTAAACTAACAAGATTAATCATTAAAATTCGTTAGCTATAGAAATATAACTCAAAAACACGAGAATAAATTTAAATATTAAATACTTTCGAGAATTATAAAATTATAAACAACAATAGAATCGTTTAAACATTAAAAATACGGGAACTCACAAGAAACTTAAAATAATATCGGTTAAATATTTCAATACTTAAAAATTTTATATTTGTGTAGTTGGCCTTGCATAATATAAACATAAACAGGCTTTCACTAACTTTGACAAAAACCGAGTCAGTTTAACTTTGCACTTCGACGGATAAGCATCGAGACTCTCGAAATCTAAACGCGCGGACTTGAATTTAATACTTTCGGAAATGTAATATTTATTTAAACAATCATTAATGTACACGGGTACAATTAACTAATATTTAAACAATAGTATAATCGTTTTAACATTAAAAATACGGGAATGCGCTAGAAACTTAATATAATTTCCTGTAAAAATTTCAATACTTAAAAATTTTATGTGATTGTAGTTGGGCTTATGTTATATACTGTACGGTTACTGGGTCAGTCTTCTGTTGAATTCGGACGAAGAATAATCGAAGCCCTCCAAGGATGTCTCTCTTGCACGCATCAACGAAGATTCAAAATAAGTATATTTCTTTATCATACATCTCTTAAATAATTTATACAGTTTCTCATTATAACAGTGATAATAATTAAAACGTTTGTATTTTTCTGTTTCAGTATTTCATTGCAATCGCACGCGTAGCAATAAATTAATCGTGTTTTTATTCGCCAAAAATAAAAATATCGCGAAGTAGAAGCAATGTTTGTTCATTGAGTCAGTATTTGTTCGCAAAGTTTAATGCTTTTTTAACAGTCGCATAGACTGTATATATAAAAGACAATAGAGTTTCGCGAAGTAGAGTCAGTGATCGTCCGTTTAAAAAATAATTATCGCGTAATAGATTCAGTGCATCATCGAAGAGGATGGTCTCGACCAATCTCGATGTCGACCTACCTCACGTTCTACCTCCAACTATGTATCCTCCACCCTCAATTTCGACCTAAATCGCGGACGAGTGTTTTAAGAGAGGCTTATGGGTGTGGGCTTCTATGCGGGTCTTCTTTCTTTCAGTAAGAAAAAATCGAACTCCATTTTGGTACTACGATTTTGTCCATCTCTTGTCCTATGTTTTCTCTTTGTCACGTGATTTTAGATATTAGATTTATTATAGATATTATTGTTAATTATTATTCATATACTATAATGTATTATCGATTAATAGATATACTAATGATTTGTAATTGAAACGCACAGAAAACTTTTCCGTCATTCCTATTTATATGTATTTACTTTTATTAATTATTATTTATAAGTTCCGGGTGGGACCCATAGGAGGGGCCTATGGGTGTGGGCTTCTGTGCGGGCCTCCTTCTTTCCTTCCGTCTAACTTTTTCTTCTTTCTACACTATTTCCTCTCTTTCTCATTTTCTTTTCAGGTATCGTCGAGGGATCGTCGAGGGACGTTGAGAGATCATCGAAGGACGTCGAGGGATCATTGAGGGACGCCGAGGGATCGCCGAGGGACGCCGAGGGATCGTTGAAAGATCGTTGAGGGATTATCGAAGGACCATCGTCGATTTTTACGCGATACGGGAAGAATAGGGAGAACACTCGCGCGTGTGTCGGCTGGCACAAGCGTGGGTGTACTCGCGGGTGCGATTAAAAGTCCTCGTCATGGACTTCGTTGTAATGTTCGAAATTCGGGATACAAGAACAGTGGTACCTAGTAATTGTAGTACATAGCTACTGGCTAGGGTCCTGTGAATCGTTTAGCGTTGGGATCCAGAATAGTCGGTAGCTCATGTCATCCCGAATTTCAAACTAGAGTCACCGGTTTCGTATATATATATATATATATACACACACGAATTCTATTTCTATTTACGCTAGCTATTAGAGATAATAGCTAATTCTAACTAAATGTTAAATAAGTACTCACATTTTACATTCTTAATCATATTTGTTTAAATTATATTTTTAAATTATGTACATACGTGGAGAATAAACTATTTCATTTATTTTTATTAATTTTATACTAACTTTTTTTTATAGATAGTAATTGTGTGTAGTTAATGGGTGGGATCAGTCTATGTTATTATATCTAGTCAAGAAATTATCCTGATAATATTTTCAATCCATCCACTCCATGATGTATTGACACTTTGTAGGTGTAACATCTCCTATATCGCAACAATTTTTTCTGACCTACATTACACATGCGTATTAATATATAATACATCACAACAGTTAATGAAAAATAAAAAAGAATATGAAACTTACAGGACAAACTCCACAAGGGACTTTAATTAGCCCTGGAGAGGTTAATAAAGGTTGTACGGATCTGTATAAATTGTTTCCATCACTGGATAATGTTTTTTCTACTTTTCCATCGTATATCAAAGTGTTTAAAATCATTTCTAGATCCTCAACCGACAATTTTACCTAGACATATATTTGATTAATATTTGTGCCAGGATATAATTTGTTGTATAATGGTAACAGATAAAAACCTTGCTTATTCCTAAATCTGAAATAAATTTCCAAACTTCTTTAGACGAGGCGAATGCTATATTTCTAGCATCTATAGGTCCACCGTCCCATTTATTTGCTTCTTCTCTTTTTTGTTCCAAAAATCGAAAACACTGTTGGTTAAGAATATCTACAAATTCTGCTTCGAAATCTTGATCTTGATACCATGCACCACCAGTGACAGATCTATCCGGTTCTAAGTTATAAAGCATATATACTTTTTTTTTACTGGCTGCTACAGACTTCACCGCTTTAATGAACTTTTTGGTTTCTAAACTTTTGAGAATTTTATTCAATTGAATAGGCATTAGATTAGATTTAAATCTTATATCTCTAATCCATATCCCTTTATTCCCAGCTTCTTCAATTATACTGTACACAATCTTCTCTTCGTTATCAGCACCCTTGGCAATTTTTGTTTTAGACGGATCTTTTAACCGATAAAGCAATGATCCACCATGTTTAAACAAATCGAAATATCCTTGAGATAATAACTTATTTATAATCTGTGCTCTTTGGGCCGGTTGTAGATTTGGCATTTCGTTGACCAAATCTTTGTCAGATATACCTTTTGGTCTGGCCTGTGCCAAAGCAATTATTCTGTAAATATTATACAAATGTATATATAAAAAAAGAAATTAAAATAAATATAATACATTAAAATCATTCAAAGTTCGAAAAATTTATGCCATACGTCATATTATTCAATACAAGCTCTCTTCACCCTTCAGTTACATTTCTAACCTAATAAAAAAAGTCAAACGAGTAAAAGTCATAGTGTGCATTTAAATATATAATATAAACATACTTTTGCTCTATTGTATCAAGACCATTAGGATCATTAGATGTACTCTTGTCTCGTTCTTCCGAAGTACTTGTTTCGTTTTCCATTTGATCTTCGTGTGTAATAATTCTTATAAAACATAAACTGACACAATACTCGTGAATTGATATTTATATGATGCTTTTGGAACGAATAATAAACGTATAATAATTTTTATCGAATTATCAATTAAATTATTCAAAAATATTATACAACATGGAAAATCCTTTGAATACTGTGATTGATTCCTTAAATAAACAAGCACTGGAAGATGAAGATCTCTTTATAGGTTATAAGAACTGGGAACGACTCATCACTGCAGCTTCTACTGTAAGCTTCTAATGTAAAACAATTATTTTTATTATCTTATACTTTTAAAATCGAAATTAATAATTTTACGTAATATTTCTTTTCTTCTTAGATAGGTTATAAAGAAGGCATAGAAGATGGACAAGAATCAGTGTTCCAAGAAGGATTTGATATGGGTTATAAAGATGCTTTCAGTATGGCATTTATGTTAGGAAAATATAAAGGTTTAATTAGTTCTACGCAAGAAAATATTGAATTCTCTTCGATTGTAAAAGATATACTTCATGAAACTAAAAAGGGCATATGTTATATATGCAATGAAGAATCGCAAAGTAAAGATGTTAATGGACAGATAGAAGACATGCCATTTTTAGATATTGTAGAAAAGCAAAAAACATATTCTAATAATGTTATTAAAATATTAGATAAAAATCTTGAGTTGATCATGCTGAAAAATAATATCGATGTTCACAAATTAGCCTAGAATATATAATGTTCATATCTATATTCTAAAGAATTATAAGGATAAACATTACACAGTATTTTTTTTTTTTTGTTAATAAGTTTATATTGACACAAATGACGTTCTTATATTAACAGTAAATAAAGAGTAAGATGTGTAAATAATTTTTCCTTTTTTTTTTTTATAAGTATAATCCTTCGGGTGAACCTTCCTTTTTACGATACAAAACACTTTCTTTAGATTTTTTGAAATCATCACTTGTAACTTTCATACGGCGTTCACGTAATGCCATTAAACCAGCTTCAGTACATATAGCCTAAAAAGAAATTGTTTATAATTAACAATACTTTGTTAAAGTATTATACATCAATATATTATACCTTTATATCTGCACCAGATAAATCATCCTTTGCCATAATTAATTCTGCTAAATTTACGTCTGGTGCTAAGGTCATTCTACTAGTATGAATACTGAAAATCCTTCTTTTAGTTTTTTCATCCGGTAATGGAAATTCTATTTTTCTATCAATACGTCCTGGTCTTATCAATGCTGGATCTAATGTCTCTATTCTATTGGTGGCCATAACAACTTTTACATCTCCTCTACTATCGAAACCTAGTTTATATCAAACGAATATTATAGAAATATTATGAGAAATATGGAATGCCAATAACAATTAAATTACATTAATGTAATGATTACCATCGAGTTGATTTAAGAGTTCCAACATAGTCCTCTGAATTTCTCTTTCCCCACCACTATTACTGTCATATCTTTTTGTTCCTACTGCATCAATTTCATCTATGAAAACTATGGATGGAGCATGTTCCTCTGCAACTCTAAATAATTCTCTTACAAGTTTGGGACCATCACCCAAATATTTTTGTATCAGTTCAGAACCAACAACTCTAAGAAAAGTAGCGGATGTTTGATTAGCTACAGCTTTTGCCAGAAGTGTTTTACCCGTTCCAGGTGGACCATAGAGTATAACACCTTTAGGAGGTTTAATACCCATCTCTTCATAATATTCTGGATGAGTTAATGGTAATTCTACAGATTCTTTAATTTCCTGAATTTGAGTATCAAGTCCTAAAATATTGTAAGATATAAAAATATTTTGTATATTACATTATGATACAATATTATAGAAAAATATGTATAAACTTTTGAATGATTCAAAATCGATTGTATACCTCCAATATCTGCATATGTTTCTTGCGGAGCTTTTTCTAATTTCATTACTGTAACCATAGGATCCGTATCATCACCCAATACCCCTACTACAGCATGAACTTTGTGATTTAATAATACGGAACAACCAGGTTCTAATTGATCTTTATCGACAAATGATAAAATCGATACATAGTGTTCCGACCCAACAGAAGTAGAAACTATAGCATGGTTATCATCGATGATTTCTTCTAATGTTCCAACGGACATTGGTGTTCCACGAAGATCGTCCACTTTCGACCTTTCTTCTTCGTTTTTCTCTTCTTGTGGCTTTAAACGTTCTTGATTCCTAATAAATTCTTCTTCCATAAGCAAATAATCTTTTATACGTTCAAGCTTTAAAAGTTTCAATCTGCAACGCGTATGAGGTGTTACTTGAGGTAATTTTAAAGCTGCATCTGGACCTTTAGTACGTCTCTTCTTTTTTCCCACTCTAGTAGGTATAGGTGGTTCATATTTCTTCTTTTTATCTTTATCATCCTTCTTGTCTCCGCCAGTACCACCGCTACCAGATTGATTTTGTCCCTACAGAAAACATATAGTATTATAGTATTAAAGTATTTATTATTCGATAGTTACAAATATTTTATTAATTTTACTTCTAATATATGACACAATGATATGTTTTATTCGTGTCACCAATTTGTACAATTAACCTAACAATTTTTATAACGCTATATATTTTTAACAAAATTATAATACATACACGTAGAAAAATACTTTTAACGTTTAAATTATATCCTACTTATGTAAGTTATATACTATTTTTCACGCTAATAATCACAATTTTGACAACTTACCATCTTTAATCAACCACACAATAATATGAGAAACGGCGAAGTCATTAGAAATCGCGTTTTCAGAGGACGGCTGTATTACGTACCAAACGAATCGTTTACAATATGTCATGCTGTGATTGGTCGAATTCAGACCAATCACAAGTATTAAGTTGAATAATTTTTTCAATTGTTTCATTTATTTAATATGAATATTATTAGTTCGTGTAATATGAATTTCACATCGTCGAGTTGTTAAACAATTGATATTAAAAACGTAAGTGAACAAACATATGTATATTAATATTATATTATTATTTGGTTGTATCTAATATGAAATATACATTATCTTAAAGGGAATTATTTCAATTTGTGCAACATTAATCTTTCGCTTGCATTTATTTCAAGTGCAAAAGTTGTGTAGTGTATATATAAATGTGTGCGAGTATTACGTCACGATTACCTCACGAATGTAAAATTGAAAATATTTTTCTTATCGTAATAGTATATGTATACATACATATATATATATTTTATATATATATATAAAATCCTTTTAATGGTTATTTTCGTTTTATTAACAATGCTAATGACTGGTAAATCACTGAGATTTTATTGTAGCATTTACATACATCTATTTTCAATGGAGCATTTTCTAACCCTTGCTGATCATCACTCCTCTGACACCTCATAAATAAATTTTTGTTCTCATGGTGGAATTAATAAAACCCAAAATAAATAGCAGATGATTTCCCTAAAACAATTTAGTTTAATTACATTATGTATGTGACCGTGTATACATACATATATACATATATATTCACGTATACATATATTTATACACATACACAACATGGTACATGTATAGACTAAATATTAAAAATTCAAGGATCTGACAAATTTAATATATGCAATTGCGTTGTAAATAATTGTATAAATACAAGGATGATATAGTTTTGGTTATTCGTTTATAAAATAGGAAACTGTCCTTACGATTATTGGAATATATAGTAGTGCAATCAACTTCAAACTTGGAATAACGAGTAATAATTACTCGATATAGTTTTTGGTTATTCAATGTATAAAATATTTGTAAGTTTATATTAAAATGATATTTATGTTAAAAAGAATAAAAGTTTATAACTGATATTAAATGGACAGTATGTAATTTACATCTTCCATATAAATTAAAAATATGATACATTGAAGGACCAGGTTCACATGAGAAATGAATCTGAGTAAATAAATATAAGTACGGATTTCGAATTTATGCATGTATAACGCGATGTCCTTGCAATGTATTAAAATTGCTTTGCATTCAATTTTAGACATCTGTCATACTTCCTTTTAATCTCAGTCGTCACAACTTTACCGGTATATATCATATCTTTCAAAAGAATAAAATATAATACAATAGAGCAGCGTACACATAGTGATGTACAAAATATCCCGTAAAGGGATAAGAGGTGTGTTTAAAGTGATTCAATGAAAGAGAATGTTATCGTTTTGTCTAAAGACCAGCTAATATTATTCTTGGATCTTCTATTGCATCTTTAATTTTTCTCAAAAACATCACAGCTTCGCGGCCATCGATCAATCGATGATCATATGTTAAAGCTACGTACATCATTGGTCGAATGACAACCTGTAAAATTTATTGCATAAGTATTTTTTTCTTTTTTTCTTTTCTCTTTTATAAGTAGAAATTATGTCGAATGAACGAAGAATCAAATATTTACCTGTCCTTTAACTGCAATAGGTCTGTCAAAGACACCGTGCATTCCTAAAATAGCACTTTGTGGTGGATTTATTATAGGAGTTCCCAAAAGAGAACCAAATACACCACCATTGCTTATTGTAAATGTGCCACCATCCATATCTTCTACCGATATTTTTCCTTTTCTAGCTTTATCTCCTAATGCAGCTAAAGCAATTTCTATGTCGGCAAAATTTTTATTTTCCACACTACGTATAACAGGAACAACAAGACCCTTTGGTGTAGCTACTGCAACACTAATATCGACGTAATCTCTGTATACTATATCGGTGCCATCAATAACTGCATTAACAACAGGTTGATCTTTGAGGGCGTAAGCACTTGCCGCAATAAATGGACTCATGAATCCTAACTTGATACCATATTTCTTCGTGAAACTATCTTGATGAGTTTTACGGAATTCCATAATTCGACTGAAAAAAAGAAAAAAAAAAAAAAAGAAAAGAAATTGTTAATATAAGTACCAATGCATTTGTAGATTTTATCTTGATAAATTCAATGGTATAATAAAATTATAAATAACCTCATATCAACTTCATTGAACGTCGTTAACATGGCATTCGTATTTTGTGCATCTTTTAATCTTTCCGCAATACGCAAACGCATTCTATTCATTTTAACTCGTTGCTCCGTTCTTGTACCAATTATTTCGCGTGTATAATCTGCTGGTGGTAACTGAACTTTTGCTCCTTCCAATGACTAAAAAATATGATTTTTAAAATAAGAAATTACTTAAATATGTATATCATTTTTGCTCACCTGTGCATGTTTGATGGCAGCAACTGGAATAGATGTAGTAGGTGGTTGGGGAGGTGGAGGTTTAGCACTAGGCGGTGGCACAGCAGATGGAGTTACCGGTGGTGGAGGTGGAGGTGGCGGTGGTGGAGCTGCAGCTGCAGGAGGTGGAGGTGGCGGTGGTGGAGCTGCAGCTGCAGGAGGTGGAGGCGGCGGAGGCGCAGCTTCTGCAGGTTTGGCCTTGGATGCATCTGCAGCAACGCCATCAGTAGCACCGATATCGATAGTACATAATTTTTGCCCTGGTTTTACAGTATCACCATCTTTAGTAAAAATCTCTCTTATCACGCCTGGGCCAGGTGAAGGAACAGGAACTGAAGTCTGAAATATATTGATATAATAATCAAATAATTTATTATAAAAAACTTTACAATAAGTTTACCTTGTCAGTTTCAATTTCACATAAGACATCATCTTCCTTCACTAGATCGCCAACCTTTTTTTCCCACCTCACATCTCCTTCACTAACACTCTCTGCAAATGCCGGTACTACAACTTCTTTTATCTCCCCTGTTACAAATGGAAAAAACAATTATAACAATATTTTGTATTGACTTTTATATAAAATATTTCAATCGAATAATATTTTATAGAAATTACTTTCTTATGTCAGAAGGTATACTTAATATTTGCTTACACAATGCAGATGTGGAACGTAAATGTCTAGCTGGGATTTTCCATGGATGAGTTGTGCTATTTTTAGAATATCTAGATTAAAATATTAAAAAGAAATTATTTCTGATCTAAAAAGTCTGTAGACAAATATGCAATCATACATACTATTTGAATATTAAATATCATTGAAATAATGAAGATATATAAATAGATTCTCCTTATAAATAGATTATTTTACTTACAATGAAGTTGTGACATCCGCATGTTTAGTATGGATATATAATACACGTCCTACAAAAACGATTTTATGTAATTAATAGGTTATGTATTCATAGTTATCCCTAATGTCATCTAATGGCACTCTATAAAGATAATACTTTTAGAACTGACTATATCACATCACTTTCTTAACATATACTATCCCTGATAATGATTAACCTTACCTTCTTTTTGTAAGGATCTCACAACCTGCAAAAAAAGTGATGTGGAATTGTAACTTTGCTCGTCTATCATGAAATTAATTGATTTAAATATCATTAGTAATTAGAAAAATAACTCTATACAAAGATATGACATTAATGATTGATTAGCACAGTGACAATATTATCAAGAAAATAAAATCCATTACATATAATAAGAAAGACAGAAATAAGTATTTTTTTCTGAGTGAAAGTAAAATATTTTATTCGTTAAATTTACTAAGATTATTGAAAAGATATTAATAAGAAACTTTATAATTGATTGAACTAATATATATATATATATATATATATATATATATATATATAAAGAAATATGTGCGTACAGAATTACAATGATTTTTAACGAATTCATATGATAAAAATGAAATTAAAAAAGAACAACATTTTTTTTTGTTATATAACAATAAAGGAGAGGTGAAAGAGTAGTGTAATTTCGACAGCTCAAGTTTCCTTATCAAAATTATTTCAAAGAACATTGGAAATTTAATTGTACGAATTCATATATTACCATAGAAATAACGTCGTCACTAAAATCAGTGACCGTAACGACATTTACCTTATTTTGTAATATAGAAATTCGTGATATCACACGAGGCGCATACCGCGAACAGTTGGACAACATCGCGGCCATTCTCAGATAGAAAATTATACTCGGGTGTACGTCTTGTGATGGTAGTACAAGCACATCGAAAAATCTGGGAAATCAAATGTCTAGAGAGAAATACTTGGAGTTTGCGTAGTAATACTAAAGGTTGATTGGTCGATTTTATTCGAGCGCTAAATTTTAAAAAATTCACTTCAATGTTATCTCATAAAAATGGTGCAATTTAATACTTCCAAAAGTATGAATATATATATATATATATACATTTTTTATTGTAATCTCTCTTTACTTTTAAGAAACTGTTTTAATTATGTTTTTTTTTCTTGCATTTGCAGTATTTTATATTTATATATAGTGAAATTGCAGTGTGATAATAGATTAAATAATTCATAGAAATGATATATATAAATCAAATATATATACTCTCTCAATTTTGTTACATCTTTTTGTAGGAGATGACCTTCAAATTAAATATATTGCATATCTCATAGTAATGTGAAAGAAACTCAATTTATAAATGCAATATATTATTAATCTGTTCCTATATTTGTTTTTGAATAGGTACATGCTACAGTATGAAAGTCTATTTACATATATATATATTATTTAAAATATTCTCTGTACATAAAATACATGAAATACAAGTTCGTATAATTTGTAATTATCTGTCTATATTTTGTTCAAATTCTTTTCTTTTTCTTCTTTTTTCTTAAATTACTTTGATGTTAATGAGGAGACTTGATATATTCATCATATGCTATTTCACAAACTGTTTTATGATTTCTAATAAATTATAGGTCTAAAAAAAAAAAAAGAAAACAAAAGAGAAAACCAGGCACGCATAAAGATATATGATAATGAAAAGGCAAATATAAAATATGATTATGATATAAATAAACATTAATAAACAATAAAAATACTTAAATTGGAAAATGCATGTTCAAATGACAGAATTTTGTAATAAATGATAGATGTATTAATTTCATTTTATAGAACACAGTGTTAAGGAACGTCAATGAAAATGTACTCCAATGACGTAATGAACATCAATGTTACATTTTCATGTTTTTAATATCGATATGTTTCTATGAAATATTAATTGTGATATCTAATGTTTTTTTTTTTTCAATGTATTCTATTAATTAATCGTTTCAATAATCGAGTAAATTATACCTCACACGCGTGGAATTATTATGGAAATAATAATATACAAATAAGTTATATATATGGTAAATTTTTTCATGAGGTAGATCCATTCAACCCCAATTGATTTTCTGTTTTATGTAATCTTAATTTCCAAATTCTTTACACATCCCTACTTTATAATATCGCAGTTTGAAATATTTAAAGGCGTTTCTCTATTTCAAAATTTTCTTTTACTTCTCTCAACAATACGGTTTTTATTATAGCTACGGATAGATTTATTATTATTATGCAAAAAAGGTTCTGAAAATGATTTCACTTTAGACGGGTTCCTTCTTTTTTTTTCCCCCCCTATTAAAAATGTATATTTTTTTCCGGATCTATAAAACACTATTAGAAGTAGAGTAGTAAAAGAATTATAAGATGTATTGGTATACAAAGGAATGATTTTTAATCAAATTAAACGAAGTAATTTATGTGATATTTGTTATATCAATGATACCTAATATTGCAATAATAAATTTTATACAGCTGCATTCTTCATAATGCATATACTTTCCATATTCCATTCTTGAGGAATAAATTCTCTATTATTTACAATTTTTACAGAAACTTCTATTCTTGCTGCTAAATTGTATGTACCAGGAGCTGATAATATAGCTTGCAATTTAATAGTATTCTGTGCGAGAGACTCTATGCAACAATTTATCGCTGAATGACAAATATATCGAAAGTTTGTCGAAGCATGCGGTGAATAAAGTTGAGTTTTAATACTTGGAAGTTGAGTATCGCTGTGAAATAAAAACAAAAAAAAATCAATTAAAATATAATTCAATGAATAAGTAAAGTAACGTGTACGTGTGAGCCTTTAAATGTCTCATAGTAGTCATATATTTACCTGCTAGTTCCAATGGTGTTTATTCTGACATCAATTTTTGATTGGAGATGATTTTGTATATACATTGTAACCGGTATGATGCAAAGTCTATTTTCTCTAAAATTATGCTCGCCTTGCCTGAGATGGCTTAAAGAAAATGTTATTACATTTTTACAGAACATAGTTGCATTAGCTTGAAGATCAATTCCTACAAATTGTTCTTTATTATGCGTAATCGGTAAATCTGGTATATTCCTATCTGGTCCGAATATCTTCAAACGTCCACAATATTCGCTTTGTTCTACCTGCATTTCTTTTGGATATTTGTAAACTTGATTCAAATATTTCATATCAATGTGATGCTGACCAATCGCTTGCCTAACGACACAACCATTTTCTATTATTTTATTTTTCCATCTAACAATTAAAGCCGAATTCATCATCATAGTGTTTAATAGAGGATCGCTATCCTTTTGATTAATTTCTTGTCGTTGCAATTGCATATCGGCTGCATTCTCATTTATATCTAATGGTAAAATATATCTCTTTTGTATAAAATTCATAAACGGATAAGCTACTCCAGATATTTCATCGCCCTTATTATCTTCTATTATTGATACATTAGAGAATATTGCTGTGTTATCAATCTTTTTTTGTAATTTAAATAATAAATGAAATATCTCTTGTGGATGTACTATAATATTAGATGGAAGGACAGATGATCTAAATATTGACCAAGTATCACTTTGGCAAGATACAGCTAATATTGAAATTTCATTTGTTATAGTATCATGAATCTGATTCATGTTTTTTACCGACATTTTCATATTTAATGTCGGTAGTGTATCTTTAAATACTGCGCTTCTGGATGCAGTTGCTCTGATTTGTACTGAATCCAATACTTCCAAGTGCCACGTGTGTCTACACAATCTGTGTCTTGGAACACTTTCAGAGTCAACATTTTCATAATAGAAAAGTAAATCTAATCTATGACTTCCCTTTTTATGAGGTGCTTGAATCCACAATGGCATCTTATGAACATCACCTACGTTTAAAATGTTATTTTTATCTGAAGGTAGCAAAATTTTTGTCACAGCTTTATTGCTTTTCTTCAATGAATGTTCTGGAAATGATATATATATAATTTCATTGATTAATATCTTAAATAAATTACAAACACACACACACACCCAAGCTAAGTACAAAAAAAAATTTACCATTAAGTGTATCTTCATTTCCTAATGAAAATAGCTTAGCATTGACAGAAGTAACGTAAATATTTGTCAATGGCGCATTTCCTATATTTTTTAGAGTTACTTCAACCTTTTGTATTTCTCCACAAAACATTTCTGATGATAATTTGCTAAAATGGATCTGTAATGACAGTTTAGTTAAGTCGAACATTAGAGTAAGATGTAATAAATAAAATAAGCGACTGCTTTACCTGTATATATGGAGCTTTTTTGATGACATTCATTTCTAATCTATAATCCACAGCATACATTTGTACGCCCGGCTTTTCTTTAACATTTTTTAATTTAGGACCTTTTATCTCAAACAATCGTTTTCCAGCAACAAAAATTGTCGGATTCATAACGGGTTGGTCTAGCGTTGCATGAATTGGATTAGACAAGTTGTACTTCAAGCCCAAAACTTTTATCTGTCCTACTTGCTTAGGTGTAAGGGATAATACAATACGTTGCTTACAAACTGGATGTAATATTATCGAATTGATTACTTGTGTATCAACCAGTTCTGATTCCGACGATGTTTCCAGTACATTTGTTTCATTTGTAATAGTATTATTGACACTAGTAAATGACCACAATAAAGTTACGTTGGATAATGGTAATGGTATATGCAGTGGATTATGTAATTCAATAGAAAAATGTACTGGCTCGTTCAAGACGGCATTTGGTTTGACAGTATTATTACTTGTACTCGAATACAATATAATGGATGGCTTAAATATCATAGGTTGTGTTCCCTGAGCTTCGGTTATAAGTATTTCTTCCATTTTTGACCATCTAACGTCGTCAGTATCTTCATCGTCTAGCGATACATGACTCGCCGAAATACTATCCTCCGTTGATTCGCACAAATGCCCATATAATACTTTAACATTGTTGCTATCTATTAATGGTAAAGGCAAAATAGGAAGCTCCTGGTCATTTGTAGCATCTTCTTGAAGTAATAACTATAGAAACACATAATTCGTTTAATTTAAACGCATTAGAAATTGATATGAATTAATGGTACTCGAACTTCATGCGTGCCAACAAACTCACATTATGAGTATGTAAAAATTCTCGTAGAAAAGCAGCCTGTTGCGGTGCCGGTTGTTTACTATTGGCATTCAATAATTTTTCAAATGCCTTCACAGATTCTTGAACTTGTTTCAAAGAAGCGGCTTGCCTACCGATGGTAAAGTGTATATGATCTTCCGCCAATGACCATCCTCTATTATTATATACCTAGGTAATAGTAAATTTATATGAATCTATAATTGTGGTATTTACGTCAGAAAAAAATATGTTATCAATATTACCTGATAAGCTTGCTGATAACATCTTAGAGAATGTTTCCGTTGGCCCGCCTTTGAGAACCTATGTCCAGCTAAGACCGCATGAAACGCATATTTCCTCATCATTTTCGGACCAATAAAACAATAAGCGGCTTGTTCAAGAAGTAAAGCAGAACGCAAATCAGAATCTTCGCTTGTCATGCGAATTAATTGTTTTGCTGCTTCCCCATATAATCCACGGCCTTTCAAGCACTCTGCACTGAGCAATGTCGCTCTCGTTGCAAATTGTGGCATCTTACAACTATTTGAATAAGTTAATATTGCATCATCCATATACTCGATTGTTTTTCGATTCATTTCACCTTGCATGAAAGCGCTTAAACCAGCCATTTCTAGAGCACCTGCGTAATAAAGCCACGCTTGGTCGCCTGCAAAATCTCGTTTCGCACTGTGATACGCTTGATAAGCAAGCGAATAATGACCGAATATAAAACACAAATCGCCCAAACGACGCAATTGCAACTCAGAGGACTCAGCGGTGTAACTGAAATTCAAACAAATTCAATGTTTGATTATACGGTAATCGATGAGTGAAATAAATAAATAAATAAATAAAAAGAAGAAGATAAAAAAAAAGAAAATATAGACATATAATAAGAACATACATCACGGCATTTAATGGAGCAGATCCCGGTGCTCCTGGCTTATTCGTACCAAATAATCTTCTTGTCGCGCTAAAAAGTGACCTACTAACACCCTTTTTATTCGAAATAACGTCATTTAATAAACCGATTTGTTTCTCAACGTATGGTAATAAACTCTTCAAACAGAATTCCGTTATGAGTGATCTCAGTCTTTCAAGATCTTGCATAGATAATCGAGCGCCATGCTGTGCAGCAATGTAATTCGGAGAATCTGCCCAAACATTGGCATTAATTGGAGAATTACTAGCTATATGAGCTTTAACATTAGTAGTAGAACCAATATTATGTAACTTGTCGCTCTCTGGACTAAGAGGATGAATAGTTACGGACACTGCTTCCTGTCCAACTTCTAATTGCACATTACTAGGTTCTGACATTTCAGAAGAAAGACTAATTGTATCGGCTACATCTGGAGAAACTAATGTATTATTCTGCGGAACAACCGGTGTTCCAGCTTGACTTGATCTGTAATAAAGTAACATTAAGTTAAAGATTTCAATTGGTCATGACAATTGTCTATCGAGCAATATTTACTTCTCAGACTCTGTTGTGACTTCGTTTGGCATAGCTGATACACCTCCTGTATCAGCTGGAGTACGTGGCGAACTATTTTGTTCGCTACCACTTGATAATTCAGTACGTTTTATTAGAAATTGACTCCAAGGATCTGGTAAATGTGAATTATCATCAATTTGTCCTGGTGGTCTTGAATTCATTTGTAAAAGGAAACAATTATTAGCACCATAAATATTTTTCATTTCTGTAAAAACAGTCTCTGCCCTGTTAAAGTAAATAAATGAAATATATATATATATATATATATTTATATGTATATTCAAATATAAAAGTAAATAATTTCTATTGTATTCGTAAAAAAAAATAAAACGATTACTTGTTCTTATCATCCAGTAAGGCATCATGTATCAGGATGTAATATCTTAATGCATTGTTATTAAACCACTTTGGTAATTTTCCAGGAATACTTTGGTGTAATTGTGAGCCCATTACTTGTACTTTGTCTAAAGGATTATCATCTGCAGTTGAAACAACGATCATACAGGCAAGGAAATGTCTTGTAAACTCATGATCAGAAGGAAACTGCACGCTAAGAAACATTTCTCTCCATGCCTCAAACCATGGGACAGATAAAGGAATGTCCAAATCAATTGTTCCAATACGAATAACAGTAGTACGTTCACACATTGCTGAGCTAACAGCTTCGTTCAGCATTTTCCTTGCAATGCTAGGTTCAGGTGGATGTGCATTAACATCTTGTATAGAAAGTCGAAGATTTCGAACTGTTACGATATTTCCTTGCGGATCTTTGAAATGTCCTAGAATAATCGTAATGTACAATGTATATAAAATAAAAGCACTTATCATATTGACATAGTTCACGTTCCAACATGTTTTATATTCTTCGCAACGATATTGTACATAACAATAATTGAAGCACGAAAGGTATTCTCCTTTTTTTTCTCTCGTTTCTTTAACATATAAACATCATTACCTTCGGTATTTAACTTGCAGAATGGTTGCAAAAGTTCGACAAATGATAAATTATTTTTCTGGCATGTTGCATCGGCAGCAGATGTGCATACTGCAGCAATTTGTGGCGAAAAGGTATTGCTGATAAATTCCCGTGGGGTTAACTTGCATTGAGCCATTACTACTTCTTATAATGGTTATTATAATTTTTTTTTTCTTTAACGAGCGAACGAATCCTATTTTTTTTTATTATTATTATTATTATTATTAAATACTATGAACACTACAGTCATACACACATATTTGTATTAATAATTACACTAGATCTACGCATTATTTTACGTGAATAAAAGTGACAGCGACGAAAGCAACATAGTACTTCGCTCGTAAGGATGAACATGTCTACCGGAGTGGAACAGCTGTCTATCAAATATTACGAGTACATTAGATTTCAGAAAACGACCCATCATGTTTTTTTTTCAATCATGTTATATTCTTCTCTCTTGGCTTTACATCTTTGTTGAAAATGTAGTCTTATTGATGAATACAACCAACCCAGAGGGAATCAAACAGAGCGGACATTTCCATGAGACAACAATTTTATTATTTTCCTTAATATAAATGATATTTCGCGCCATCTACAAGCACGTAACTCGTTTCACCAATCAAAATGGCGCTAAATATGAATCACTACTCGCCTCGTTGCATATCGATAGATCAAATCGATAAACAAACTTCCTGTTTTATTTATTTTAAAATTTGGACATAGGTAAATAAAAAAAAAAAGAAAAAGAAAGAAAAGAAAAATGGGTCTGTACGATTTTCTTTTGTTCCATATAAATTTTCCATAATTTGTCAATATAAAAGTACATGTTTTAGATCGAACGATTATATATTATTTATGATATAAATAATACTTGATATCAAAATATGACGTAATTTATATTTTAACACTTATCAACAGATGGTTCTTTTAACGTTAACTCGCACGTGAGAACGTAGTAATATAAGAAATAATGAAGTTCCAGACATTTAACCAATCAAGTTAATAATTCACAACCACGTGATTATTCAAAACATCACATCAAAATTTCTATTACTAACACGTAATGAATATAATCACAATGAAATTATTTACACATTCAAATTATTCATGTTTGATACAATATCGTAATAACATTGTTATATATACATATTTTTTTATTTTCGATATATTACAATAAGATTCGGCGATATGAAAGTAACGACCAATCACATGTCAGCGTTGAATAGCGTGTAAGATCACGATGTTTATCGAGCAATGTGATTGGTCATTGCACGTTGGCGCTTCTTCGTATTTATTGGTTATTTTTTTTTTTGTACGATAAAGTTATATTTATTTATTTGTTAAAAAATAACTTTATTAATAATCATTCGAATAGATTAAGAAAAAATTGATTAACGGAAACTCGTATCGTTTTAATAGAAAGAAATGTATAAACTTCTTCGTAGAGAATAATCAAAGATGGCGCCCAAAGCTATCGAAAAGGGACTACTTTCCTTCCGCTAAGTGCATTCTACGGTTGTGTATATAAGCGTAAGGAGGACTACTTTCAACGCCTCTTCCTCATTAAGAGTAGAGTTGTGTTCACGTGTGGTTGTGTCTCCTTTTTCCACAAAATAGGTCACACAACCCACTTCCATTCGTGAAATAACTCTCCTATAAAAAAATCCAAAAAAAAATATAAAATTGCAAAAAATACAAACAAAAAAATCGTAAAACTGTTGCTGAAAACCGCGATACCTAAATAAAGTGTGGAAAAAAATAGTAATTGCTTTACGAAGAGCGACGTGGTCTGAAGGCAAGCCATATTGAAAGAATCAAGGAAAACCAAAAAGCAGAGAAATTTTCATCGTTAACGGCCCGTAAGACCAGGTAAACTACAAAAATGAATCCAGGAGCTCCAAACTACCCTATGGCTTCGCTTTATGTGGGAGATTTGCATACCGACATTACTGAGGCGATGCTGTTTGAAAAGTTTTCGTCGGCTGGCCCTGTACTTTCTATACGCGTCTGTCGTGATATGATTACCAGACGATCTCTTGGTTACGCTTATGTCAACTTTCAACAACCTGCTGATGGTGAGTATTTTACTGTTATTAATCATACGCGCGAAAGAAACAACGAAATTCTCGCTTCCTCTTACCAACTTACCATGCTTTATTTATGCGCTCATGGCACGTGCAATGCATTGTGCAAAGCCACCATATTGGATCTCGCAATACTTTGAATAATGGATGACGATTGAACGATTCATGCCGTCTATTCGACGTTTATAATATCATTTATTCTTTAAAAAAATATTATTTTTCAATGATACGCCAAGATGTATAATAATTTTTATTTTGTACGTCCATTAACGATCTTTTTTTGCTGCAAACAATTGTTATGATTCTCCCAGTACGAATGTATACGATTTTATTTATTTATATGGAATTATTTCATACGTAGTTTATTGTTTTATTTTATTTTATTTTTTTTTTTTTATATCGAACATCAATATTATTCTTTATATTTTAGCCGAACGTGCACTGGATACGATGAATTTTGATATGATTAAAGGGCGGCCTATAAGAATCATGTGGTCCCAACGTGATCCTTCCCTTCGGAAATCTGGTGTTGGAAATGTTTTCATTAAAAATCTAGATAAAAATATAGACAATAAAGCAATGTACGATACATTTTCTGCTTTTGGTAATATACTTAGTTGCAAAGTTGCTCAAGACGAGTCTGGTGCATCTAAGGGATATGGTTTTGTTCATTTTGAAACCGAAGAAGCCGCTAATAAATCTATCGACAAAGTAAACGGAATGTTGTTAAATGGGAAAAAGGTAATGTGTTATTTATTATCGTACTTTTACACTTTTATATTTATATTAATTGCTATTCTCAAAATTTTTAGGTTTATGTCGGTAAGTTCATCCCTCGCAAAGAACGTGAAAAAGAATTAGGAGAAAAAGCGAAGCTTTTTACCAATGTTTATGTAAAAAATTTTGGAGAAGACATGACCGATGATAAATTAAAAGAGATGTTTGAGAAATATGGGACCATCATCAGTCATAAAGTGATGAATAAAGATGACGGGAAATCTCGAGGTTTTGGTTTCGTCGCCTTTGAAGATCCTGATGCCGCTGAACAAGCTGTTTTGGAATTAAATGGAAAAGAAGTGGCAGAAGGAAAATGCATGTACGTAGGTAGAGCTCAAAAGAAGGCGGAACGTCAACAAGAATTAAAGAGAAAGTTTGAACAAATGAAGATAGAACGGTTAAACCGTTATCAAGGTGTTAATCTTTACGTAAAGAATTTGGATGACACCATCGACGATGAACGTCTACGAAAAGAATTTACACCTTTTGGAACTATTACCTCCGCAAAAGTCATGATGGAAGAAGGACGTAGCAAAGGATTTGGCTTTGTATGTTTTTCAGCCCCAGAAGAAGCAACTAAGGCTGTAACAGAAATGAACGGTCGTATAGTAGGTTCCAAACCGTTGTACGTTGCTTTAGCTCAACGTAAAGAAGATCGTAAGGCTCATCTTGCCTCACAATATATGCAACGCATGGCTAACATGCGCATGCAACAAATGGGCCAAATATTTCAACCTGGTGGTGCTGGCAGTTATTATTTACCTACTATTCCTCAACCACAAAGATTTTATGGGCCAGCACAAATTTCACAGATTCGTGCGACACCCCGTTGGCCAGCACAACCAAATCAAGTACGACCCAATGCACAGACTGGTAGTTCAGGCTTTGCTGCTATGCAAGGACCATTCAGAGCTGCTCCTCGAGCTCCTGCTGCTCAAGCTGGTACTATGCGCAATACACTATCCGCCAGGCCAATTACAGGTAAGATTACTTAGTAGATTTTTAATTGTTTATTGATAAGATAATACGTTATATTATTATTTTATTATTATTATAGTCTTCGTAATGTCTATGTTTGTATCATAATTAAAATATTATCAACCAGAGATGAAATGTTAAATATTAATTTTTATTATAGGTCAACAAACGGTAGGTGGTGCAAACATGCAAGGACGTTCTATGGCTGGACAAGCAGTTGGGGTTTCTCCTCAGAGTCGTCCATCCAATTATAAGTATACTTCAAATATGCGCAATCCTCCACAAGCAATGGCAGTTCCTGCTCAAGCTCCAGTCCAACAGGCAGTTCACATTCAAGGCCAAGAACCATTGACTGCCTCCATGTTAGCAGCTGCTCCACCACAGGAGCAGAAACAAATGTTGGGAGAACGTTTGTTCCCGTTGATTCAATGCATGTACCCACAACTCACTGGGAAGATCACAGGAATGTTGTTAGAGATTGATAATTCGGAGCTCCTTCATATGTTGGAGCATAACGAATCATTGAAGGCCAAGGTTGAGGAGGCTGTGGCAGTACTGCAGGCTCATCAAGCCAAGCAGGCTGTGGCTTCGAAAAAAGAATAAACGCCATAAAAATTAAGCTGTCATTTTTATCGTATCATTTTAATTAACTTTAATTTTTTTTCTCTTTTTTTTTCTTTCTCTCTTTTTTGTCATTTTGCAATTAATCCTCAGTTTAAAAATTTCCTCCTGAAAAAGCTTTATGATGGCTTAAGCGATTGTTATGTAATGGCGAAAAACAACCAAGTTATATTTGAAAACTAATATTGATCGCGAGAGGATTTTCTTCAAGTTTTATGATAATAAATTTTTCTTTGATGGTAGAAATCGACTTGATTTTTATTCTATCTCCCTGGTTTTTTAATTGAGAATGTGTTGTATTCAGTGTATACGATCGTGTATAATAACCTTTATAATTTTCAATTGAAGTTTCAAATAAAAATAAAACCCACTGTTGAACCATTTTTTTTTTCTAAGAATTCAATGATGCGATGAATTATGTATATTATAAAGGGAATAGAAGAAGGAGAAGAAAATAGTTTAATAAGAATATAAAAATGAATGAACGAAATGCCTGCGATAAATTTTTACGTACGAAACGTTTTGAAATACGCGGGTTATATGAGTATCGTGATCGCAAAAACAATCTGAATTGTAATTGGTTGAGCGATCACGTGGTACTCTTCATTTGACGCATGATAGGTTAATTTTTTCATCCGTGAAAGTGTGACGCAGCCTGAATATGATTTTCCACTGTGTACGATATATAAACAGTGAAACGTGAAGGAGAAATGTCAAGTACGTAGTTGTGTGGTATGGATTAGTCTATTCTAGAACGCCGGGAGTGTTGGAGTCTTACAGATTTTTGTAAGTAATTGTTGATGCAATTTTCGTGAGAATAGAATTAAACCGGTCAATATTAATTTTGTATAATAATTACTTAACGAATTAGATATTAAGGTAGTTAGGTAGGCGTATACATAATATATATACATATATATATATATATATACAGGCATATGTATATATACAATACACATAATTACTTAAGTAGTTCAAGCACGATTGGTTGGAATCGTTTCGAAGAAATTAGTGCAATTATCGTGGATAATATAGGTTAATTTATTGAACTATTCGTTAAACAATTCAATAGTTAAGAATAATTTCCCTAAAAGATTTGTTATTTCTTTTACATCTATACTAATCGAAAGAAATTGATTTCTCTTCTCACGTACTTCGTTGGAAATATTTTCTACGTCACGCTTTAATTTGTATGTAGCCTATTTAAGAGTAGTACGGTACAGATCGTCAAAGGTGCGAGACAAATATGCGGTTTCAATTATGAAAGGAATTTATTCATTTATTTATTTTTTATATTTTAATCATTCCCCATGAAATTTCTTTGTACCAACTATTCATTTTGTGTCATTTCAATGATCATTAATCATTATATATTTTACATAAATTATATGTATTTTTCTAATTTATTCGAAACGTATGGTCGGTTAATGACACATATACATTATGTAAAAGAATTTGTTCGAGAGTATAATTATGTTTTATTATCCATGAATTTTTTTAATAGTTTCTTTGTTTAAAAAGAGGGTCGCACTTTTATAAGTAATATACAACATCCGCGTACATTATATACATATTTGTACACTGTTAAGGAATTAACATTAATGTCATTGGGTATAAGGAACGTTACATGTAAAGAAACATTTCTGTCGATGGTCCTGATGATTAATTGCAAAATGTTACTTATAAGATATTTCATTTGATTTCATTGTATGAATTATTTTTTATATATTAGAAATATATATAAACAAAATATATTTCACAGGTTTATAGTTTATAAAAGTTGTAGACTCAATTATTTTTATGCTTTATATTTGCAATATATAAAGCATAAAAAATGGATCGAGATAAGATCGTAGGAAACTTGCGAGCTGCATTATTGTCTTCAAAAGGAGGAGTACTAATAGATGAAGTTAACCGTAAGTTAGAGAATTATTAATATAATATTTGTTTTCTGATCGATAACATAGTTACTTTTGTTGTATTAATACAAAGAAATATGTTCATTTTAGGAGATTTTAAAACGATTATTGGTGAAAATATACCATATCGTAAGCTTGGATATCAATCTCTAGAAGCTTTCTTAAAATCAATATCCGATATTAAAATTTCTAATAAAGGTGGACAAACATATGTAGAAGCTTTACCTAATGAGAAATCCTATCATCTTTCCAAACTAATAGCACAACAAAAGAGCTCGAATAAGAAAGAGGTTACTTTTATTTTATGCATGATTCATGTTTGACAAAGTTACAAATATTCTTATAATATTCTAAAGCATTTTTATATATTATTTAGTACCGTAAAGGTTTCTACTACAATTTAACGCCATGTCGAATGCCATATTCAATGAAAACAGTTGGTTTCCCTGGGAAAAATGTTAATGCAAATTCCTCCATGCAAACTAAAAATTCTATGAAAAACAACACTAACCAAAAACAAGAAAAGTATATATTTATAAATGATGATCCTAAATATAATATTTTGTAATCTTAGAGTAAAATAGATATTATAAGTTTTATTTGTAAAATTAGATGTAACTCTCTTTTATATTTTACAATGTATGCAGAATTATACCTCTTATGCAAGTTCCAACGGGGTATGTACCGCCATCTTCTTTGGGAAGACCTAGATATATACAATCAGTGTCTGGATCACCCACTTCTCCTAGCAAAGTAAACATTTTTAATGCATAATCTATAGTAATGTTCTTCTTGAAGAAAATATTTACATTATTAATAGATACGAACATAAATTATAACAAACCATTTATAATATTTTTAGAGACTGAAGGATAGAAAATCAAATGCTATTCAAACGATAATGAATGACAAATCTTTGACGCCTGTGATAACATCAAAGCTAAACACTGCGCAGAAATATTTAGGAGCTTATGGCAATGAACAATCATCTTCAAGTATAAGCGCAAGACTTAAAATTAATTCAGATGTTCCATCCCATTCGCTCATAAGTAATAATGTATCAACGTTTCAACATTCTGAAGTTTTATCACCATTATCTCCAGCACAATTAATAGGAAGTAAACCAATTTCATTTCCTACTGCACAACCATTGAAGGTTTATATATATATATATATATATATATATATATATATATATATATATATTTTGATATCTATATATATGTGTGTGTTTATCTTCCCAGAAATTGTAAAGAAAAGTGTAAATGTTTTTTTTTTCTTTCTAGGTGCAAGAAAATAATCAGAAGAAGACAATTTTGAAATCAACAGTATCCATAGAAGATCCGAGACATCAATTGAAAATCTGTGCAAGAAATCTCAACTTACCTGATCCTATATACAGGATATTACCAGCAACTACTAGATCCTCAACAGTAATGGGTATATATGCTCATGTTAAGGTACATTATATCCTAATTATTAAAATATAAATTTTATATATATATGTATATATAGATTTTATATATATATATTAATATACAGATTGGACCACATGGATATAGTAATTATCCATTTGATGCAAGTTCCGACGATGAAGCTCAACGATTAGCAGCTGAAATAGCATTAAAGGATCTTATCGATAAATTTGGTTCATTACCTAATATCACTGAAACTACTAATAAAGAATTGATACAAACTCGTATAGTGGCAATTGTAAATACTCACATGAATGGAGTTTTCAAAGATCAAATACCTGTATATTACAAGCAAGGATACGGAGAGTGTTTGCCCGGAGATTGGTTTGATATCATAGAAGAATGTTCTGAAATTACATTGGAAAAGGGTGTTGATAATTCAATTATTTTACAAAGATCTGAGGTTACAAAAGAAAAGGTAAAGCGTATAAATTTATTGAAAAGTTGTTTTTCATTACATTTGTAATCCAATTCCCCTCGAGAATATATATATTTTTATCTTAGGTATGTGACCCAATTTCACCAAAATCAGATAAAATACTATTGAATCCGATAGGACCAACGATACCAGGGCAATTGCAATTGCCGGAGGATCAGTATTGGATCGTATATGTTTGTTGTGTGATAAGTACGGTTGACGTTTGGGTTCGACTTGCCGGTCCTGATTATAGCGTAAGAGGATAATATTAAAAATTTTCTGAGAAATAATTCTTTTCTTTTTTCGTTTTACAAATAATTTGCAGATTTAACGAGTATTAATTTTATTTGATATTCAGGACAAATTTGATATTATGACGGCTGAGATGATGGAACACTATGATCGTAGCCAACCATCTATGAAATCAGTCGAGATAGGAGGTTATTACGCGATATTCGAAGATGATTGCTGGCATAGAATTCGCTGTGAAGAATTTGACAGTGTTACTGGAATGGTTACTGTCTTATTCATTGATCATGGCGACGAAGATCAACGTCCCTTAAGTGATTTACGTATACTGGACAAAAAATTTTGCAGCCTATCTGCACAAGTAATATTCCAACACACATACACACACATGACGTCAAACTATAATATACATCATTATAAAAAATCTAATTTCTTCAGGCTATGCGTATGTGTTTAGCTGGTTTGGAAGACTTCAGAGATTGTGAGACTGTTTTGGCTCACATTGAAAATTTGTTACTCGGCCAAGCTTTTTATGTTGAGGTACTTGATCAGGGCTTCGATAAGGATGGTCCATACGCAACAGTTGATTTTTACGATACAAGCGGTCCGGATGATATTAATTTGAATAAAATACTGTACAAGCAGATATTGCAGAATATTATAGCTTTGCCGCAAATGAACGTTGTGAGTAAAAATTAATTTGTTTCTTATCTCTCATACCATTAATTTTTAATATTTACCTAAATTTTACATTGATCTCCTTTTTAGGCGGGACAAGTGACAGAGGTTTTTGTCTCGCACGTAGAAAAAAATGGCGACGTTTACATTCAGATACAAACGGAAGGGATGAAATACTTAATTCGTTTGATAAATCGTTTGACCCAAAACGGCCTAACCGCGGATATATTGAAATACAGTATAGTTACTGTCGTCGACAGAATGAAAAAATATTTTGTATCCGTGGATGAGAATTGGTATAGGGGGGAAGTGATGAATATTTATCCGAATGGTCAAGTGAAGGTGTTCTTAATTGATTTTGGAAATGCTGTCATCGCGAGCAAGGCCAATCTATTGCATTTAGAAAAACTTTCCGATTTGTTAACGAAATATCCTGCTCAGGTAAAATCTTGGGTTTTTTTCTTTTCTTTTTTTGCTCTTCTTTTTCTTCTTCTTGCAAAAAATATCGTACGATTTTCTTTCTAATTTAATTATTAATAACATTGTTGTAGGCTATGAAAGTACATCTTCACAATATTGAAAAGTCAATGTGTAATGAGAAGATGGTTTCTCGTCTAAGGAAGCTCGTTCCACAGGGTGAACCAATTCTTATGAGGGTGATAGCACATTCGACCGTTGGTACGCCATTAGTAGAATTGTTTAAACGCGTTCAACCCGACAACGTACTTGCTTCAATCAATACCACTTTGGTTTACGAAGAACTGAAAAGGTACCATGTACATTTGGAATAATGTAAAATTTGTCGAGGTATATATATATATATATATATATTTTCTTTTTCTTTATCATTATAATTTTATCATAGAAACATAGGCGACGGCAATAACAATGTAAAGTCAAGGAAACGCATTACATCGCGAGCCGTGACGAATGAGGAAGACGACGTTATAAAAACTTTAAAGCCACCGAAGATCACGGGACTTGGTGAATTTTTTGATGTACACGTTACGATGGCTGCCAATCCAGGAAATTTTACCGTTCAACCGTTAGACGACAAACGTTCCTTAGAGGTATCGTAAATATTTCCTCCCCAACGATCTCGCGTAATTTTTTGCATAATTATATATATATATATATATGTTATTTAAATTTAATAATTGAAGGCGATGATGATCGAATTGCAAGAGGATTGCTTGAATTATCACGGATCGTATCCAACCGTTGAATCGATCAGAGAAGGAAATCTTTATGCAGCTAAACATATAGATGAGCATTGGTACAGGTAAATATATATAACAACTATTTTATTTTTGTATAAATACATATATATATATATATATATGATATTTTTTTTTATCATTGAAATAATATCTTCTAGAGTATCTGCTTTGAATATTATCAACGAAAATATGGTCACCGTATATTTCTGTGATTTTGGTGATGTATCAATACTATCGTTGGACAAGTTACAACCTTTGAAAAGTCAATTTTTAGAATTACCATATCAGGCAATAAAGGCCAAGCTAGTAGGTGAGTGGATAAATATATATATATATATATATATATATATATTGATAATTATATAAAATAATATAAATTAATATAGGTATAAGGCCTGTTAATATGGATTGGTCAGTTGAAGATTGCCTAAGATTTCAGCGATTGGTATTGGAAAAGAATTTTGTATCGATAGTTGTTGAATCAACTAGAGATGATGTTAATCCAGCTGAAACAATACTTGGTTTAAAATTGATAGATGTAGAGACATCGGAAGATATTTATATCGATCAGCTTTTAGTAGAGGAAGGTCGTGCAGTATATACAGACTGATTTCATTGTAATAATAGTAATTCAAAATAGTAGTACCAAAAGTTAAATATACATTTCCATACTAAGATAAAGATAAAAAGATAAAAACAAGAAAAAAAACAAAAATATAAAAAGAAACAAAAATATAAAAAAAAAAAAACAAAAAAAAGAAATAGAAGAAAAAAGTCTAAAAAAGAAGAGAAAAGAAAAGAAAGGAAAAGGCGAGACATTTATTAAAAAAGAGATCGTTGTAATCTTAATCAAAAAACATAGAGTTTAAGTCTAAAGAAGTATTTTACAAGGTTGTGTTCACGAAAGAGTTAATTTTTATTATTCTTTTTTCTTTTTTTTTCCTTTTATATATTTGATACATCATCTTTTCTCTCATCTTATATGTTACATCAAATTTCTTGATATCTCTTTTATATATATAGAGAGAGAAGAAAGAGAGAGTAGGAAAGAAAGAAAGGAAAAGAGGGAAATATCAATATATAACTGGTATATATGCTTTATTTATATGTTCCTTGAATCTATAACAATAGAGATTTTTTTTATATATATCATTATAATTAAGATAATATATCATATATATATATATATGTTCGACATAAAATAGTGTTTGAGCGTTCTTGAATAATTTTATGCTTGTCTCTTAAGAAATTAGATGAACGTGTACTATGAATTTGAAAGATTTCTTTCATCCAACTATAGCTTTCATAAAAATTAACTCGTAGTAATTTTATATACTATTAAATAATTTTTGGCTGTGGTCTATAGAGGACTATAGATATAATAATTTGATTGTAAGCATTCCATTTTGTTTCTTGTTCTTTGTCGCTTTGAGAAATATATATATATATATATATATATATATATATATATATATATATATATATATATATATATATATATATGAAACTAAATATTATTAACAAAAAAAAATGTTTCAGGGTAATTCTTCCAATACTTTAGAAAGAGATTGGTTGTGATATAAATTAGAAACAAATAAATAAATATGAAGTAGAAAACAAAGAAATATATAAAATATCATTTGACTTATGTTATACCGTTTAAAATATAAGACTGAAACATTTTTTTTTATTTATTTTTTATTTTTTTTATATTATATTATATAAACGACTTAGCTGCGCAGGGCTAAGTTGAAAGTTATCTGAATATTTCCTAATTTTTTTCGGTTAAAACTAGAAAGATGTCTATATAAAAGTAGATTTATATTATAAACATATGCTAAATGTATTTTTATTAGTTTTTTGAATATTTACTTTTTTGTTGTGCATGTTTTTTTCCCTTTCTTTCTTTTATTTGGAATAATTATAAGTATTGATAACTTTCTTGTTATAGTTTTATCAATATATTTTGGTGCTGTTATATTATTCATTGCAAAATCTAATTAGTGTGTGCGTTTTTATATACGTATTGTATAAGTTTATTATGATTCGAAGGAGAAAGATATTGGCTCTAACGTGCCAAATTATATTATTACAGACATATTTGTAAATTCAAGGATTGTAATTTGACGTATTTACGAGTATGTGATTTGTGAGATAAAAGTATAAAACATATATGTGTTTGTGTATATATATATATATATAATATATATATATATATCAATAATAATTAATAATTATATAAATAATTATACGAATAATTATACTATTGCGTGTTTAATAATAATTATTATATAATAATTAAATTATTATTAATTATTATTAATAATAAATATATAAATATATATATATATATATTTATATGTATTATTTAAATCTTTATTTATCGTAATACGATAACAAAAGAAAAAAAAGTAACTTTCATTGTTCAGTATTTTCTATTAGACTAGATTACATAATATGGTGATCCTTCTTCCCTGCGTGTATATCAATTATATTTAAGTTAGTTATTACTAATGTCTAAATTAAATATATCTAGTATTGGACATGACATAGTTTCTTATAAAAAAAAAGAATATATTTTTATTTTGTTATATTAATAATATATGATATAGCTTATCGTGTTGTGTTACGGTAATATATTATTTTTGATAACTCTATAAATGGTGCCAATAAAAGGAAAGTGACTATATAAATAACAAAACGACATATTCTTTACTTATATTTATTTGTAAAAATCCTTTTTCGTTAAATTTGTATGTTCGTTATTTAATATAGTTACAATAATAATAATAACAATATTAGTCTTATTATCATTTTTATTAATTTTTATTATTCGATAATAATTTATATTCAATTAAAAAAAAAAAAACTTATGAATAATTAAAGTATACATGAACTTTGAGATCGTTTGGAAACAAAATGGATTCAAATGTGCCGCTTAAAATGATTACTACGCAAGTCCGAGCAAACCGAAGCTGAACCTGAATAAATAAAATCGTAAACAAAATAGTATATATATAATTATAAAATTTGCATTCGTAAAAACGTTAACAAATTTGGAATGTCAATACGTTTATTCGACGAATAATAATCAACGTTAACAAATTATTACATCGTTACGCCCATCGACAATTTCAAATATCCCGCGACTCGACGACTACGTAAGTCGGACCAATCGAATTGCATTATTTCAATAAACGGAATTCTCGTATGAACGACGGCAGCCATCTTTGGATATCCGAAGAAACGCGTACAACCGACGTGCGGCGTGATGTAAAGGAGAGGAGAAGAAAGATTTAAAAGAAAAAGAAAAAAAAACAAAAGAAAAAAAATAGAGGGGTAAACGCAAGAGACACACAGTTGAGCCGTTACGACGTCACGATGATCGAACAACGAGTTAAACCTTATAGTTTGATATAAAAATCAATTGGCGATATCGTCGTCCGTATATATAATTTGAACGACGACTCGGCGGTAAACTTCGAGTTGTGATAAGCGATTGAGCGAGCGAGCGAGCGTGCGCGCGCGTATTTTTGTAAACTCGTTCGGAAATCTTCGGTCTTTGTCGCACTAACACGAGTTATATATATATACATATCTTTTTCTCTCTCTCTCATTCACTCTCTCGGTCATTTTTGCGCGCGCGAGTTTGAGAGTTCGACTTTTCGCAGGCAGGGTAAGCTCTGGCCGCTCCAATGACGATTAAGTTTGGTGCCAACGAAAAGAGCCAGTCTATTCCGTCGATCGTACGCTACCGGTAATAATCGGCGTCGATTAGCACGTAGGTAATTTTATTTTGTTTTCTCTCGCGTGGATCTAACGATATATATATATATATATATATATATATATATATATATATATACATATATATATATTTAAATGTATATATATATTTGTTTCTTTCTTTTTTTTTAAATAAATTTGTTTTTTGTTTTTTTTTACTCTTTTCTTTTGCGCTTATAAAAATATCTATCTCCGTCACTGTTCTCCCTTTTCTTTTCGCACGTACGAAACGTTCAATCGCCCGCGCAGTTTAACGTATTTTCAAGTGTATTTGAATTTTTGGGACGTTTCTTATTTGTTTTTTGAGGCGTCTTTTTTTCTTTCTTTCTTTTCTTCTTTTCTCCGCGAACGACTTCATCCGCGTATTCTTCGACGCATTCGAACACATCGGGGGTGTCTATTTTTATTCGAATAAAATGTGTATAGAAATATATACATATATATATATATTCGAATGGATACAAACAAACAAACAAAAAAATATATATATATGTATATATAATCGTCGAAATAATAAGTTAAGCTTGTGACAATGACGGCGACGATGACCGACGACGTTTTTATTTTATTTTTTTTTTTAATGGATCGATTTTTTTTTTATTATTATAAAAATTTTTTTTTTATAACCTCTTCCTGCGTGCGTCCCCTTCATGTTCACACATCGCGTACACTCACACAAACATATACACGTTCGAAAGGTCACTTCGCAAACGCCTTGCATGTTATTTTTTTTTTAAATTGTCTCTGTTTTCTGTCATTCGTTCTCTCTCTCTCTTTCTCTCTTTCTCTCTCTCTCTCTATCTCTCTCCCTCTCTCTCTATCTCTCTCCCTCTCTCTCTTTCTCTCTCTCTCTCTCTTTTTCTTATTCTTTCTTTATTTTTGCTTTCTCTCTCTCTCTCTCTCTCTCTCTCTCTCTCTTTCTCTTTCTCTTTCTCTTTCTCTCATTTCATATCATCGGTTTTACGACACCATTTCCTTCTCTCATATTCAGTTTTGGCCTAACTTGCCTGACAATGCCGGATACTAACACACTTACAACGTGAGCGATTACTTGTCTCGCGGATCATCGGTGGGATAATGATTACAGAACAAACTTGGACCATGATGCTGGACAGCGATGTCACCGGCATCAACGAGTAAGTGTCAATTTCTTGTTTCTAAACTTTCTTGAAAAAAAAAACAAACAAAAAAGAAAAAGAAGAGATAGAAGAAGATAATATCCAACAATCGAGATAGATATCAAATTATGGATTAGAAATGATAACAACAATGACGATGGATATCTCGTATTTATATACGATTTTTATTCTTTTTCATCTTCTTTTTTTTTCGTGCATATCGTTATTAATCGAATCATCATTTTGAATAATTAATAATTTCTATATATTTATTACGCGTATCGATCCATGTACACACACACACATATATATATATAAATTAGGTCGTCGAGGATGAAATATGTAAAAAAGAAAAGTGTCAATTAGACCTTATTAATTATAAATTTCATTCTCGACGAGCTAATGCTTGGTTAATAAAATTAATATCTTGGTACTTACACGTTTCGTCTCCCCCACCCTATCTCATCCCATCATCCCCTTTTTAACAGACTGGCTATTTCACCGAGAAAACAGCTATGGATCAAGGCCGTGAAGAAGTTGACTTCGGAAAGATTAGGAAGAGAGGGTCTGGCCGCTTGGGAGAATCCTAAACTGGATAACGATCCGGAACTGGGTGACAATACCAACGACGACGAAATAACCAACGATGAAATACAAATCTCTACCGATCCTGAAGCTCTATTGGCCGAAGCCGCCGCCGTGCCCGAGGACGAAGCTCAAATTCATCGAGGTAGATCGTTAAACAAAAATATATATATATATATATATCATTAAAACTCCTCCAAGCCAAACGTTTATACAATTTTTAATTGCATAGTAACAATTGACAATAATATAATAAAGTATAATGATATTATTCTAAACGATAATAATTTATTTAATCATGTATATCAATATATATATATTTCGTAATGATTTATGAAATATAATTCATGTAAATATATTTTTACAATAATTTATTTACATATATTTCGTAATAATTTATATACATATGTTTCATAAAATATTTCATGAAATATTGTCACCCAATTTTAATGATATTATATCAGAACGAAGATAAGAACGACGACTTTTCTATAAAATGTTAGATAGTATACTTCGATATATACACACACATATATATATATATATATTATATACAACGTTCCATATAAGGAGACATAAAAAGATTGATATTTTTAGATGTCTTCAAGAAAGGGGTTCTTTACAAGGGAATATTCTGTCCCTCGTTGACCAACAATTTTCACAGCAAGCAATTGGAAACCTCGTATCTTCATTATTCGAATCGACAACGACAAAAAGCATTGATCATGCTCAATATCGTCGATCTTGGATTAAAGGTAATCAAAAAAAAAAAAGGAAAGTCATTACAATAAATAACGTATTTTGATTTTTATAAACGATAGATCGGCCGACAATTATATATATATACATACATGTGCGTCTAACAAAATTTATACTTTGTAAATGAAATTTACGATTGGCACGCGCACTTATCCGTCGTGTAAATTATATTAAAAAAAAAAAAGAAGACTGGAGAATCTAATTTATATATATATATATATATTTTTTGTTTCTTCATAATTAATACGATTAACGATCGTTAATCAAATTGTTGTTCGATTATATTTGTCGTAACGTTAATGATATACCCTTAATTATTCAGTACGATAATTCTAACGCGTAAATATATATATATATAATATTCGGATTATATCTAAATATGATCGAATCGACGAAAATCTCTATAATACCCGAAGTATATCGCAAAATTGATCTTTTATACGCAGATCGCTTTAGTTTCCATCTGGTTATGGAGAAGGGAGAAGAACAGCGGTGGTCTCATCGAATCATTGTCATGGGCGTCATGTTGCATAGCGGCTAATCTAATGGTCTGCGTTCTAGGATGGTGGAGATGTTTTTCAAACAATTATTTATACTGGGCCTCGATATTTACCTGGTTATTGATCAATTCACAAGGTTAATCCATTGCTATTGAATTTCTTTGTTTTATTTTATTTTATTTTATTTTATTTCATTTTTTTCGTTTCGTTTCGTTCCGTCCTTGTAATTTTTATTCGAATTTATTCACACCCCGTTTTTATTTATTTATTTATTTATTGAACATCTCTCTCTCTCTCTCTCTCTCACTCTCACTCTCATTCTCATTCTCACTCTCTCTCTTTTTCTCTTTATATATATATTTTCAGTTCTAACGTATACATCAGAGAGCGGATCTGTAGAGAGTAGCTCTATAATATCATCATCCCCGATATCGATTGATTCAATATTTTTGTTCGCCGTGGCAAAGTTTTGCTCCAATGACTCGAAGTATCGAGTCAGTTTAGCGAATCGAACGAATGTTCGTTCGACCGTGGAAAGAAGGTATTAAAGCGACCAAACTCTGTATTTTCGCGCCTCTTTCTATCTCTATCTCTCTTTCTCCTTCTCTCTCTCTCTCTCTCTCTTTCTTATATCATCATCATCGATTGACACTTTTACGTTTCTATCTATCTCTTTAAAAGTATTTCAAAAAAGAAGATGTTAAACTGGAGAACGTCGAGATCTAATCTTTCCTCTTTTTCTTTCTCTTTCTCTCTCTCTCTCTCTCTCTCTTCCTCTCTCTCTCTCTCTCTCTCCTCTCTCTCTTTTTCTCTCTCTTTCTCTACAGGTTTCATTGGAGCTGGACTGAACTTCTCGTCGCAACAACGCTTGATGTGGTACATATTATTTGTTGTTTATGCACCGTACGCAATGTTACCTCTCCCATTGAGATGGTGCGTCCTTGCTGGTTATGGTACAGCCTTTACGCACATGGCAATGGCCGGTATAAGTTTATTACACGATCCCACATACGTAAGGGAATGTTATATTAATGAATTAATTTAATTAAAAAAAATACATTAATTTATATATATATATATATATATATATATATATATATATATATGTACATTAATTTAATAATATAAATATCGTATAACGTGTATAACAGTTACAGGATGTAACGTGTATCGTGCGCATGTTAACGACCAATGTACTCCTATATCTCGCTGTCAATCTCGCAGGAATGTATACGAAGTATTTGACTGACAGGGGCCAAAGGCAAGCCTTCTTGGAGACTCATCGTTCGATGGAAACTAGACAGCGAACGCAAAATGAAAATAACAGACAGGAAAAATTATTGCTTTCCGGTGAGAAAGGATTTTGCCTTTTTTTTTTTTTTATCGAGGCGTTAGGAGGGTGGGAATTAATTAATAATAGTCATATTGATAATGAATTTTCTTCCGCTTCGTAATTTATCGTCGCAAATGATATTATTTATTTGGATATCCGTGCGTTTACGCGCTTTGAAAAATTATCCATTTAAGCGATTATTTATTATCACGCGATTAAAAATTGACAACGAGTTTAATTTATCCATTTACGTTCGTAAATGGTTGATCCAAAGATTATTGGGATATTAACGAAAAGAAAGAAAGAATAAAAGAAAGAAATTTCTGATAGATCGGATAGAGTCAAAATTTAAGCAAAATATTACGTCCATATAGAAGATAAATAATATTATATCAACGATGGTACATAGTTATAATACGCTTTAATTAATTGCATAAGTTCGATTGTTGCATGTGTTATATTCTCGTGACCGGCTTTCAACGATGTGTTTTATATATTATTTCTTTTTAATGTTACGTATACATAAAAGGGATATAAATAATACATCGTGATATACACATGATGTGTATATATATATATATATACATACAATATGCATATGCGCACAAACGCAAACACACAAACACGGGTACACGTGTACGTGTACGTGTAATACAACACGTGGTTGGAAATATTGTGTTAGGCGACCGCGGAGCTCGGTAGTGCGTGTAACTTAATGTTCGGTCGAGCGTTTAAAAGGGTCACTAGACACTTTCGGTCGATTGCTCGACAGATTATATCCTGACGACGCTCGCAAGCGTCCGTCTTGTTTTAATATAACGTCAATACGTCGTCGATTACTTCACGTTCATCATCGGTTTGCTTTGTTGTTAAACGAAAGAAAAAAAAAAAAAAAAGAAAAAAGGAACGAACGAAAGAAAAAACAAACAAAGGAAACGAAAATAGTACAATTAAAAGTACCCTTCACCCCTCGTCCCACGTATAGAAAATTAATCCTAGTCCGATCACAAGATATTATCGGAAAGATGTACCTGTCACGTTTTCTCGTCCCAGGGTCGTTCCTTTAATTTGTTAAAAATATTTTTTTTTCAAGGACAGATACGTATATATATTTAATTACTTTTTTCGCGTTCGCCCGAGTTGCATGGATTAATAAATTCTTTTTTTTCTTTTTTTCGGTTGTAATAATTCACAAACCACATACATACGCTTACGCACGGCTGTGTTGTGCGCATCGGTGCAGTTATAAGATATCGATTGCAATAGATATGAAATAGGTCGAATGGCTTATTGTTATTATTATTATTATTATTATTATTATTATTATTATTATTATTATTATTATTATTATTATTAATATATCATTGTTATTATCATTGATTTTTCAGTTTTGCCAGATTTTGTGGCGAAAGAAATGATAAGCGATATTGCTCGGGAAACAGCTAGGGGTGGTACGATATCATTCACGCCAAATCAATTTCATAGGATTTATATTCACCGTTATGAAAATGTCAGCATTCTATTTGCCGATATCAAAGGATTCACCGGTACGGTCTCGTTCACGATGATCGATTAATCACATTGGTTGATAGTTTTTTAATTGATTTAATTTTCTTTTTTTTTTTACACACAGCATTGGCCAGCCAATGCAGCGCTCAAGAACTGGTCAAGGTATTGAACGATCTCTTCGCACGTTTCGACAAACTATCGTCGGAGAATCATTGTCTCCGTATAAAACTGCTTGGGGATTGCTATTATTGCGTGTCCGGATTGCCAACGGCCAGAAGCGATCATGCTCATTGCTGTGTCGAAATGGGATTGCACATGATCAAAGCTATTCGTGATATACGATACACGACGAAGGTATTTGTAATTGCGCCAATTATAAATCAGTATTTGTTTATACATTGTTGTCTTAGTTGCAATGACGCATGTTCTTCTTCTTTCTTTCTTTTTTTTTCCCTTCCTAAACAGGTGGATCTAAACATGAGAATAGGTATTCATAGCGGTTCGGTATTGTGCGGAGTTTTAGGACTTAGAAAGTGGCAGTTCGATGTCTGGTCGTACGACGTCACTTTAGCCAATCATCTTGAAAGTGGCGGCATACCAGGGTAAATGTGACGGGATTAAGGAATAATTTTTCTTTTTTAAGACATCGTCGTTTGTTTATTTATTTATTTATTCATTCATTTATTTTTCTTTCGTTCAATTATTTTTTGTTTTCTCTTTCTTTTTCAGGAGAGTACATATATCGGCAGACACGTTGAAGTGTTTGGACGATGTTTACGAAGTTGAGCCGGGTAATGGCGTGGAGAGGGACAATTATTTGAAGGACAGGAACGTTGAGACGTATTTGATTAAACAAGTCGAGCCACAAAAATCGAGGAGAAGGTATTCCTCACGTCCTAAAGTTTGGAACGAGGAGGATGGACATAATAAAGGGAAGAGAAGTTTCAAAATTGGCAATCCTTTGTCGAGTAACAGCAGCAATCCAAATACGTCGCAGGACGAGGATGCCGGGGTTGATTGGACGCCTGAGATACCATTTGAGAATGTTCGTATCCAGTGTGTCCATTGATATATAATTAATTTGTCGTACAATTCAATGTTTTATTTACGTTGTTACAGTTGAACAATGCAACGTCCGTCAGTAATTTAGAATCGGAATATTTGGAGGATGAGAATGGCGTTGCTAAGAGTACCAAGGCTGCTACAGAGAAAGAAACTGCTAGTAACAAACGTATGAGATCGGCTAATATAAACGCTTGGACCTTGCGTTACAACGACGAGAGTCTTGAAACGAAGGTTAATTAATTTGACTATTATTTTTTTTTACAACGAATATATTTTTCTTGACACGGTTGAAATAATCCTTTTTTTCTTTTTTCTTTTTCTTCGATGATATGGCGGCATTTGAACAGTTCGGTCAATTACGCGAGGATATGTTCAAATCGAACATGATATGCTGCTTCGTAATATGGCTCTTTATCGCCGTATGTCAGGCCATCATTTTACCAACGTAAGTTCAAACTGATCATGAATTAATTTATATAAATAAAAACTTCAGGGTATATATATATTGTTTAATATAAATTAAATGTCCATATGTCGTTAGTTGCATAATCTTGCTGGCCTGTCTGCTAACAACAACGGCCATTTTGGTGGCATCATCGGTACTGGTTATGGCCGAAGAATTCAAAGGGATGCCATTGTACCTTCAACACGCTTCCTCGATGCTAGTTCACAATAAACGACACCGTACAATTTTCATATGCAGCGTTATCAGCCTGATGGCATTGACGTCGATAGTGGGAGTTACGGCATGCCCCATACAAACCAGACAACAACAACAACAGCAACAACAACAACGACAACAACATCCGGAAGTATTGGTACTCGAACAACAACAATTGACAACGGCTACGACGACCGACCAGCCAGTAGGATCGGTGACAGCGTCGACGACGGTTGGCCTTGACAGATTTATATTAACATTTTTAGAAGCGGCGCTTCAGGACGAGGCTGCTGCCGATGCTGTTGCTGAAAATCGAACGGTAAAGCACGACTCGAGCAATATTAAAGTGAAACTTACGAGTTTATTTAATGGTAGAACAAGCTCGACCGAAAGCCGTAATAGAAAAGAATACTTCAGATTTTACAAATACGAGCAACGTTACGTGCCAGGCGTTCGAAGGCATTACAGAAGATTTGCTCGCAAGCGCGCCGATGATATCGCGATTAGGAAGATCCTGTCGATACCGGACGATAATGTTGTTGAGATCGGTCAGAAGCTTCCTTACAAGAATTTCGACGAGTACGACGACGACGTCGACATGTCCTCGAGCTGCATACGTCCCGAATACATCGTCTTCACATGGATCCTATGTCTTATAGCACTGGCCTCGGCTTTGAAATTATATTACCTGGTTAAAACGGCTTTGGCCACGGCCATCGTACTGGTTTACGCTGTACTTATACTCGTCGTATACAAGGATTTATTTTCCGATGGACCTGATCGAGAGAAAACGTGAGTATATGTCGCAACGATATCTATCGTTCGTCCATTTTAAATCGGACTATAAACACGACAAACGACGCCAAGTGAGAGATCACGTTGAATGGTCCAAATAACGAAATCTTATCTGAATTTGTTTCAAAAAAAAAAAAAAAAAGAAGAAAAAAGAATTAAAAATAAACACAGCAAAAAATTTTTATTAACTTTCAATTAATATAAATCGTTCTCGTTTTCTTTTTCTGTTGCATATTATATACAAATATATATACACATATATCACCGATATCAGTACGTCGATACCACTGTCGGCACAAATGTTGGTCTTCCTTGTAGTATTTCTCGTTATGGTGACCTATCATGGTAGATTGGTGGAAGTAACGTCTCGATTAGATTTCCTATGGAAGCAACAGGCCGAAAGGGAACTCGGCGATATGATAGAGTCCCGTCATAACAACATGCAATTGCTTAAGAACATATTGCCCGATCACGTAGCTCATCACTTTTTGACTCAGGATCGTGCTCCGGAGGTAAAAACAAAAAAAGAAAAGAAAAAGAAAAAAGAATGCGTCTTAAACGCATCTAAAACGCATCTAAAACGTTTCTTACTTACGTTTCTCAGGAACTTTATTCTCAGTCGCGCGACAAAGTCGGAGTTATGTTCGCCAGTGTACCTAACTTTACAGAATTTTATTCGGAGGACGTTAACAAGGGTATGGAGTGTATACGCTTGTTGAATGAAATTATTGGTGAGTCTTTCAATCGTTAAATACCGAATCTTTAAGGGGCCAAGGAAATAATTCAATAATCGATATACGGCCCGAATAATTTGTTGTTTTTTTTCCAGCCGATTTCGACGAGTTGCTCGATGAGAATCGTTTTCATTGTATCGAAAAGATCAAGACCGTTGGTGCAACGTACATGGCGGCGTCCGGCTTGAATCCAACGCAAAATGTAACATGGATTTTGCTTTTTTTTTTCCTTTCACTTGGCTAGCGTTAAATATTATCGTTAACTTGATGATAAACGAGATTGTAATAATAATAATAATAATAATAATAATAATAATAATAATAACAACAATAATAATAATAATAATAATAATAATAATATTTTGTTCAGGAGAAGAACAAGGACGACATGGAGCATTTGTGTAGACTGGTGGATTATGCGGTTGCAATGAGACTTCGTTTGGAGGACGTTAACGTTCATTCCTTCAATAATTTCGATCTCCGAGTCGGTATTAGTTGTGGACCATTGGTCGGTGGTGTTATCGGGGCAAGGAAACCGGTATTCGATATTTGGGGTAACACCGTGAACGAAGCGTCTCGTATGGACTCGACCGGTGTTATGGGAAAGATACAGGTTCCTCAAGAAATTGCTAGGGTAATTATCAATCGATGGACTATACCAATTTAAAATTCGAACAATTCATTTTTTCTTTCTCTTTTTTTTTTTTCAATTGATTCGTTTTAAAATGAATTAGTTTTTTTCAAAATCGTTTAATCACAAATGGTATATCGATGACAAATATAAAAGGGATTATCTCTTGTGCGTCTGTTAAAAAAAAAAATTTTAAAGAAAAAATGATTCGAACAAATTTTTATATACATATATATATAAAGCACAATCGTTCATGAAAATTTTTATTTCAATTCAAGTTTTTGGAATCGAGAGGATATCAGACCCAAAAGCGCGGGCTTATCGAGGTAAAGGGTAAAGGTACTATGGAGACATACTTTGTCCTTGGAAAGGGAACGATGAATCAAGAGACTACGACCAGACACAGAAGTACATGCCGAAGTTTGGCCGCTGTTGTTTATGGTGTTGTACAGGCACGTCGTAAACAAATGAGAGCTTTGAGAAGAACGTAAAAAAAGAAAAAAGGAAAAAAGAAACAGGCTCACGCATCCGTACCGTGTATGTATATGTATGTATATATGTATTTATATACACGAAGGTAAGATTTGTGGCACGACTTACCTTTAAAGATCTAATCGTGCATATTATGTCTTTTATTTGAATATGTACCTACGAGAAGAAATTGCATTTATATTTCAGATCGTTACGAGCTGTTAATTCTTCGATAAACAATAAAATATCTGTCTCTCTAATGGAAACATAATTATTTAAACAAAATGTGTGTGTGTGTGTGTGTGTGTGTGTGTGTGCTGTGTATATATATATATATTTTTTTTTTATACCTAATTATATTTTTCTCTCAGGTATGTTGAAATTCCCATAGAAAGTAATTCATGCAACAAATAAATCGTGAATTTTTATTCTTTTAATTGATCGGACCAATCAATTAAATTTTCAACATTTTTTTTACTGTGAGGGTAAAATTAATGAAAATTCTTTATATATATATTTTCTTTTTTTTTTTTTTTTTTTTTTTTTAATTAAAGGCTGGCATTGTTGACAATTTCAAATGTACAGATAAACGAATTCTGCGTAAATGTATATTACATTGTTCTTGTAAACACAATAATTCAAATAATAATAATAATAATAATAATAAAAATAATGATGATGATGATGATGATGATGATGACAAAAAACGATGATGACAGTAATGACAATGATGAATGATGAAGATGATAATGATGATGATAATAATAATAATAATAGTAATCATGATTACAATAATAATAACCAATCCTTAAATAATAACATGATAAAAGAAATAAAAATAATAATAATAATAATGAAATAATAATAATAATAATAATAATAATAATAATCCATGAAAATATAATATATATAATAGTCGTAATGACATTATGAAGTCTAACTACAATAAATGATCTCCCATAGTTTATTAAGAGATCATCTGGATTCCACTGTACACTTTTACACAATATTTTTTTTCTTTTTTTTTTTCTTTTTTTTCTTTATACATATGTGTGTGTGTGTGTGTGTGTGTGTGTGTATGTATTGATCTAATTACAGAGCTATAGCGCATTAATTAATTAATTAATTAATATTACAATTTAAATTCTAATTAGAAGAGAACGTCACGACACTTAGGAGGGACCTCGCAATATTATTCGACCATTCAAGAAATCGACTTTTTTTCTCATTAATAATAATAATAATAATAATAATAATAATAATAATAATAATAATAATAATAATAATAATAATCATTATCATCATCATCATCATCATCATCATCATCATCATCATCATCATTATTATTTATTTATTTTTCATCATACAGATGTATGCATATACTTAGTATATATTAGTAAATTTTTACACTATTTCCAAAAGGAAAAAAAGAAACGATCGTCGACATCTCGAAAGGTCAAATTCATCTTTCTTTAAAATTTGTGGTGTGTGTGTGTGTGTATGTGTGGGTGTGTGTATGCTCTGTGTGTGCGTATGTGTGGGTGTGTGTATGCTCTGTGTGTGCGTATGTATTATTGTTTTGTTTTAAGATACAAAGGCACTGTACACGTAAACATACAATTAGAAGGGCTCTGCTAAAAGCGGTTCGGATCTCACTTCTTTTCTCTTTCTTATTTTCCGTTTGCACGTTTTATCTTCTTTTTTCATTTTTGTTTTTTTTTTCATCATCTTTTAAACAATAAAGCACGTGTGCCTGTTTAAAAATATCAATCCATTTTCTTTCCTTGTGTTCTTTTTTTTTGCTCATCTCTTCTCTTCTCTTTTCTTTTCTTTGCTTTTTTATGTCTTTTCTTTTCTTTTTTTTTTTTAAATGCTACAATGCTTATCAAATTAGGGGAGCAGTTTCCTTCATTTCTAACTGCATTGGTCGAAACTGTTTATTATTGTATGTACTTATATCTCTTGTTTTTTCGTTTTAATTAATTAATTAATTAATTTATTTATTAATTTATTAATTAATTTATTTATTTATGTTAATTATTATTATTACTATTCTCTCCCCCATCTCTCCCCTCCTTCTCTCTCTTTCTCTTCGTCTCTCTTTCACTTTTTATTCTTAAGTTTAGGTTTATTTTAGTTTGACTACTACTGTTTAGGTGCACAGAATTCACGGTAACTATGTAATATTGAGATTAGGAGAAAACACATCATTGTGGATTTGTTTTTTTTTTTCTCTTCAATGCTAATCAGAAGTTAAGAAAACGCTCCTGCTCTTAGGTGGGGGAATTATCCTCTTTCTTTATCACAATTTGGCAGTGAATTGTTCTCTCTCGCACGCTTCAAAACGCAGTTTTTTCTTCCTTTCCTTTCATTTTTTTTTTTTTTTCATACACTTTTAAGTTTCTTCCCTTTTCTGCTTCTTCTTCCTTTTTTTTTATTTCTTGCCTTTTCTTCTCTTTTCCTTCCTTTTTTAGTTTTTAGTTATTTTTTTTCTTTTTTACATACTTTATATAATACGGCTTTGTTTGTTTGTTCTTTCTTTCTTTACTTTACTTTTATTTTCTTTTCTTTTTCCATTAATTTTTATTTTATTTTATTTTTTTTTTCATTTGTTTTGTATTACGCAGAGATGAATTAGAGAAAATATCGTTTCACGTTTTATATCTTTTTTTTTTTGCTCGTTGAGAAAAAATAAATTTTTTATTTTATATGCAAGTCGGTGTTTTCACATTGTTTAGTTAAGTCGGTGTAAAACTTAAACTTTTGTACATGGTTTAGCGAAAATATCTTCTTCTTTTTTTTTGTTTATTTGTTTGTATGTGTTTATTCTTTCTTTCGTTCTCCTTACTATTTCTTTATTCTTTTTTCTTTTTATAACTACGAATTCTTTTATACGTACAATGAAATTTCAAAGCTCTCTGTACTAAGAAGATCTTGTAGGATCGTTTGGTAGAAAAATTTTTTTTCTTTCTTCTTCTTCGTTTCTCTCTCTCTCTCTCTCTCTCTCTCTCTCTCTCTCTCTCTCTCTCTTCATCTTCTAAACACTTGGAAATATTTTTTAATCATACATTTTTTATTGTTGTTGCTGCTGTTGTTGTTGTTGTTATTGTTGTCGATAAATTGCAATAACAAGTTATAAAACCAATGTGATATTCTTTTTGGATACTTTGTCGATATCAAAATACAAGACTTTTAGATGATCTGTACAATGGAAGATGATAAATGACGATGATCATCGTTATGGTCATGCAAAAGTTACATAGTTTCTAAATTATCAATGGTATATATATATATATATATATATATATATATATATACAAACATGTATGTATATATATATATATATATATACATACACATATGACCCCTTTCTTTTCAAATATTTCATTGGAAAATTTATATACAATATGCGTATTCTATAATTATATTTAAGAAAATTTTATCCGGTTAGTATCAAATTTTATTTTATTATTATTATATATTATTCCTGTTCGAGTCATCGAGTTCAAATTATTTTGTATTTGTTACTTCTTCATTTCTTTTTTTATTTTTTTGCTATCTTTCTTTCCTTTCTTTTTATTATTTTTTCTTTATTTTTTTGTTTTCTTTCTTACAGAAGATAAAGAGAAGCAGCTTTATGCAATATTTAAATGCAGTTCGAGCCGTTGCCAGATATTAAAAGAAAGAAAAACATTCGAGTAATTTAACGAGAAAGAGATAATCGAGTACATTTTTTTTTATGAACAAGGGATATCATCGTTTAGCCTCTTCAATATATTAATACAGATTTTGTCACGTTTTTAGAGGGCTTGTTTTCGAGTTTGCATGATCTAAATATGTATATATATATATATATATATATATATATATAAAACACTAAAAAAATATAGCGAATGAAATGAAATTTATCGCAGATAATAAAAGTTATAATCATAATATAATATATAATAAATAATTTTAAATTAAAACGATGCTATCAACCGATAGAAACGAATGAACTAATTAATCTAGATCATTTATTATTATTTAACGCATTTCTCACGCTTAGTTTTTATCTGTTTTCTTTTCTAATTATTTATAATATAACATAATAATAATAATAATAATAATACTAATAATAATAATAATAATAATAATAATAATAATAATAATAATAATAATAATAATAATAATGATAATGGTAATAATAATAATAATAATAATAATAATAATAAGAAGAAGAAGAAGATATAAAATATAAAACTATTTATATACATATATATATATATAAATATATATGTGTATAAAAAAAAATCTTTCTAGATCATCATCGTAGTATCAATAAATTATTTCTAT